>JACEVL010000823.1:172500-177500 GCA_020284085.1 Aporrectodea caliginosa
ATGTATATATGTATGCATGCAAGCATGTATGGTGTATGTATGTATGTATGTATGTAGGCCTATACTGTATAGTATGCATGTAAGTGCATGTATGTATTGTATGAATGCATGCACATATGTATATTTGTTTTCATGCATGTGTGCATGTAGGCTATGTAGGCCTAATACTATTACGTATAAGCTTACATGTATGTATGATGTATATGTATGTATTGTATAATAATATGCATTGTACATGTATGTATGTATGTTTGTTTGTTGCTTGTATGTATGTATGTTTGTATGTATGTATATATGTTTGTATGTATGCATGCATGTTTGCCTGCATGTATGTATATAACAGAATTACGTATGTATGTATCTATGCTTCAGAATATTTAATATGGCGCATTTTAAGTGCCTCACAGGTCCGGGGTTCTTTTATCAACTCCGAGGAAGCCATTAATTTTTTCTACTCGATCAAATGTACTTTAAAAATTTCTCGGGCTTTGAGGAAGCCTTTTTGGTTTCCTCCAGCGATCATTTCGTTCTAATGTCTCTAACAGGTGGCGCTTTATGTTGCTAGCGTACTGAGAGACAAGATCATGGACTTCTTGGGAGTCTCTTAATGGATGTCTTTTGATGCAAAATGTCTTTTGCTAAGGTTTCACTCTGGTTGTAAGGAAGAAACACCTGCAGTCCGCCTTCTAATTACTGACCATTGTCCATTAATTACAGAACATCTGCAGACAACACTGGCGTCATCCCATAATTTATCAAGACATAGATATATGAATGACTCTGTCTTCGGCAGTTTTCTGGGTTTCCTGTTTTATATCATAATGAAATTGAATTTACCACAACCTCAGTCTTCTTCTTCTTCTTCGGCACGACCCACGTGACAAAACCATTTCAATCTTCTTTTCATGTTGATATTTTTAGTGACGTTTTGTCTTCATTTGATATTTTATCGCGTCATGCTGTTTAGATATTTACAAGCGTCATACAAGCAATGTGGTTCTATTTATGTATAATGTGTATACATACATGCATGCATGTGCATATGTAGGTATGTATGTTTGCATGCATGTATGTATATATGTAAATAATATGTATGTTTGCATGCATGCATGTATGCATGCATAAATGCATGTAAGTAAATATGTATGTATTTATGAATCTACGCATACATGCAAGCCTGTATGTATGTATGCATGCATATAGATAGGTATGTATACCATCAACGAATGGCACCTCTGTGGAGGCTGGGTCACGTCTCCCGATGGGCTACCACATGCAACTGAAAACTAAATCTCAAGAAGTCGTGTGAGTTAAAAATCCATGTGCCCATAATGAGACTTCCACAGGCTATCGTACCAAGCCCGTGCATTGCCTAACTACAGTCCCTGATGTGGCAATATTGAGATTTACTCTATCAGGCTCTTTTCATTTCGATTCTCGTATCGACCGTATAATGTTGTTAGGCACTTCAATCCTTCCACGTCTTACGTATCCTTCGGGCACATGTCCCTACCGTACTTAGCTCAACGCTGTTGTACGTGCCTCCACCTTGGCCAGGATGCTGTGTGCCTCTCCCGCCTTCATTACCTGCCCGAGGACTCCCGAAAGTTTGAACATCTCTGCGTTAACGGCGACACTTGCCTCTTTGGGAAGTTTGGGGCTGTCGTGAAGGACCTGGGCCACGTTCTGCACCAAATACTATCAAGAACCAAGGGGCCGTTCACATATTATATAACGCTCAAGGGGTAGGTGGGTGGGTTCCTGTTTTGTTAGCGTTATAGGTTTATGGTGGGTGGGGTAGGTTCAAGGTTTCGTTATATAACAAACTTTTTCAGCTTATGCTATTTTGCTTGTTTGTCTGACCATTGGACTTTCACTATAATATTTTAATAAATATTCTTCATTACTAATTGTGTTTTAGTTACTTACTCACTCAGTGCTTTGCATAATATGGGATGTGGCTAGCTGGTAGGTAGCAGCGCTCTATTTCAAACTATTCGAGGGTGGCCATATTGTTCATTTAGGACGCATTCTCAATCAAGAAATCAAGAAATTTCGTTTAATATTCAAAGTATCACACTGACAGGTCGCAACTTGTGACAAGTATAAGGTAACAAAATTGTCTTTAATAGCTCTGAGAGTTAGCCATGAATTAATTGGTTATTATACCATTGACTCAGTTCTGACAGCTACAAGTTGAAAATAAGATAATTAGAATAGTGGTGTTGTAAGTTACGGCAGCTTAACACATTGACCGCCATCTACGAGTTAACTCGTAGTAAAAATGTATCCTGTACACGCCACCTACGAGTTAACTCGTAGTACAATTATACATAGTGCAACACGCAAACACTGGCTCCCGTCTAATAATTCCGATGATGCTGATGGTGGTGATTCTGATGGTGGTGATTCTGATGGTGGTGATGCGGATGGTGGTGATGCGGATGGTGGTGATGCGGATGATGGTGATGCGGATGGTGGTGATGCGGATGGTGGTGATTCTGATGGTGGTGATGCGGATGGTGGTGATGCTGATGATGGTGATGCGGATGGTGGTGATTCTGATGGTGGTGATGCGGATGGTGGTGATGCGGATGGTGGTGATGCGGATGGTGGTGATAGGGATGGTGGTGATGCTGATGGTGGTGATTCTGATGGTGGTGATGCGGATGGTGGTGATGCTGATGATGGTGATGCGGATGATGGTGATGCGGATGGTGGTGATGCGGATGGTGGTGATGCTGATGATGATGCTGATGATGATGATGACGACGATGATGATGCTGATGGTGATGCTGCTGCTGCTGATGATGATGATGACGATGATGATGATGCTGCTGCTGATGATGATGATGATGGTGGTGGTGGTGGCGATGATCAGGGGCGGATCCAAGGGAGGGCTAATCCGGCCATGCCTCCCCCATTTGATATTTGCTAGGGACGTGGCCCCTTCATCACGAAGTAGACGATGATCACTAGGCCTACATGATGATAATGGCTTGGCGTGTGGGTAATAAATGTGGTGGCGGTCAATGTGTTAAATGAGGTGATGAATGAGCGAATGAGGTGATAAATGAGTGATGTGATGAATGATTTATAAGTAGGGGATAATGTATTTAGTAGTAGTACAAGTTTTCAAATAGTACACGAGATATAAAATTTCGGGGTGGGGGCGTAGAGTAGTATGATAATAATAATAATGAAAGTTTCCAGTTGTGTAATACAATAAGGTCCACTGTATGTCTTTGAATGTGCTTATAGACTGGGGGTAGGGGGTAGGAAGCATATCTGTTATATAATATAGGGGTGGGGGGGTCACAGCTGCTGTTATGTAACATTATGGGGTGGGGGTAGCCAAAAAATTGAGATTTTTGCGTTATATAATATGTGAACGGCCCCCAAGCCCACCCACTACTCCCTTCGTTCCAGTGCCCATGACTGCGTAATTCCCCTTTGCCGACAACCTGATGAGCAAAATATTATTGTTAGGATGCTATATACTTTTTAACTGTGTTTATTTGCTGTCTGTACACCAAAGTGTGACTAGTAATTGGTTAATAAGGAATGTACTTACTTACTTACTTACTTATGTACTTACTTACTTACCTGCTTACTTACTTACTTACTTACGTACTTACTTACTTACTTACCTGCTTACTTACTTACTTACTTACTTACTTAGTTACTTACTTAGATATTGCTCTGAAACATCCTCCGCTGACGTCATTTATCTGTGGCGACACTTATCACATATTTCAATTCTGAGTGACGTTGTTGTTGTTGTTGTGCTGACATTTATCTATTATTTATCTTCAGAAAGTGATCAGTCTCATTTTATGTTCTCTTTTCTCCGTTTGTTCCGACGAAATCCTTCATCAATTTTGTTTTGCACGAGTGCTACTACGTCAGCCATAAACCATTGAAAATTGTTAGTTCCTTGGCAAAGTTTGCAAAATTAACTGATACACAGAATAGTTTTCAAGAGCAAACAGTCATCATATTTGCTAAAAGAAATATAATAAAAAATGGAGTGCTGCTATCTATAATTAATTCAAACACTTCAGCGTTGTATATTTTTCTCTACGACTGTTAAAGAAACCTTAAAGAATCTTCTAGTCTTCGAAGATCAGAACGATTTCGCCACAAACAGCTTAAGAAAACATTCTCTCTTTTTATGGTCAGACGCACCTTGTAGAACTGGCAGAAAGTCATGCCTTTACAATCTATAAGGCTCATAAAATGCACAAGAGACTTGCTTCAGAGTAAACATACAAGGAGAATGCATCAGTTCAGACCATCCTCGGCTACGTCGGCCACCTACAGATCAATCAGCTGAACTCTCTCATATATTGGATTTTATGACCAACACGCTACATTGGCTCTCAGTCGAGGAGGAAATAATGTAAGATTCTCCTGCTGGGTTGGAATTCGTTGGTCAGTAACGCAGAGATAATCAAGGAGCTTTATGTTCCCGTATCAACTCAATCGGTTGAGCAATGGTTGCGCTCTGCTGCTTGTGAGATGTGCGGGTGCCTAGCTTTCGTACTTCAACTCAAGCCCGTCTTGCCTTCTCATGTATTAGATAATTAGACTTTCTTCTTGGAATAGTCTTCCGAGAATGTATGCATGTCGATTTTACTCTGTTCAACCCACAGTCTTTAAACGGCAGCTCTGATTTAGGGCAATTAGATAATCATGCATGCAGGACATCTACGAGGTACTTCCGTGTAGAACGCATCCGGCAATTCGTCAGCTACTGCAGACATGCACGAGGAAACGGAACAACAGCATTTCTTTCCAAAGACAACGTCCGTCATTTTTACGAACTGAACAAAGCGGCTTTTAATGCAGTGCAATACAATACAACTGTGCATTGATATTGCCCTCCTTCTAAAGCTCAGAAGTGCACAACAACGAAACGGCATAGCGTCTATGGCGCTGAGCAATTGTGAGTGAAGGACATGCTCAAGGTCCCTACACAGTAACTTTTTCGGACGAGG
>JACEVL010000823.1:185000-207795 GCA_020284085.1 Aporrectodea caliginosa
CTCACCTCTTCAAGGACTCCTGCCCTAATCCCACCAATCGATCCGCCTTCCTAGCTTTCTCGTCCTTAACGAAGCCGACCTTAGCAGCACCCTCCCTCCTCTCTCTGGTTTCTCTGGGAACCGGATTCGGACCGCAACAGAACATCGATCTCTGGGCAAAACCCTCTGATACGAGGCCACGCTCTGCGCTGAAGGTTACGAATACATCCTATTTATTATCACAGCGTTACAACCGAAATTCTACATTCGTTTGCATAATTTAACACTTTCAGCATCACGAATAGCCATGCACGGCTTGCATGGCTACTCGTAGATTTATTTCTGTGAAGTCTGATGTTGTCGGTGGAATTCTTTTGGGATATCAAGTGCTGTAAAGAGCTGTTTGCCATTAGCGGTAACAAAATCGGAGAGTTGTCTTTGATGAAATAACAGCGTCCTTCTCTTTCATCTGAATGCGTTTCCTTGGCTCATCATCTCCTAAGCAGGCAAAGCAACAACCATCGAGACCTTGCTTTCCGCTGGTACTCTATCATCATAGAAGGCAGAAGCAATGAAGGATTTCAATGAGGAACCAGAGAATAATAACGCAGGAAGCTTTCCTTCTGCGCTCTCTAAAGTCTGGTTCAAGTTTAATCTACCAATGTCTGATATTTGGGTCAGTGACCTTGGTAGGCCTACGATCAAGAAGGAAACCCGCTCCAGGGCAATATTTATTATTATCTTATAATTGTTGTTGTTAATAATAATAATAATAATAATAATAATAATAATAATAATAATAATAATAATAATAATAGGCACCACAGATTGCAACAACACTGTAGCCAAGGAGAATGACAGCTTATAACAATATTGAAAACAGTTACTGTTTAATCAGTCTGTACATAAGTGTGTTGGCTTTATGAAGAAATAAATTTGTCTTATAAAAAAAAAAATAATAATAATAATAATAATAATAATAATAAATAATAATAATAATAATAATAATAATAATAATAATAACTATAATAATAACTATAATCTTATTATTATCATTACCATTATCATTATAATTATTATTATTATTATTAATTTTATTATTATATGAAGTTTTATATAGCACGAGTTAATATACTATAGGCCTATTATACACCGCATGTGCGTAAATACGTTGATTGGGCGGGTGTGGGTTTAGCACATGGGCTGCCGGTTGGTATATGTGTCCGGGTTTAGACGTATTTCTTCCTGCTCAGCAAGACTTACGTCAATTGTAGTCATTTGTCTCATTTATCCTTTTCTCTTGTGTTCCAAAAAACTGTTTTCTTCAATCTTTAATTAAACGCGCTGCATCGTCATGTGCAACGTCAAATAAATCGTCCAACGTTTCTGACGAGAACGCATCTTCTATACCTTTCTACTTTGCCTTCTTTCTCCAGGCATTTTGTTTGAACTTACCAGATGCTATAGTTGGCCTATGCTGACAGGTAGTAATTATAGTTTTCATCCAAACTTTCATCCGAGTTGTTGACTTAGCGCATTCTTCAATGGTCTGCTTTTCAATCAAGGAATCGTGAGTGGTCTGCTTTTCATTTAAAGTATCGTGACAAGGACCTGATTAATGACCTGTCATAAACACTGAACGGCGTTGTCTTTGTATAACGGAATAGAGATGTTGATGCAGACTGAAACCGCCTGAAACAAAGCGTCGTGGGATAGAGCGGTCAGCTCAATAAGGGTCCAATGCATGCCTCTCTGTGCCCATAAAAGACCGCTGCCAAGATGGACGTCAAGATGGCCGAGTTGTTGCCGAAAACATTTGACGGGTTTCAAGTTTGTTTTCTGCCTCTTATGTTCCAACCGTTGTCCTACCAACGAACCAAACATCACGATCTTACTTTAATATCTACTTAGGCGATGACGTTTATGTGACGGCGAATATTATTAGAACGTGATATATTGAAATGTAAACAGAGCCATGGACAGCAGCACTTCATCAGCAGTTACTGTAGTCTAGCTGAACAGAGCTGATACAAACTACCATAACACTAATAACCCTAGTGACCATAATTATTTGCATCTTGTAAGTCATGTTGTGATGGCTGGCAGTAAAATCTAGATTGAATCTCATATGTAGCTTAACCAAAGTACAGTGTGATTTTAAGTCGACGCTACGCACAACAAAAGTACTTTCTTCAAAGCTTTATCTGAAGTAAATAATTACTTCAAAGATTTATCTAAAGTAAACAATTTCTTCAAAGATTTATCTTAAGTAAGCTACAAATCTGTTTGTATCCGAGTGCTGATGCTTGCGTAAGGAGGATGAGAAGAAATTGCTGGTGGCGGAAATGAGCTGGCTACGACGAATACTAGGTAGAAGTAGGAGAGAAAAGATCCGAAATGAGGTGACCCAGGAGGAACTGGGACAAAGGGAGACAATAGTAGACAACATCAGGAAAAGAAGACTCACATGGTTCGGGCATGTGACAAGAATGGACGACAAAAGGCTTCCAGTGGCAGCTCTGTACGGTCATGTGGATGGAACACGAAGCTGAGGAAGACCGACAAAGACGTGGATGGACAATGCAAAGGAGCTTCTATTGATAGGAAAGAGAAAGTGAGAGAAAAAGTGCGGGAATAGAAGAAAAGAGAAGGAGAAAGGTAATGAGAAGAAGAAAGAGACAGACAACGGAAAAGATACAGATAAAGAGAAAGGGGAAGAGACAGAGACAGAGACAGAGACAGAGACAGAGACAGAGACAGAGAACACTCAAGACGAGGAGTGAAGGGAATATGCAGCGAGATCCAAAGCATGACAAGACCTGCAGTTAGATACACAGGTGTTAAATTTGTATCGGGCTATTGAGCTATTGATCCATAAACAGCGCTAATTTGCATTTTTCTGCCGGCGAAATTAGGCGACGGACTGTCTTCGAGGAGTCTTCAGTTCAGGAAAATTGATTTCATGGCTGCTGATCTGATCGGCGTCCTCTTAGATCAACAGACGTCTCGGCGCCTTCGCCGTCGCATCGTAATATGTAACCAATTACTACCGTGTGGTCCACTTTCCAGCTGCAAACAATCACTTTAACGATAGCGCATTGGATAACATCTGGCACAGAGACCGAGAGGTAATGAGTTCGAGCTAACCCCGTTGGGCGGATATGCTTTGTAGGCTGCTATTTTAGCGCCGTTGTATTGCAAGCTGTCTGTTCTGTTAGTAGTTAAGATTTAAATTGCATAACATGTAAATGTACAGCGCAGTGCGTTTGTCAGGCGCTTATTAAAGAAAAGATATTATTATATTATTATTTATTATTGCTTCTCTGACTTGGCCGACTGGATAGTCGTAATCGTAAACTACAAAATTATAAAGCGCTACTCAAAAGCTGATCGCGTACTGTCGAGTACTGCGTCGTGTGATTCGTATGAGAAGGGTTAACTGGACAGAGAGTGATGTCCAGTGAAGATCCGAGTCCGGTTGCCAGAGAGAGACCATCTGGAAAGAGGCAGATCCAGATGCTAAGGAGGGTTTCGTTGAGGACAAGACAGGTTGGAAGGAATTCTTGAAGAGGTGAGACTTCAGTTTGGAGTGGAATGCTTTTTAGGTGTTAAGTAGCTCGAGGAGCCTGAGGCCGATGACGGTGGGTGAGTGGCGGTATTGATGGAGGAACTGAGAATGTGCGGAATTCATGGGAAATTCGCTCCAGAGTTGATGTGCAGTGAGGGATATGGATCGGTTGGAGAACGAGTCGAGTAGTGACTGGAGGACGGGAAAGAGTGAGATAAGAGGATGATCGGGTAGAGCTCGGTGGCTCGGAGTTCACGAAGGTACTTTGGCTGGGAGTGTTGTAGGGAGTTGTGGGTTAGCGGTAGGACTTTGAAGTGGATGCGTTGAGGGAGTTTCAGTCTGTGGGAGTGATTTAAAAACGGGGCTGAACCCGGGTGATGTGGTGATGCTTGGGTGTCCTGGTGACAGCTCAGGTGAGTGAAGTTTACATGAGTTGTAGACGATTAATTTGGTTGGATTCGAGGTTGAGGAAAATATCTACTGGATGTTGATCCGTTTTGGGGATTGTTTTTCGATACGCGATCGGTTGATGCCTTTTGCAATAGACACCGACGCAATTATAGCAATTAGTAATAATTACAATAATTATTATTGTAATTAGAATCCTCAGGCGCAACGTTATTAGAATTCATTATTATTCGTAGCTATAGCAACCCAACAGCAATGTCGTAACTAGGACAAGTGCAGCGCATATATAGGACAGGACGACCTGCTTGCGTTGTTGAATCTCGCTGATCAGGAGCTTGTGCTCTCTGAGTTACCGAGGTTCGTTGCAGAGGACTTGAGTCGAATCCCGAGCACCAAGCCCGAGGATTTGGATCTGTTCGTCCTGGCCAAAAAATCCTCGGCAACTGACGACAAGTTAAATGCGCTAACCGCAATGGTCACGGCTGGGCCCGCAAGTGATGTGAAATTGAATGATATGGCCTCAAAGCTCGCAGCCTTGGAGGAAATGATGACCATCCTGATGTCAAAAGTGAGTGCAAATCCATCCAGCGCGCAAGGGACAACAACACCAGAGACGGGAGCGAGTCCACCCAACGTGCAATTTGCAGTAACATCGGGAGGCGGCGACACGGCGGTGAATCTTCCTGAAGCTCTTGTTTTGAACGCGACAAAGAACCAGACATTTGCGGAAGTTACCGGACAGTTAAGTGCGGATGGCGACGGTGACCCTTTCACCATTGTGAAATCAAAAAAGAAGAGACCAGAAAAAAGTAAGAAGCCGGCAATTGTTGGTTCCTTCACTGCCAGCGAGTCCAAGCTATCTGCGGCTAGGCCAGTTGTGCACAAAGCTATTTTCCACGTGGACAATGCCTCTGAAGGATGCCAACCAAATGACATCATTGACCATCTGAAATCACTGGACATTCCAGTTGTCTCCTGTTTTGATTGCAAGTCATGGCGGAAGCAGGGGTCGCTGGAAAACACCAGCAGAGCTTTTCGCCTTTGCGTCGAAAAAGAAATCGTCAGTAAAATCTTGGACAAAGAAATCTGGCCACGTGGCATCATGGTGAGGCCGTGGAAGTTCAAACCTGCTGATGCCAAGAAGTCTTCTGTAGGCATGGAGTCAGCAGAGAATTCAGAACAGCAACCACCCTGCAGCAGCCTTGCGGTAGTCTTAACTGATAAAACCGACCTGTCCAAGAATGGAGTGTAAATTCCACACAGTAGGCTCCTTTAATTTACATGGTCTGAACCAAGGCCGGTCAATGTTGTCTGAACTGTGCCAAACCTGTTGTATAATATTTGTCCAAGAACACTGGTTGTTGCCCAACAGTCTTGATTGTTTGTCTGGCTTAAATGACAGATTCACTGCTGTTGCTAGCTCGGCAATGGCTGATGTGCTTGGTCGAGGTGTTTTAAGAGGTAGGCCATTTGGAGGGGTGGCTATTCTTGTGGACAACAAGCTTGTGTGCAACTTGAAGATACTGTTGAAATTAGATAGACTCATTGCAGTAAAAATTAAGAATCATCTGTTTATAAATGTTTATTTCCCTGTAAATGCATGCAACGGCAATGCCTATGATGACATATTGTTGAACCTAGTAGGTGTCATTGAAAACATCCTAAGCGACTACCCTGAATGTAGTGTCATCCTTGGAGGTGATTTTAACCTACAGTTTGTAAATGAGTTATCATGTCGTGCAATTGTCAATGACTTTGTTAGATCTTCTATGCTGAAGCTGTGTGACTCCAAAGTGGCTAGTCCCACAAGGTTCACATATGTGTCTGAGGCAAACAACTCTAAGTCATTTATTGATCATTTCTTTGTTGATGTAGCACTGTTTGATAAAGTTGAGTCATCAGAGATAATTGACAGTGGTATGAATCTTTCTGACCATTTACCTCTGGTATTACACTTTTCCGAGAGTCTGCTGGATAATGGTGATGACTTTGTTAGGCAGGTTCCTAATAGCATCAAGTCCGGGCGTATTAGATGGGATAAAGCTGATCTTGCATCATATTACAGTAGTGTAACTACTATAATTGACGGAGCAATTTTTGACCTATATACGACTATAATTGACGGAGCACATTTTGACCTATATACGACTATAATTGACGGAGCACTTTTTGACCTATATACGACTATAATTGACGGAGCAATTTTTGACCTATATACGACTATAATTGACGGAGCAATTTTTGACCTATATACGACTATAATTGACGGAGCACATTTGACCTATATACGACTATAATTGACGGAGCACTTTTTGACCTATATACGAATATAATTGACGGACCACTTCAACAGAAATGACAATTAGTTTCAGCACCAATTCAAAGCTCAAATGACATCACACACCACACACCCACATCAAACCATTAGAGAGTTACATTACGGGCAACATACTCATTGCGCTTTGCATAACAACGAGGCATATTTGGCAGCCAGTGTTTGCGCTTGCATGCCATTACAGCTCTTGCCAGGCCATTTTCGCTTTGAATATTTAGTACTTACAACCTTTTGAGGCAGAACCTCATTTTACACTTAGGCAGCCATTCTTTGGGCTCGCCTTGTTTTTCAAGGCTGACTAAGGCCATTTTATTATTCAGTAGGCACAAATTGCAATGTTTTTGTGCGCTTGCATTGAATTAGAGCTACAACCTTTCACTCTTAGACATTCGTTGGGCTTGCATTGTTTTTACAAGGGTGTCCAAAGCCCATTGAATATTCATTTGCATTATTCCCTTTTACACTTGCATAGAGCTCTTGGCGTTCAACTGCTCACACATTCATCGCCTAAACTGAATTTAACATCCGTCTTGACACTAAAAATATCACTATAGATGAAATTGCACGGTTTTTGAATTTGAAGCTCATCATTTGCAAAGCTCATTTTACACAGTTTCATAGTACAGTCAAGCTGCCAATGTTTTAGGCACCTACACTTAGACCAACTAAAAGCATGCTTAGCACTGTAGGTAGGCTTTACTCTTGTAGCTGCTCATGTCTTGTTTTACAGAGCTGAACAAATCACAATGTTTGCATCTTTAAAATTTGTGAAGTGGTAGGCTTTTCGCTTTTAAAGCAAGCGGAGTTTTCAAAACTTCTTGTTTGCATCATTAAAATTTCTGATCTTCTTCTTTGCAACTTTAAAATTTGAGAACTTCTTGTTTGCAAATTTAAAATTTCTGATCTTCTTTTTTGCAATTTTAAAATTTGAGAACTTCTTGTTTGCAAATTTAAAATTTCTGATCTTCTTCTTTGCAACTTTAAAATTTGAGAACTTCTTGTTTGCAAATTTAAAATTTGAGAACTTCTTGTTTGCAAATTTAAAATTTCTGATCTTCTTCTTTGCAACTTTAAAATTTGAGAACTTCTTGTTTGCAAATTTAAAATTTCAGAACTTCTTGTTTGCAAATTTAAAATTTCTGATCTTCTTCTTTGCAACTTTAAAATTTGAGAACTTCTTGTTTGCAAATTTAAAATTTCTGATCTTCTTTGCAACTTTAAAATTTGAGAACTTCTTGTTTGCAAATTTAAAATTTGAGAACTTCTTCTTTCCAACTTTAAAATTTTGGATCTTCACGTTGACAAATATAAAATTTCTGATCTTCTTCTTTGCAACTTTAAAATTTGAGAATTTCTCGTTTGCAAATTTAAAGTTTGAGATATTCTCATTTGCAAATTTAAAAATTTTGAACTTCTTATTTACAACTTTAAAAATTTCAGAGCTGGTAGTTTTCCAAATTTTAATCCTCAGGTTGACATCTTTTAGATTTCAGAGCTGGTGGTTTTCCAAATTTTAATCTTCAGGTTTGTATCTTTTAGATTTCAGACGTTGTGGTTTTCAAAATTTTAATTTTCAGGTTTACAACCTTTAGATTTCAGAGCAGGTGGTTTTTCAAATTTTTTAATCTTCAGGTTTGCATCTTTTAGATTTCAAATGTTGTGGTTTTCCAAAATTTTAATCTTCCGACTTGCATCTTTTAGATTTCAGAGTAGATGGGTTTCCAAATTTTTAATCTCCGGATTTGCATCTTTTAGATTTCAGAGCTGGTGTTTTTCCAAATTTTAATCTTCATGTTTGTATCTTTTAGGTTTCTCACTCTGTGGTTTTCATCCACTAAGTTTCAGAAATTCACGTTTGATTCGTTTACATTTCAGACCTTGTGCTTTTCATCCGTTAAGTTTCAGAACTTCAGAGTTGCATCTTTCAAGTATCGCCATTTGGTATTATGGTGTCTTCAGTGAAATTATGTTGACTGAGAGTTCTTTAAGTGACACGTCGTTTTTCATCCATGCAAAGGTAAGTGACTGAGTGAAACGTACAAATTTTAGACCCTGAAACGGACGCTAACATGGTAAACTTAAGAATGTAGCTTGTACGGCTCCATTTCGGGAGGATCACTCATCGAATTTACTTGTTTGTTTGTTTTTAGTTGAAAATAACAGACTGAATGAAAGCCACCACAGGCCTTCTATTAGTTTGGAATGATAAAGAGGAACGACTATGAGTTTTTGTTGCATCTCTTAGATTGAGCAATGGCAGTTTTCTTAGTAAACCACAAACTGTCCATGTTTCAAAAATGAAGGTTTTATTCTATTTGCCGGTGCCTGTGCGCTGAAGAGTGGCAGCGAAGCTGCCTCTCTCTTACGGCGGCGGCGGCGGCGGCGGCGGCGGCACTGGCCTCCCATTATCTTACCAGTATCCGTGGAACTTGAAATTCTCTAAAGCTCACGTAAACGTTCAACTCGGCTGTGACTGCTAACAGCTTCGAGAGGAGTTGGCATGCCATGCTTTGCAAACAGAGTATCAAACTTGAAATTAACATAATGAATTACAAATGACAAATAGAAATGGTAAGCATTAATCCTTTTCCATTTGCGACAGGTTGGTTGAGCTGAACTTTAAGTCTATTTTGCAAACATGTGCGTACACGAATTTTCATTGACTCTTCATTTTTTTGTTTTTGTTTTTTGTTTTGTTTTGTTTTTGAGCTCGTGCTCTAGCAGCGGTTGTAGAAGCGGTTGTAGAAGCAGCATCTGTCGAAGCAGCATCATGAGCCGACTAACTAGCAGCTGTAATGCACGCGGAGCATTGGCTCTTTCACCATTCAACTCAAAGCCGATATCAGTTTTGGATGTGTATGAATTGTTAGATGCCGTTAATCGAAAGAGCTTAGGCGAAAGTGTGAGCCCAACAACTGTGCTTGTGTTGAAAAATTTTAATAACTTTCTGCGAATCCGTTTAAGTGTAGCGGCTTGTGCCTGTACAGACGCAATGATAGAACGTCTAAGACGAAGAGTTTAGCGTAGGATAATATTACTGTGCATATACGAAGAAACGAATATATGTGATTAAAATTTTATTGAAATGGAAGTTGACTTGGATGTTCAGAACAAGCCAATCGTATGCATTGTATAATATTAAACCATGTATATTCCGAGGGTTTCGAGAACCATTTCGCCACACAATGGGCAATTATCCAAAATGTCAGCGCATCTTGAACAGGTTACGACATGGGCGCAATGCAATGCCAGAATTTTTACATTATTCGATACATTTCTCAAACTGTACGCAAAAATGTGTTTTATGCATGACATGGAGGAGTTTAGTCGGATGTGTGAGCAACCGTCGAATGATAATTGTCATATCGGTGTAGACGAAATCGATGGCAATGACGTGCATATATTAAAGTCGTCTCATCTGATTCGTATGCAGCCTTGTCATTTCGATGTCTGTGGAAATTATGTGCGTATATGTGAAATTTGCGTGGCAGAAGCTGAGTGAAAGGAAGAGAAATCAACGAACTATCGTCTATTAACTCTTAAGCCTGAGAATGAAATGTTTAAAATGTCTATGATTCGTAGAAATTGCAAATCGAATAATGTAAAAATTCTGGCATTGCATTGCGCCCATGTCGTAACCTGTTCAAGATGCGCTGACATTTTGGATAATTGCCCATTGTGTGGCGAAATGGTTCTCGAAACCCTCGGAATATACATGGTTTAATATTATACAATGCATACGATTGGCTTGTTCTGAACATCCAAGTCAACTTCCATTTCAATAAAATTTTAATCACATATATTCGTTTCTTCGTATATGCACAGTAATATTATCCTACGCTAAACTCTTCGTCTTAGACGTTCTATCATTGCGTCTGTACAGGCACAAGCCGCTACACTTAAACGGATTCGCAGAAAGTTATTAAAATTTTTCAACACAAGCACAGTTGTTGGGCTCACACTTTCGCCTAAGCTCTTTCGATTAACGGCATCTAACAATTCATACACATCCAAAACTGATATCGGCTTTGAGTTGAATGGTGAAAGAGCCAATGCTCCGCGTGCATTACAGCTGCTAGTTAGTCGGCTCATGATGCTGCTTCGACAGATGCTGCTTCTACAACCGCTTCTACAACCGCTGCTAGAGCACGAGCTCAAAAACAAAACAAAACAAAAAACAAAAACAAAAAAATGAAGAGTCAATGAAAATTCGTGTACGCACATGTTTGCAAAATAGACTTAAAGTTCAGCTCAACCAACCTGTCGCAAATGGAAAAGGATTAATGCTTACCATTTCTATTTGTCATTTGTAATTCATTATGTTAATTTCAAGTTTGATACTCTGTTTGCAAAGCATGGCATGCCAACTCCTCTCGAAGCTGTTAGCAGTCACAGCCGAGTTGAACGTTTACGTGAGCTTTAGAGAATTTCAAGTTCCACGGATACTGGTAAGATAAGGGGAGGCCAGTGCCGCCGCCGCCGCCGCCGCCGCCGTAAGAGAGAGGCAGCTTCGCTGCCACTCTTCAGCGCACAGGCACCGGCAAATAGAATAAAACCTTCATTTTTGAAACATGGACAGTTTGTGGTTTACTAAGAAAACTGCCATTGCTCAATCTAAGAGATGCAACAAAAACTCATAGTCGTTCCTCTTTATCATTCCAAACTAATAGAAGGCCTGTGGTGGCTTTCATTCAGTCTGTTATTTTCAACTAAAAACAAACAAACAAGTAAATTCGATGAGTGATCCTCCCGAAATGGAGCCGTACAAGCTACATTCTTAAGTTTACCATGTTAGCGTCCGTTTCAGGGTCTAAAATTTGTACGTTTCACTCAGTCACTTACCTTTGCATGGATGAAAAACGACGTGTCACTTAAAGAACTCTCAGTCAACATAATTTCACTGAAGACACCATAATACCAAATGGCGATACTTGAAAGATGCAACTCTGAAGTTCTGAAACTTAACGGATGAAAAGCACAAGGTCTGAAATGTAAACGAATCAAACGTGAATTTCTGAAACTTAGTGGATGAAAACCACAGAGTGAGAAACCTAAAAGATACAAACATGAAGATTAAAATTTGGAAAAACACCAGCTCTGAAATCTAAAAGATGCAAATCCGGAGATTAAAAATTTGGAAACCCATCTACTCTGAAATCTAAAAGATGCAAGTCGGAAGATTAAAATTTTGGAAAACCACAACATTTGAAATCTAAAAGATGCAAACCTGAAGATTAAAAAATTTGAAAAACCACCTGCTCTGAAATCTAAAGGTTGTAAACCTGAAAATTAAAATTTTGAAAACCACAACGTCTGAAATCTAAAAGATACAAACCTGAAGATTAAAATTTGGAAAACCACCAGCTCTGAAATCTAAAAGATGTCAACCTGAGGATTAAAATTTGGAAAACTACCAGCTCTGAAATTTTTAAAGTTGTAAATAAGAAGTTCAAAATTTTTAAATTTGCAAATGAGAATATCTCAAACTTTAAATTTGCAAACGAGAAATTCTCAAATTTTAAAGTTGCAAAGAAGAAGATCAGAAATTTTATATTTGTCAACGTGAAGATCCAAAATTTTAAAGTTGGAAAGAAGAAGTTCTCAAATTTTAAATTTGCAAACAAGAAGTTCTCAAATTTTAAAGTTGCAAAGAAGAAGATCAGAAATTTTAAATTTGCAAACAAGAAGTTCTCAAATTTTAAAGTTGCAAAGAAGAAGATCAGAAATTTTAAATTTGCAAACAAGAAGTTCTGAAATTTTAAATTTGCAAACAAGAAGTTCTCAAATTTTAAAGTTGCAAAGAAGAAGATCAGAAATTTTAAATTTGCAAACAAGAAGTTCTCAAATTTTAAATTTGCAAACAAGAAGTTCAAGAAGTTCTCAAATTTTAAAGTTGCAAAGAAGAAGATCAGAAATTTTAAATTTGCAAACAAGAAGTTCTCAAATTTTAAAATTGCAAAGAAGAAGATCAGAAATTTTAAATTTGCAAACAAGAAGTTCTCAAATTTTAAAGTTGCAAAGAAGAAGATCAGAAATTTTAATGATGCAAACAAGAAGTTTTGAAAACTCCGCTTGCTTTAAAAGCGAAAAGCCTACCACTTCACAAATTTTAAAGATGCAAACATTGTGATTTGTTCAGCTCTGTAAAACAAGACATGAGCAGCTACAAGAGTAAAGCCTACCTACAGTGCTAAGCATGCTTTTAGTTGGTCTAAGTGTAGGTGCCTAAAACATTGGCAGCTTGACTGTACTATGAAACTGTGTAAAATGAGCTTTGCAAATGATGAGCTTCAAATTCAAAAACCGTGCAATTTCATCTATAGTGATATTTTTAGTGTCAAGACGGATGTTAAATTCAGTTTAGGCGATGAATGTGTGAGCAGTTGAACGCCAAGAGCTCTATGCAAGTGTAAAAGGGAATAATGCAAATGAATATTCAATGGGCTTTGGACACCCTTGTAAAAACAATGCAAGCCCAACGAATGTCTAAGAGTGAAAGGTTGTAGCTCTAATTCAATGCAAGCGCACAAAAACATTGCAATTTGTGCCTACTGAATAATAAAATGGCCTTAGTCAGCCTTGAAAAACAAGGCGAGCCCAAAGAATGGCTGCCTAAGTGTAAAATGAGGTTCTGCCTCAAAAGGTTGTAAGTACTAAATATTCAAAGCGAAAATGGCCTGGCAAGAGCTGTAATGGCATGCAAGCGCAAACACTGGCTGCCAAATATGCCTCGTTGTTATGCAAAGCGCAATGAGTATGTTGCCCGTAATGTAACTCTCTAATGGTTTGATGTGGGTGTGTGGTGTGTGATGTCATTTGAGCTTTGAATTGGTGCTGAAACTAATTGTCATTTCTGTTGAAGTGGTCCGTCAATTATATTCGTATATAGGTCAAAAAGTGCTCCGTCAATTATAGTCGTATATAGGTCAAATGTGCTCCGTCAATTATAGTCGTATATAGGTCAAAAATTGCTCCGTCAATTATAGTCGTATATAGGTCAAAAATTGCTCCGTCAATTATAGTCGTATATAGGTCAAAAAGTGCTCCGTCAATTATAGTCGTATATAGGTCAAAATGTGCTCCGTCAATTATAGTCGTATATAGGTCAAAAATTGCTCCGTCAATTATAGTAGTTACACTACTTATTACAGTGCCACTAATGTATACTTAGGCCAGATTCATTCATCAAAAATCTTTACAAACTGTAATGTAGGGTGTTTGCATGAACATGATTATGACATAGATGTTGTTTACAACATGATAGTTGATGGACTGTGTCAAGCCGCAGATGAACACTGTCCTAGAACCACTGCGTCGCACTATAAGCACTATTGGGATGGTGAGCTCACGGATTTGAAGAACAAGTCTATAGCTGCTCATGACCTGTGGAAAGCATGTGGACGACCCAGTCAGGGACCAATACATGATGCCAAAAGGTGTGCAAAAGCTGAATATAAGCGTGCCATTAGGAACAAGAAATCTAAGGAAGATGCCTATGCTTCTAATGACTTACATGAATATCTTTTGGCAAAGGACACAAATTCTTTCTGGAAAACTTGGCAAGCCAAATTTAAAGCTAACCATAAACCTCCCTTAGCTGTAGATGGTTGTAGTGAGCCAAGAGACATTTCTATGGCCTTTGCTTCAAATTTTAGAACTGCATGCTCTCCTAATAATGCAAAAACCAGTGAGAAACTGAATAAGCGATTTCACAATAGGTTTAGCCAATATAATCCAGCTTCTCAATATAAAGTGATAACAGTAGAACTAGTTGACCAATGCATTCGTAAAATGAAGCGGGGTAAAGCCCCTGGTCTGGATCGCATTGAGACTGAACATCTAATTCATGCTCATCCTAGACTGGTTGTTTTGCTCTCACTTTTATTCAACCAAATGCTTGTGCATGGCAGAGTTCCCACCAGTTTTGGTTTGGGCATAATTGTACCCCTGGAAAAAGGGCATACCTTAGACAATGGCAATAGTGATAACTACCGTGGCATCACATTAAGTTCAAATCTATCGAAACTGTTTGAAATGTGTGTGCTGGAGCATTATGGCAGCTATTTATGCACATCTGATTTGCAGTTTGGATTCAAAAAGGGATTGGGTTGTTCACATGCAATCCTTGCAGTCGGAACAGTGGTGGACTACTTTACAAGTCATGGGTCAACTATCAACTTATGTGCATTAGACATGTCAAAAGCTTTTGACAAAGTGAATCACTTTGCTTTGTTCAATAAGCTAATGGACAGACAGGTTCCTCGTGAAGTTCTGACCACCCTTATAACCTGGTATAGTCTCAGTGCAGCCTTCGTGAGGTGGGACAATATATTTTCAGATTTGATAACTCTAACCTGCGGAGTTAGGCAAGGTGGTGTTCTATCTCCAGTTCTATTTGCAGTTTATGTTAACGACCTAATTGAAAAGCTAAGTCGATCCGGTCATGGATGTAGAATTGGGGAGACCTACTTAGGGTGTGTCATGTATGCAGATGACCTCATCTTAATGTCAGCATCCCTGTGTGACCTCCAAGCTATGGTTGATATTTGCTCTGTTGAGCTAGAGGGTATTGACATGAAGTTAAATGTGGCCAAATCTCAAGTGATAAGGATTGGATCACATTTCCGTAATGCGTGCAAGAACATCAATGTCAACGGAGTAGAAATTAATTATGTGGACAAGCTAAAATATCTTGGCTGTTTTCTGGTTGCAGCCAAGTCATTTAAACTTAGTTTGCATGAAATGCGTGTGAAGTTTTATCGGTCATTTAACTCGTTGTATAGCAAATGCTACAAATTTAGTGAACCTGTGTTGTTGTATTTGGTTAGTGCACACTGTAAACCATTTCTCCTGTATGGAATGGAGGCTATCAGCCCTACCAACAGTGAGCTGAACTCCTTAGAGTACACGTACAGTTCTGCTATATGTAAAATTTTCAAAATATGTCATAGCAGTGTTGCATCGGTACTGCAATTCATGAATGAAAATACTATTAAAGACTGTTGGTTTTCCAGAAGACTGCATTTTATGCACAAATGCCGTTCGCATGACAATGAGGTTGTCAGGTTTCTATGTTTTTTCTTAGACACCATAAGTGCATGAGATTTTCTTGTTTTGCTTTTCATGTTCATTTTTTTGTTGTGCTACCAATGTTCTTTTGGTGAAATAAAGATTGATATATATATATACGAATATTCACGTGTGGGCTTCATATATATATATATATATTATATATATATATATATATATATATATATCCTACACGTTGCCCTTAGCCTGCACCTTAACCGTCTGCCTGCCTCCTGGCCCATTTGGATCTTGACCTGGAACCAATTTTGACCTTACCTGCCTATTAATTTTGCTTTGATTAAGCACCTGTGAATAGATTGGTTCCAGCAACTCCGCTCTTTTGGGCACTTTATAAATCTCAAGATTACGATTTCGATGACACTTGGCTTCTGATAGTGGGTCATGTGGAGCGCATATGTCATTATTCCCGTTTGAGCTTCAGATTTTCAACACTTAGTTCCCTATTATGGATCATGTGAAGCACAAATGGGAACATCGCCATAGAGCTTAATATGTCCAACACATAGAATCATATGCACTCATGTTGTAACCCCTCGTAGTCTGCTCTGTGTCGTTTGATTAGAACCAACTGCCAGAAGAGCTCTCCTCCCACGACAGTCTGCTCTTCTCCACTTGGACTCTCCCTCATCTTGTTCTTTCCACTCGAACATTTTAATTCGAAACTCAGTATCATCCTGACAATAAATAGCACACTCGCTAAGGGAATGCCGGCCATTCAAGAAGGCTGTCTGGACTAAGAGGAATTGCGATAGGAGGAGACTTCCCGAAAGAGAAGGCCATACAAAGGAGAAGGTGATTCTAGGTAAGAGGAGGGAGAAGGCCATCCAAGGGAAGAGGTCATCAGACGACAGAGGCCATATAACTGATAGGCAAACGGGCCAGTTTTTGCTTTACGGAAACTCCTGTCACGCGTGTGATGATCTCGAATGCAGTCATGGGGCTTCAGAGAAGAATAGTCACGCCAGCGATGCATTCGTTGCTTCAGAACAATGGAACGGTGAAATATTGCTTTCACGCTCTCTCTCGCTAAACGATTACGTCTTTCGAGAGCAGCGCATTGAATTTACGACAGCATTTGCTGCCAGTAGGTGGCGCCAAAACCTTTTCTTTTCACGTCTACGGCCGCGGTTAGAACCCAGGTGTGTCACGTACAATGCGGCTTTAAACCATGCACTTCGTCGCTGTCTGAGAAAAAGGCTGTCGGATTGATAATAATTGCTATTGTCATTCCAGGTGGCTCTACAATCGACGAAGTTGTAGCAAGATCTTTTTATTGTTATTATATAAAAAGGGCCGTGGATCGGAGCTGTATCCTCTGACTCTGACCGTTATCACACTTTCCGCGAGGTGTCGCTGTTTTGCTGTTTTGTAGACCACCAAACATCCAGAGTTACACATCAAATGCTAGATAGTTACTGTAGGCCTACCATACTTAGCGCACTTTAATATCTGTGATATAGTAATGTAAGATAATGTAAGTCAAAAATATTAATATAAAGCCTTCGATGGGGAAAGTCTGAACCATGCCAAGCCCAAAGTTGTGGGTCATGACATGCAATTTAATTAAATGATAAAATCGAAAAACATATCATATTACGTGATTGGCTATTCGATATATTTTCCAAAAAATTATCAATAAAAACAAAGTCTAATTAGAAATTTAAGACTGATGTTTTTGTAAGTACGACAAAAATATGACTGAGTATGAAAACAATAAAAACATTCATAAGACGTGTAATCAACACCTCGTGGACGGATCCTACTTAAGATGGGCTGTAATTCGGTTTCCTTTAATTAATAGGCCAAGTGAATAATTAATTAAGACGATGAGGAGTTCCGACGCCTCTTCTCCTCCTTCGCGACTAATCCTCGTCAAATTGCCTCTGTCGGCGACTTGCCTTCTTTTCCCACTCATACAAAGCTGTCTTCTGGTTTATGAGCGAAATCCGAATTGATCCCATAAACTGATGTACAGCTGGCGCCCCAAGTGTCAAACCTCCCTCCTTAGCTGTGCTGCATTCGCAATGAACTTCCAACGTTGTCATCAGGACCATCTTCTGAGGGATTTTCCGCTATCCGAATAATCGCCTCACGAACTCAGGTCCCATCTGCGCACGACAATATTGCCTACCTACACTACACTATACTATAATTCTGCGCTATAAAATTACTGTATTCTCTGTACTATGTTACAAAGTAGGCCTATCAACTAAATCCGTGGATGAGACCTGGTTGTAAATGTAAATTTGCACTATCCGGCCCAGCTGAATGGAATAAGCTGCCGGACTATATTCGCAGATCTTCAACATTAACGCTCTTCAAAAAGAACCTCAAGACGTATTTTTTCAAGATTTATTATGACTAGACTTTCCTGTTACGCGCTTTTGTGCAAGATTCTTTTTATTTCGGCGCGCTATAAATGACAGTTTTAATAATAATAATAATAATAATAATAATAATAATAATAATAATAATAATAATAATAATAATGATAATAATAATAATAATAATAATTATAATAATAATAATAATAATAATAATAATAATAATAATAATAATAATAATAATAATAATAATAATAATAATAATAATAAATGTGTACATTTTTCTATAACGACCGTATGACCTTCAACCTGCTCATTCTTCCGTGAATTGATGGGATGAAATCATTCATCTTGCATGAGGACGGTGTTGGGTTGTCGGGCGCTCTTGGTGGTTGGTCACAGGATTTGGAATTCACTGAATAGTTACGTGCAATCTGTCAGGTTTTTATGTCACTCAAGTCAATACATGAAGTCAGTGGCGTAACCAGGGTTTCCCAAAAATTACGCAGTTTCGAGGTCTGTCAGTGCCTTAAGAAAGGCGACATCATTCAGCGCCTCTTCACAGGCGATATCTCTTAGCGCCTCTTCACAGGCGAGATCTCTTAGCGCCTCTTCACAGGCGAGATCTTTCAGCGCCTCTACACAGGCGAGATCTGTCGGCGCCTCTTCACAGGCGAGATCTCTTAGCGCCTCTTCACAGGCGAGATCTCTTAGCGCCTCTTCACAGGAGAGATCTTTCAGCGCCTCTTCACAGGCGAGATCTTTCCGCCTTATCATAGGCGAGGTCTGTCAGTGCCTTAAGAAAGGCGACATCATCCAGCTCTTCTTCACAGGCGAGATCTTTTAGCGCCTCTTCACAGGCGAGATCTTTCCGCGCCTCTTCACAGGCGAGATCTTTCAGCGCCTTATCATAGGCGAGGTCTGCCAGTGCCTTAAGAAAGGCGACATCATCCAGCTCTTCTTCACAGGCGAGATCTTTTAGCGCCTCTTCACAGGCGAGATCTTTCCGCGCCTCTTCACAGGCGAGGTCTGTCAGTGCCTCAAGAAAGGCGACAACATCCAGCTCTTCTTCACAGGCGAGATCTTTTAGCGCCTTTTCACAGGTGAGATCTTTCAGCGCCTTATCATAGGCGAGGTCTGCCAGTGCCTTAAGAAAGGCAACATCATCCAGCGCCTCTTCACAGGCGAGATCTTTCAGCGCCTCTTACAGGCGGGCGAGATCTTTCAGCGCCTCTTCACAGGCGAGATCTTTCAGCGCTTCTTCACAGGCGAGATCTGTTGGCGCCTCTTCACAGGCGAGATCTTTCAGCGCCTCTTCACAGGCGAGATCTTTCAGCGCCTCTACACAGGCGAGATCTGTCGGCGCCTCTTCACAGGCGAGATCTTTCAGCGCCTCTTCACAGGCGAGATCTTTCAGCGCCTCTTCACAGGCGAGATCTTTTAGCGCCTCTTCACAGACAAGATCTTTCGGCGCCTCTGAAAAGGGCGAGATCTTTCAGCGCCTCTTCACAGGCGAGATCTTTCAGCGCTCTTGATAGGCGAGATCTTTCAGCGCCTCTTCACACGCGAGATCTTTCAGCGCCTCTTCACAGGCGAGATCTTTCAGTGCCTTAATATAGGCGAGGTCTGTCGGTGCCTTAAGAAAGGCGACATCATCCAGCGCCTCCTCACAGGCGAGGTCTGTCAGTGCCTCAAGAAAGGCGACATCATCCAGCTCTTCTTCACAGGCGAGATCTTCTAGCGCCTCTTCACAGGCGAGATATTTCAGCGCCTTATCATAGGCGAGGTCTGCCAGTGCCTTAAGAAAGGCGACATCATCCAGCGCCTTTTCACAGGCGAGATCTTTCAGCGCCTCTTCACAGGCGAGATCTTTCAGCGCCTCTTCACAGGCGAGATCTTTCAGCGCCTCTTCACAGGCGAGATCTTTCAGCGCCTCTTCACAGGCGAGATCCATAGATCTTTCAGCGCCTTATCATAGGCGAGGTCTGTCAGTGCCTTAAGAAAGGCGACATCATCCAGCGCCTCCACGATCTTTCAGCGCTTCTTCACAGACGAGGTCTGTCAGCGCCTCTTCACAGGCGATCTTCAGACCTTACTACAAGATATCTAGGGTGGACAATGACGATGACGTCATCAACAATGAGCCGGGCGGAAATACCGATATTACGATATTATTACATCGCTCGAAAGAGTTCTGAATCTCTTTTAATAAAATGCTCTGCTTTAGACGTGCTAATAATAATAATTATTATTGTTATTATTGTAATAATAATAATAATTATTATTATTTTTATTATTATTATTAGTATTAGTATTATTAGTATTAGTATTAATAATGTCAATAAGTAAGTAAGTGAGTGAGCATTTACTTTATTTCACCGGAGCTGGCCACGCAGGTGGAACAGCTCATTGTGAATCAACGGACTTATGTAGGGCCTACTGAGCTTTGCGTGGACCAGATGACATTAGCTTACGATGATTTAGCCTAAACTAAGTGTCGGTCTGTGATCGAAATTTCATAAGTGTCACGAAATTTGCAGAGTCTTTCACTAAGTCCGCGAAGGGCAATGTTTTTTCTGACCGTTCTATAACAAAGTCTGCACAATAGAAATTCAACGAATAATAGTAATCTAGAATCTCGAAATGTAATCTAAATGGTCAAGAAATGTTGAGAGCGGTTAAAACCTTTACGCAGTTGCGTAATTGCGTAATGCTAGTTACGCGCATGCATGAAGTGTAGTGACTTGAGTGCTAGAACCACTGCAAGTTAACCTAGAACGCCGAATAGCCCAGCTAGGAAAAAAGGACTATTAAGCGTTCTAGGTTAACTTGCAGTGGTATAAAAACAGATCACAGGTTCTGTGAGCCACTGTAAACTCTTGTTATGTTGTAGAATTCACGTATTTCAACTTGCTTAGCTACCATATTCCGGATTATAGTTCCCTGTGTTTTACCGGAAATTCTACCTGGCATTTCCAATGGATTAGGCGTATCAGTTTTCTTTCGAATTCACTCGAGCAACCATCGATTGATGTCTTCATATTATGACAACGATGCTGTGGATTTCATTAGTTTAGTTGACAACCTAAATGGTTTCTCAAGTTGCCTCTCAATCATCTTATTGAACGTCTACTATTCTCGACACGCTCTATTCTTTTGCTATTCGGCGCTGCTTCTTCAACATCTTCAATGGAACTGTTTCTGTTTTAAGTTTTTTAAATCTCTGTGCATGTGAAGTCTTTGAGTTTTCCCTCCATTTATGTAGTGAGGAGTAATGTTTCCTCTTTGCTGACATCCGTTCAACGTCCATCTTCTGCCACTCAATCTTTCTGCTTGCCAATAATCTCCTTGCATCTCTCTCTCTCACTCTCTCTAACAGGTGTCATATTACGTAATTCAACTATCTCTCATGCTATGCTACGAGGAAGGTCACACTGTCGCTTGCTGTGCCATCGCATTCTGTTTGCCTGTCTCTCTGTTCGTCTTTCTTTCTGCCTGTATGTCTTCTATTTAACTCGGTGTATTATTCGCGGTCTTTCTGCCATATATCTATTATCTGTCTTTCCAGATTGTGTCGTTGTCTGTCCGTGTGTCATCCTCTTTGTCCTCGTGTCTCCGTCAGTATTTTATATCAGAATCTGTTGCAAAGCACGTATTGATTTTTCTTTGTTAGTTCTGGGTCTTGACGATGTTTGCTGTTTAGCCGTCTATGTGGCTTTGTTGCCAACTCCTGTGCTCAAATCATTATATTGGCTTCCTGTTCAGCAAAGAAATCGTTTCAAACCTTGGTTTTTAGTGCATAAAACTTAGAACTCTGGCCAGCCACAATATTTCAAATCACCTCATTTTCCCCCAAACTTATCATTATTGAAGAAGTAATTTCAGAAGAAAGTAATTTCATCTCGACAGAAAATGTAATTTCGTCTTGCTTAATTTGAAAGCAGTGACCTTATCTGATTATCTTTGTCTGGTCATACCTAAATTAAGAACTGTTCTTGGACCTACTTTTTGGAACTCTTTCCCTCTGTCTGCCTGCTCTGCTAAGTCTCTTGTGGAAGATGGGACTCTATCTATGGACGTATTGGGGCTTATACTGTTTTGGGGTGCCTTAGAATGCGGTGAAGTCATATTAAACCATCCAACTTAGACATAATGGCCAGGTAGGAAAGCCAAACAATTTTAAACAATATTTACAAAGCCATATGACAAGTCCAGTCCAGATGGAAAACACACTTGCTTCCCATCTTATATTAAATTACAATACACTGACGCTGCAACCAATTAGTAGGCTATTAATCCACAGTTTGAATTCAACAGGTAATAAAAGGGGTTCTTTTAGCCACTATATTTCTGCTATTTCACAGCATTTTGTGGATCGTGACTATACAGATCAAAACACACGACTCATAACCATAGGCGTAGCTACATTGACGCACAGAAGGCAGCTCTTGCGCATGCCGGAACTGACCAAGGATGTTTATTGACCAGAGTTTACGCGGTCTATTGAAGTTACTCCTCTTGAATTTAAGACTCGCTACGTGCCTGCTCATAACATAACATGAAGTATGACACAACAAAGGGTTTAAAGTGGTTCAGAGGCCGTTTGGCTTTAAAGAGAACAAAAGAAGATTTCAAATATCACCATTATTCCCCTCTGCTGAAACGTACAACCTGTACTAACCTGAACAGCTTTTTGCTGAATGGTCAGTACTTATATGGATGCCCTTCAAACACGCAGAACGGTGAAGTTCGCAGTGACTTGGGTAGAACTGACCGTCTGTCCCACAGACCTTCCTTGAACTTCCATGGCAGTGATTGGCGTCTGCGCAGACACACTTTCCACGAACAATATTTGGCCACACAAAAATGACGCGTTATGTAGGTACCTTTCGAAGTTAAAAGCTAAAATAAGAACAATACCGGCTACCAAAAATAATAACTGTAAATTTTACCTAGGAACTTAGAACTGAGAACATGGGAAGATTGAGTAGGCATAACCGTAATTTGTCGTATTATAAATGATTTCTATTTAGATGTATTATATTGAAAACCATTGTTTCATTCTAAGCTGTAATGTTGCAGTGTCTGTTC
>JACEVL010000823.1:209191-241691 GCA_020284085.1 Aporrectodea caliginosa
CTTCCGCTTAATAAAACGCTGCTCACTGGGAAATTGTTTAGGGAAATTAAATGCGCTTGGCTTTTCTCGAAAGGTAATGCCGCGGTGGTCGACTGGATTCAAAATATTATAGCAAGTAATACGAACACTCGTCCTTTTAAATAATTCACGGTGGCAAAGCAATTCTCACGCCATCGGCCGGCGGCACATCGGAGCATACATTTGGCTGCTGCAAGCTAATTATAAATAACTTTCATTGTTTTGTTGATTAAGACTCCAGTCCGCTTTCAGGTAAATAGGAGACTAATTAATGTAAGCTTCAGAATTTCCTTAAAATCACAAAAGGCTGCTAAGAGTAATCAACTTTCTTTCTGAAATACATTAATAAGGGAGGCAGGGTTAAAAGTTCAGAAAAAGGTCCACTGTGGCCAGGGGCCTGGGGTGGCAATGAAACTAATACAAAGTATGTATTTGAACACTTGTTATAGCACTTAACCAAGATTTCACAGGTCGGGTTTCAGGGGACTTGCAACGACTTTGAGGTGGATCAGACACGGCCTCCGGCTGCAGGGGCACCAGGCTGATTGTGATGTGTTGATGATGTACGCCACAGAGAGGTGCGACCGAAACCGCAGATTTTATTTAATTTTAGTTACTGACTAGTTACAATATTTAAGGCTATGAAGCAATATTGTGCGTATTAACACGCTGTTTCACAATTTACTCAGAGCTTTGAAGGCCTTTGAAGCATGGGTGCATTCAGCTTCATGAATATACGAGTTTCCGAAGTAACTGACAAATTGCATAATAAAACTATCGCATTTTCTCGTTCTCATTTCACCAAGCCGAATCGTCCATATTACTTCCAATTTTAATTTTTTGCATTAACGAAAATAAAGATGAATTTTCGTTAGTGTTATTTTCGTTATAGTTATAGTTAATGATATTTTTTAGTTATAGTTATAGTTATCGTTAACCGAAATCATTTTATTTTCGTTAACGAACATTTTCGTTATCGTTATCGTTAACGAGAACCACATTGCCCGAGGGAGACGACGTGGACGTACTGAACCACCTCCACAGTTTCTATTAACTGGGTAACAATAATCATTGCTCTTTAATTCCTTGTTCATTGTTTTCTTCTTGGGGTGGTATTGTTTAGGTCTATCATCGAGTCGGACTTTGAGGGGGCTATCACATTTCCTAAATCATCATCAATCATCATCATCATCGTCGTCGTCGTTGTCATCATCATCATCATCATCATCGTCGTCGTCATCGTCGTCATCATCATCATCATCATCATCATCATCATCATCATCATCATCATCATCATCATTATCATCATCATCATCATCATTGTGCATTGTTGTTTCATAATCATTATTATTTAGTATTATTATTCATTATTATGATTCACCTTGTCACCTTGTGCCTCGGTTTCGATTAATCCTATAGCGACCGTCATAGTCAACCTTCTCCACGTGTTCCGATCTCTCGTCGCCTCTCTCAGCTCCAGAAGCTTCATCTTCATTGTCTCGTGTATCTCATCCATCCATCTTTTACTCGGTCGTCCTCTTCCCCTCCTCCCCTCCCCGCAAGCTAGCATCATCTCCTTTTCCAGTCCATCCGCGTGCATCAAATGTCCAAAATACGTCATTTTCTGTCTTGCTGCTCTCTGTCCCAATGTCATATCTCCTCTCTGGTGTCCTATCTCCTCCAGTATGTATTCGTTTATTCTCTTTTCAGTCCAGGGGACCCTCAACATTCTCCTCCAGATCCACATTTCACATGCTTCGATCTTCTTCTCCAGTGCCTTGGTTTTGTCCATGTTTCGCACCCATACAGCACCACTGGTATTATCATTGCTTTTACGATTCTTGTTTTCGTCTCCAGGCTCACAGATTTGTCTTTCCATATTTTCTCCAATCCCTGCATTGCTCCTTTTCCCAGTGTAATTCTTCGTCGTATCTCTCTTTCACATCCTCCTTGCCTATCTATCATAGCTCCCAAGAAGCAGAAACACGAAACCACCTCAATCTCTTCACCGTCCACCTCGAAGCTTTTCCAGCTCTCTGTGGTCATGACTTTAGTCTTTTTTATGTTAAAATATAGTCCTGTTTTCTCACTTTCGAGCTTTAGCTTTCTAATGTTGTTTTTCAGTGCTTCTTTTTTCCCCTCCAGCAGTGTTGTATCGTCTTCATACCTTAAGTTGTTCACAACCTTTCCACCTATGCTCACTCCTTATGAGCAGTGCTAAAATGAGAACAAGACACAGACGCGCCTGAGAGAAATCGAGCGAGACCTGAAGAGAATGAAATTAATAAGAGTCTGAGAACCTGAGGAAAAATGCATGCATTTGTCTTCTCTCAGCGGCCAGGGTGTATGAATTTACAAACCCACAATTAGGTGCGAGGCAGTTTAGATCTTCTGTATGTCTTTGCTTTAAATTTCCCCTCATGTAGGCCTAAGCATTTGTTTGAATCTATAATAGCTCCTAATGATTTAAATCGTGTTATTTCGCTAGTGTGGTCCTTCTGGAACTATCAGCAAGGTTGACATCTCCAATGACGGAACAACGACACCGGTGGAGACCTGTTCAGGCTGCACTGGACCTCAGGTTCTGATTACGAGCCCAACCGAGGGCACCGTTCCCCCTGAATTGGAAGCATTTTTCCAGAAGTTTTATCCACGATGCAAAAACGTTACGTTTTACAGGTATGGCACATTGATTTATTAATGTTACTTCCCATGCAGCGTTGCTGTAAACATCAGTCATTGAAATGGGCGCCAATTATTGTATTTTAAGAAAGCACAAACGTTTTTCAGCTTATGAAATGCTTTGGTTTACAGCAAAGGAATTTGCTTAGTACTTATAGGTAAAGAATAATTGCATAACATCATAACGCAGATTTCTATTAGCACTTTGTGGGGCGCGGTGGTGTAAAGGTATGTTCAGTGCCTTACAGCCGGAGGGTAGCGGGTTCGAATCCACCTCAAGCCACCGCGTTGGGACCTGGGCAAGTCCTTCACTCGCAATAATTGCTTATGTGCTTCGACGTGAAACTCCGATTCAGTGTCCGCGCTGTAATCGGGAGCGCCTCTGAGTAGAAATCTTTAAGGGGCGCTATTACAAGTGCTCATACATACATCCATACATACATACTTTTGGCATTTGAAATATAACTGCAATAATTGTATCTATGGCTCTGAAATAATTATTTGAATTTTGAAAGTTAATGTGTCGGGTCACTCTTGTGGAACGAATTATTAATCTACGAGCAAACTTAGGCTAAGCAACGGTAACTAGTCCTACCGATGATGAGAAGATTAATACCGTGGTGAATTAGACGGTCCTTCCACCAACAAAAGCAAATTCCCGCAACATCGAAGGTTAAACGTAATTGCGATAAACTGACTGATCGGGTTAGTGGTACCTGTATACGCTCGCACCTGCCCTGTGAATTTCATCAGAACCTAGTTTCATTATTTTGTCCTGTTCATATAAGAAGATACAGTTGTGTCAACGTCCAACTATAACACAGTATGTGGGATTATCACGTACTAGCATTTTATTTGGATGAAATTTAGTTTTTAGAGATGTTGGTTTTATATCGACTTATCGGGAGTTTCTTGATCTGATCTGGGAGGCCAAGGATAATAATTCTGTTTTGGCAGGGATGGGGCAAAGGAGGTAGGAGGACATCCAATTAGAGATTAGGTTGACCATATTAAGTAGCTGAGCAATGGAGGACGTGAAAGAGCTGAGGGAGAAGGATATGAAAAGTTGAGTGTCGTGTGCATGAAGATGGTGGTCAACAGAAGAGGATTTTATTAGATGGCTCAGAGGTGTACTGTAAAGGATGAAGATAACTGGCCCTATTACGGAGCCTAGGGGAACACCACAAGAGAGTGGGAAGGTTTGCCAGGAATGGCTGGAGACTTTAACAGAAATGCGTGAACCATTGTGAACCGCTGTGAACCGTGTTGAATGAAGAGTTGCGAGATGAACCGTCGATTAGTCATCCTATAACAGCTGTGGTTAATGCCCGTGTCAACTCGTAGACATACTTGACTGTCAGTTACTAGTTGAAATGCAAAGCTCTATGATTCATCACCGTGTCTTCTTCTGGGATCAGGTACATGTACATGTACATGTAGGCTACTAATAGATTAATAAAAAACTTTAAATGCTGTTGCATGGCATTTGAGATGCCCCGACGATCAGTCGTAATCAAATATTACGCCAATACTTGTAGTAGTATCGTAATTCATTCATTCATTCATTCATTCATTCATTCATAAATTTATATAGCGCCCCTTCAAGGGGACTACTCATAGACGCTCCCGACTGTTTTGAGTTTAATAAACAAAATGTCAGTCAGAGTTCAAAATTGCAGGCGTAACTCGGGGAAGCCCGTTCCAGACCACTGGGCCCACCACAGAAAAGGCTCGATTCTACAGTTCGTGCAACTAGGACTTCAGAGCGTACGGGTGGCGACCTTTAAAACCTTAGGGGCAACAAAGCTCTCGCAGGCAGTTTTGGGGCGAAAACTAGCTGACATCGCCTCACCAAGGAAGCGATTCTGCACTCAATGCGCTGCCGGGTAATAAATGTATGTATGTATGAATAAATGAATAAATGAATAAATGAATAAATGAATGAATGAATGAATGAATGATTCGTAGGTAACAATTTGATTTTATTCAGGTGTGTATTACTATTAATAGTGGATTGCACTGCTTGTAGATCATGTAATACGCTAATTCATTTTGTATATATACGTTTAGGTGTGACTGTCCAGTTACGACCGCAACTGTCTCGCCTACTGCACCCGTCGTAACGAGCAACACTGCCTTGCTGACTACACCCCTTGTAACGGGGCAAATGGCTAAAGCACTTCTCAGGCGCCAATAACTAACACTCGGTTAATAACCCGGTGAATGATGGAATACAATTCTTTAAGACTTTCAAATAAAATCATTCACAACCAGGAATTTTAATTTTGAAATGTTGCAAGATTATGTTTTTGTGAATTTTGACTTGCTGTCACCTGCGTAAATTCATTTTTGGCAATGGTTGTAATTATCTTAGAATAAACATGAATGAACTGCTGTGAGAGTGTCGTCTTGATCGTGTCTCTAGCATGGTGGTTTGAAATCCATTAAAATGGTTATTCTACTTGCTGCATATTTCCTGGGTAGTCGCTTGTACTGAGAATGAGAATCTGACAGGCTGTATGAAATTAAGTTACGTCAAGCTGTATTAGTACTTGAAATAATGTCAAGCTATCTCGAACAATTTCTTATAGTTTCATGCGTGCCATATCCTTATGGCTGGTATTATATTAGTAGGCTATACCGACTCAAGTATGGAGGTGTTAAAGGTGCACGCCTGTTGTTACACTGCTTTCGTTGTGTTAGAACTTCAGCTGAATGATCCGCCAAACCTTCTTAGAAGCTTCTATGCTCATTCAGTCATTCATGCTGGGAATTTATATAGCTCCCCTCAAGAAACCTACTCTGGAGCGCTCCCAGCTACGGCAAAAGAAAACAGACTTAAGAGTTTAATAAAACCCAGTTTGATTGGCCAGAGGTAATAGGCGCGTTGGACTTGCATGGGAGCCATAACTGTTTCGATAAATTTCATTCGAAAGTTAATTGTGGCGATTTATCACTGATCTCTAGCATAAAACTGTAGCACAAAGGTGGTATGTGGGGAGACACCGTGATTAAATAGTGCATACGCAAAATCATTAAATTGTACTAAAGATCAGAAATTATATGTTACAACGTGCTTGGCAGTCATATATTAATATTTTATAACTTCTCAAGGAGCAACTATTTTCTCGGTGAGCCAAATATAATCCATTCTAATCCAATCCATACCTATCCAATCCAATCTCATCCAATCCATTCCCATCCAATCCATTCCTATCCAATCCAATATAATCCAAAGAAATCCAATCCAATCTAATTCTTATGCCTTCCCAGTCTGCATGCAGTTCTTAATGTGTCCTGTTGCCTGGCGTTTCTGCTCTTCTAAGGATGTCGCGTCCTAATTTTTTTATCTCTTCTTAACGACGTTGTTTTCGATGTTTGACCGACCGGTTGACGTATGCGCATTGTTCCTCGTTCTTCACCATTTCCGGTTCTTTGATCTCTCGACCGGAAATGACGTTCGTCGCTGCTTCCTCCCTCTCCTCGGTCGTCGGCTTTTAATGGCCCGTTCCGTCCGGGTAGGAACGTGGGTGGGACAGCATTGCCTGTCCCTCTTGTGACGCCCTGGAATGAAATCATTACGCAATGGGGGTCGCTGTCCCATCATGGCTCTCTCGTCAGCTGCTCTGCTCGGCTATCGATGTCCATTTGATTATGACCGCAGTAAGGTACGTGACCCGTCTGAGGCGGGCGGTGATTTATATAGCGCCGTGTTTAATTTGTGTGTTTAGGTGAGGCTCTCGCTTTCGCCCTTCGTGTCCGAGGTTCGAATCCTGGTTCACGTGAAGTGTCGACGGAGTGGTGATATTATTACGAAAAGAATGCAATGTCACTCGATATTAATTTGCATGTATGAATGAATGAATGCAAGTATGAATGCATGTATGTATACGTATGCAGTATGCACTAATGCAGGCATTTGTGTACGCATGCATTCATGTACGTGTAGACTATTTGTGTGTACCTGTATTTATGAGCCATGGGCGCCCGCAGATATTTTTGCAGGAGGGGCAAAACACAATGATAACGGTAAAATGTTTTAGTAAGAGCTTGAAAATGCAAATCAGGAAACTAAGAACATGGGTATATTTCATAGAGGTTTTTTAAATTTAAAATTTAAAACAATATCAAAACTAGTTTTGATTGGACATTGTTTTAAATTAGTGCTTCAGTGCGAAGAAATTTCTTAAACATCAAAAAGTGGTTGTTAAAAAATAGGTATCAATTTTCCAGGGCGTGGGGCAAGTGCCCCTCTTGCCCATATATGTGCGGGCGCCCATGGTATGAGCCTATATAGGTGTATTTATGAATGTATATATTTATGCATGTGCGTATATATGCATAATATGTATGTGTGAGTCCATGTATGCAAAACATTTTCTATGTATTTGTGTAAGTAAGAGTTCATGTATCCATGCATGTCTGGATGTGTGCCTGTATGTATGTATGCATCAATGTATTTGTGTGTATGTATTTGTATCCATGTAAGTGAATATATTCGTGCATCGTGTTTAACCAACCTTAAAAAGACAAAGCTGACAAGCAATGCGATACAACGCAGTTCAGTGCAAAGCTATTTATACATACACGCATAATTGCATACGTACATATATATAGGTCTAAAAATGCAATACAATGTCATTGAAGACAATGAGATACATAGCAATGCTAATACAATGCCAGGCGAAGCTATTTAGAGCAATTCAAGAGAATGCAAACAATGCAATGAAAAACGATTCAATAAAAGACGATGTCATGAACCGCGAAGTATTTAGATGATATGCAATACACACCGACTCAGTTACGTAGCGACGCAGGAAGCACCGCGCAAAGGGAACGGTCGCCCGGCAGCGCTATTCATTTATACCTCAAATGGTTCTCCGCCAATTATTCTCCAGACCAAAGGGGTTGTAATTGTATGTATGTAATTTCTGATCTCCTTGCGTTTGAGCACAAAAGCCACATTTTGCATCAACTTGATAATTATGAGACTTCTCGGCTGACCTTTGACTACAACGATGTATAGCTATTTCGATATGTATTGCTTGACTGCTTGTTGCATTTCTTTCTGGTTTGTTTCGTTTGTTATTATGTGACATGTCTTTTGGTATTATGTGGTATGTCAATAAACAAATTGATAACATCAAGTAGGCATCGATATTCAATTCAGATCGATTGTTCCATTCCAACTGATTTCTGAATGAGAGGAAATATGCGTTGTTTCAAAAACTAAACTTAGCGGCAATTAGAACTCGAAGCAGAGTTACAAATTGTAAGAGAAACTATGAAATGACAAATTTCAATCAAGCATACAACCAAGGACGTAGCTTTCCCAGGGAAAGTGGCAATAAGCAAGCTAAGCCGCTCCCTTCCCTCCTCCCCTCCCTATATAGGAATTTAGTAACTTAGGAATATAGAACTTAGTCCGTCACTAGCAGATAACAAAGTAGGTCAAGTGATTAAATTCAGCCTGGTTCTGCCGTATCTGAGATCGGGACCACTGATTTACGCCTTAAACAAAGCTGACAAGGGCTTTAAACACGACTATCTGATGTAACACATGCGACTTAAGATAGGTTGAGAATGTTTCTCAAGCTGCGGGCAGTACCAGTGATGACCCATTGGAGTACAGGGCTACAGGCTTGACATCTCACTGAAGTTTGTGTTTAATGAACATGCTCTATTGATATAACAGGCTACCAATATTAGATTATGGCGCCTACACTGACTATTACCCATATACTCTTGTCCCCATTTGAATTACCTCTTCCTCTTTACGAAAGTCTTAATGGACCACCGTCAAACACAGATCAACTTCCAATAGGCCAGTGTAAATCATAACAGATTTAACAGACAAAAACTAATACTTGATCTCCAATGTTTTATGTTTTATCTGCTCGAGGTAAGTAGCTTAAAAGACGTAGTTCAAATAGTTCAAGAAATGTGTCTTTTTGAGAATCATCACAAAAGTTATTATAACAATGTTCGAAAAATTCCTTTTCGATGTCAAACATTTCAGCACATAATCCACAGCCATATGGTCTGGAAATAAAATCATCCATATCATCACTAAAAATGAAATGATTTTCAGAGGGAAGTTTTGCTTTTGGACTTGGGATTTTACTCGGCCTAGAAGAAATTTCTCGCACACCTGTTGATGTTGACAATTCTTTTCCTTCAACACATTTGCCATCTTTCGTACACAAGTTAGCTCTCGTCCTTGAAGAAATTCCAAAGCAAGTTTCCGCATTTCTTTCACAGAATTCACTCTTGAGGAAGTTTTCTCCAGTGTGCCTTCTTATGCGAACTTTTAGCTTGCTATTCCACGCATATGCTTTGCAATATAAATTGCATCTTTTTGGTGCTTTTCCGGTTTGCGTCTCTACAGGATGTTCCAGATGACCCATATCAGCAAATGCTTCGTGACAAAAATTGCTTTTGTATGGCGTTTCTGCAGTATGTGTTCTTGTATGGCGCTTGAGATGGGTATTCCGCGCAAATGCTTTGCTACATAAATTGCATTTGAACGGTTTTTCTCCAGTGTGGGTTCTCAAGTGGCTTTTAAGAATACTACTCTGTGCAAATGTTTTCTTGCATAAATTGCACTTAAATGGTTTATCTCCAGTGTGGCCTCTTTTATGGTATTCCAGATATCGTTTCATTCCAAATACTTTGTGACAGAGGTTGCATTTGTATGGCTTCTCTCCAGTGTGGCTCCGTGTATGGCATTCCAGATATTGCTTCGCTGCAAATGGTTTGTCACATTGATTGCACTTGTATGGCTTCTCTCCAGTGTGAATTCTTGTATGGTATTCCAAGTGATGCTTCCTCGCAAAAGTTTTGTTACATATATTGCACTTGTATGGCTTCTCTCCAGTGTGGCTCCTTGTATGGAATTCCAGATATTGTTTCATTGTAAATGTTTTGTGACAAAGATCGCATTTGTGTGGCTTCTCTCCAGTGTGGCTCAGTGTATGGTATTTCAGATATTGTTTCACTGCAAATGCTTTGTGACAATGACTGCACTTGTATGGCTTCTCTCCAGTGTGGCTCCGTGTATGGTATATCAGATATTGTTTCACTGCAAATGCTTTGTGACATTGACTGCACTTTAATGGCTTTTCACCAGCATGGCTTCTCACATGACAATCCAAGATATCTTTTCCTGAAAAACTTGTGTTACATATATTGCACTTGTACGGTGTCTCTCCAGTGTGGCTCCTTATATGGTATTCCAGAGATTGTTTCTTGGTAAATGCTTTCTGACAAAGACTGCATTTGTATGGGCTTCTCTTCAAAGTGGGTTCTATGTTGGTTTTCATTGTCACAGATGCTTGCTAGCATATTCAGACCTTCAACACAGTCAAAAGGTCCCTTAAACAATTATATTGTTAAGTTAGATGTGTACTCTAATATAGATCAAAAGGAGGCAAAATAGGTTGAACTAAAGCATTGAAACCGGTCTAGGCCATCTATTTGGCTACCCGAATCGATTTAAAATAAATTATTAAAACCTAAAATGCGCATGGGAATATTATTGATTAAGCAAAAACTGTTGCAAAATTGGATAAACAACATGAAATGTGAAAATTCAAAGGGTGCAAGAATTCTTGAGAATTAAGAAAAACAGACTACAAATGTGGATGATTGAGAAAAGGGCACAAAGCCTTGTATTATTTGCATGAAAATCTTTAAAATGACTACAGAAGCGAAAGACTGCAATAGGTTTTCTCAGAATTGTTTCTGCCATAAAAGTTCAACGATGAAGAAATTGCATCAACTCGTCAAAACTCTCGGAATTACCAGCATATTTATTCATAGGATATTTACAAAATATACTTTCAACAAAGAACAAGAGCTTAAAACTTTATAAAATTACACAAGCTCTCTTTCGAATCCAGAAGAGAGCTCCTGGAAAAAACAAGAACAAATTAAGACGAATTCCATTCATTAGCGCATAATTATCTGAAAAATCCTAGTCTGACATTGTGTAAACAGAACACAATTTATCGATTACATGTATTAACATTTATAATTAAATTCACCTTTTATCATAATCAACTTATCAACTCAGCGGGACCATTATGGACCATAATTATGGACTCAACGAATATGGTTATTAAAGAAAAATTCTTCTGTCCAAAGGATAACAATGTTTATAATTTTGGTGGTGGTGGTTCACTAATAATGATAACAATGATAAATTTAATAACTATAATAATAATTATAATAACTAATTATAATAACTAACTATGATAATAATAAATGATAATAATAACTATTATTATTTTAATTATTATCATTATTGTTATTATTATTCGTCACTGACTTCAATCATGAACTCTCCAATGCACAAGACATCAAAAGAAGACACACCACAACCAAGCCGTAATCAAGAAATTATCCAGAAGATCAGTCCAGGAAGACAGAGATGCAACCTTTAGGCCAGTGGATATGCAATCTGATAAGGAAGTGTTGATAATAATAAGCAAATGAACAGAATGAGAGGACAGTGGTAAAAGACAAGCATTTTCACCAATAACAGAATCCGAACCAGTAGGCCTAATGAAAATCATTTTGGTTTCGTCATTGGGTCAAGACAGCCTCTGATGATTCTCTCTACAAGAGGCGCTATAAAAATCTGTTTATTATAAATGACAAATTAAAATAACAATTAGAATATCCAGAAATGACCCGTATTGTGTTTTGTAAGGTAGGCCTATTGAAGACGGAAGACAGATTGTGATGTGAAATGTTATAGTCACTGAAAAGTAACTATAAATATTCATACCAGTTATATTAATGTCTCTTTGCGAGCCTGCGATGGTAAACATTCAAATTAAACCGATGAAAAACCTTGAATCAATCTTTCAGTATGATCAAATAATATTTACAAACCTTCGGTTGCCCGCTCAGAATGCGCATAGTTCAAAATGTTGGTGTTTACACCGTACTATAAAGTAGTCAGGCCAGACGGGTACAACTGAAAATTTGTGCAATAACTTAAATAAAGGAACCAAGTTAGAATTAAACAAGAAATACCTATAGGTAGGCCCACCAAAGGGAAGATAAAACCCGAAGTAAACACTAAAAATGTCTCAAATAACGCAAAGAACCGTTGAATTCGGCTGACTTTGAACGGAATACGCGGAAACACTGTCACGTGACCAAGGCTATTCCAAAAGAAACTGAACTTTTATTATTATTAGCATTGCCATTAATTATAATTAATAAATATAATTCCATTATTGTCATTCGTGTTCGCATATGAAAATAGTAACTTGTCGCAACTCCTCAAGACCCGTTTAGCACAGAATCTCTTTCAATTTGAGGCTTTTGACCGATTTATACACTCTTTAACTGTAGTCATTCACAGTATTTAAATTTGGAAATCAGGTCTTCGTAAATCACTCTATTCCTGTACATAACGTTAGAATCTGTCTAGTTTGCTTTCGGATGTCTCACCTCGATTTGCATGCACGCTGAATGCGGAGCTGACGAATGAAACGACCTACAAATTATTGTATGTATCTATCAAGAAACTATTATAGCGCCTTTCTTGGTAGGCCTACCTCAGAAAAGCGCTGCACACAACATGGCTGTCTAGCTGATCTAACTATTATTGCGTTTTAAGACAGTTTGAGAATGCAAATACGTCAATTTTGACATGCTAAGAGTTACACTGTAACAAAGGTCGGTCTCCTTCAAGGCGAAATTGCTTGTGTTACTAAGAGACAGAAGGACAACTGCGCTCAGTCAGGGCAGAGGAATGCTGTCCTGTTTGGTAGTTGCTCTTTTAGGACACTGTGTCATAACAAAGATGATTAGCGTCGCCCTCCTTCTTTATCCAGGCTTGAGACTAGGGCTGCCAGAGTTATGCTGTCCTGTTTCTACCAGACGGCAAATAGCATTCACCCCAATAGAGATCGCTGCATGTCGAGATATGTAGCTGGTGGCCGCTGTAGTTGTGCAGCAACCGGAACATACTGTAGGTCATGCGCATCGATTACAATGATGTGCACAGATGCTTGGAGACCCAGATCTGTAGGTTGCAATCTCGATGAGACTCTCATCATCATCATCATCATCATCATCATCATCATCATCATCATCATCATCATCATCATCATCATCATCATCATCATCATCATCATCATCATCATCATCATCATCATCATCATCATCTTCATCATACGTTCCTGATGCCAGCAGTTTGTCAGCGATGGGTACGAACAAACGATCTCCACTGCCTCGGTCATTTGTCGTCCGGTTAGTCTGCTGGTTGTCAATGCCATAGTCACAGTCTTGTTTTGTCCTCATTTATATTGTCCATCCCGCGTAGTCCTGGTCAACCTTTTTCTTCTTCCTTCTAATCCTGCATGTAGTGTATTCTGTGGGAATCGGTCAACTGTCATTCTCTCCACGTGTCCTAACCATCGGAGTCTTTACCGAACGACTTTGTCTAGCAGAGTCCACCTGGACATCTTTATGTGATCCCTGAAAATTTACGCAGTCATTTCATTTCTGCTGCAAGTATTCTTTTCTCATCTCATTTTCGCGTTCTCCAGCATACTGTAGTTTGGACATCCCTGCTATTTTCGCCGTCAACTTACATGTATTTCTTCTGTCAGATTAGAGCGTAGGCCTATCCCAGAGGAAATCCCTGAGATGCTCAGAGCCTAAGGACGTATACCTGCAATCGTGGATGCCATAGACTCTCTCCTCAGTAGTAAATTTCAATGTTTTACTACTGCACAATACAAATTAACGCCGTGGCAACGCATCATAGAAGTTTTCTTCAGTTTAATTACTTAGGAGAGGACTGGTCAATTGTTAATCATGTATCGACACAATGAAATCTGCTAGCACTTCAAACTTATGGCTGCCCGTTAGCTATGCTGAAATGCCTGTTCATCTTCTTTGTCTCTCAACGCAATGGATCAACTAGTGCTCAATGTCTTAATATCAAAAGTCGATTAACGACATCTTGTCATTGTTACTTACATTTGCATCTAGTATTCTGTGTAGGGAAAGCAGCCCTGCGATTTATGTAGGCAGTTTCTGCAACTTTCTCTTTAATCCAAGTTTTGGACTGGCGCCACTTGAGCAAACCTGCACTATGTAATGTATACTCATTCATTCATTCATTCATTCATTTCAGATATTTATATAGCGCCCCTTCAAGATTTCTACTCAGAGGCGCTCCCGACTACAGCGCGGACACTGTTTCGGAGTTTAACGCCGAAGCGCATGAGCAATTGTGAGTGAAGGACTTGCCCAGGGTCCCTACGCGGCGGCTTGAGGTGGATTCGAGTCCGCAACCCTCCGGCTGCAAGGCACCGAACATACCCCTACACCACCGCGCCCCATCATGCATCTGGCTATTTGCGAAGCGCATTTTAAGAATTTAAGTTGAAACTATAATTACAAATTTATGTAGCGTCTCTTCAAGAGAGGACGGAAAACAGGTCGATCAAATGGTTTTCAAGCTTTACGGAATTATGGTAAAAAAAGACAAAGGAGCTCATGGTAATTGTAATTGTTATTGTGATTGTAATTGTAATCGCAATTGCAATTGTAACTGAATTGCAATTGTAAATGTAAATGAAATTGTAGATGTAATTTCTATCAGGGGCGCCGTTAGGCGTAAGCACTTACGCAAATGCGTACAGCGCTGAAAGGCTAAGAAGTGAAAAATTGCAAATGAAAAAGTGAAATCTCTATTGTTGGTATTGGCGCTCAAATACCTAGCCACGCCGCTCAATATAATGTCAAGAATGATTTTACCCACCATATAGGTCTGTACTAGGCTGAGTAACTGTAATATGTAACTGTTCTTATGCATATTTTTGGCAATGATTTAAAAAAATTAATCCCGGATGTTGAAGAATTAAAAGAACTAAAAAATTAATATTCTTAGTATTCGTTGGCCAGTTTTAATATTCGTCAATATTAGTCAATTTCTAAAAATCTTAATATTCGTAATATTCGCATACTCGTTCTATGCCTCACTCCCTTCCATGTGCACTAAATCACTCAACATCATCACTCAGATTTCAGCCTGGATGACCGCTAACCTGCTATATCTTAACCGTTCAAAAACAGAATTCCTCATTATTGGCCTCCGCGAGCAATTAAACAAACTAGCCTATCCTCCGACCTTTGTCCAACAGATCTCACTTCTCCCCGTACCTTATGCTACTGTTCTCTAGTAGGCCTATGAGAATTGTAGAAAAAAGACTGGGGGGTCAGTCATTGATCCACTTGGAGTTGGGGTGTGCAATGAAGACTTAATAATGGGGTATTAAGAAAGACTAAGGGTTTTGTGGGCGCTGAGAAATTTTCGAAGATTGCATTTAGTGAATTAGGTGTAGTAGGCTAAGAAAACTATACTAACTTACTAAGCATAGTAGTGCAAACAACGTCAGTAACGTCATTATTTACAACAGATCGTTTCCGATAATTTTTCAAAAAGGCCATAGATGAAAATCTATCGACTTAGATTATTTTTAAAGTCGACTTATATGACTTAGAAAATAATTAGAAAATATGACTTAGAAAATAATTAGAAAATATGACTTAGAAAATATGACTTAGAAAATAATTAGAAAATATGACTTAGAAAATAATTAGAAAATATGACTTAGAAAATAATTAGAAAATATGACTTAGAAAATATGACTTAGAAAATAATTAGAAAATATGACTTAGAAAATAATTAGAAAATATGACTTGACTTAGAAAATAACTTAATTATTAGAAAATATGACTTAGAAAATATGACTTAGAAAATAATTAGAAAATATGACTTAGAAAATAATTAGAAAATATGACTGAGAAAATAATTAGAAAATATGACTGAGAAAATAATTAGAAAATATGACTTAGAAAATAACTAGAAAATATGACTTAGAAAATAATTAGAAAATATGCTTAGAAAATAATTAGAAAATATGACTTAGAAAATAATTAGAAAATATGACTTAGAAAATAATTAGAAAATATGACTTAGAAAATAATTAGAAAATATGACTTAGAAAATAATTAGAAAATATTACTTAGAAAATAATTAGAAAATATGACTTAGAAAATAATTAGACAATATGACTTAGAAAATAATTAGAAAATATGACTTAGAAAATAATTAGGAAATATGACTTCGAAAATAATTAGAAAATATGACGTAGAAAATATGACTTAGAAAATAATTAGAAAATAAGTCTATTGACTTAGAAAATTAGTCTATCGACTTAGAAAATAAGTCTATCGACTTAGAAAATAAGTCTATCGACTTAGAAAATAATCTATCGACTTAGAAAATAATCTACCGACTTAGAAAATAATCTATCGACTTATAAAATAATCTATCGATTTAGAAAATAATCTATCGACTTAAAAAATAATCTATTGATATTATATGGTATAATGACATTATTTACTATTATAAAATATGATACTATCATATAATAATGAGTATAATCTACTGTTGAAATGATATGTGTACAAATATTATATTTGTACACCTAAATGGCTTCTCTCGAGTTCTATCTGTCAAATTTCAAGATATCAAATTTCAAAATGTTGTGTTCCTTGAACATTTAGTAAAACTACATCGTTAGGCCCTACCTCATGGCTTCACGATTCGGTAGTTGAATCCTTCTCGTTTGGATTGTGTACCATTTATAAACTATTTATGCTAATTATGTCTGGTCAGCAATATGTTTACCTTAAGGCTTATAGCGCTCTTAGAAATTGAACGTATTTTAGTTTTTATATTAAATTCAATAAGTGTCTGGTTTGCTAGTATTGTCTGCAGTCAAACGCGACTCAAACTACATCTTAGCAACGAGTGACATCTGGTTCCAACAAGCATGGAAATGATGAAGCAATTTTGTTCCGATGACTGCTTAAAATTACAGTGTGGAAATTCAAAAAAGTTTTAAGTGAGGAGGGGCACATGCCCCTCCCCAAACCCCTCCCCTGCTCGGCGCTGCAGGTCACAGCGATCGTCCTTCGGACGCCCGTTCATCGTATCCCTCTACTGACCTTCGACCCCCGGGCCCCGGCCTACGTGTCGTCTCCGGGTTATTGTGCGTACACAATTAAAATCCTGGCGGCGTCGCTGATTTCTATTACTACAGTTTATGTAGCATCGTAGACTAGTAGGCCTACTGTAGGCTACTTGTAGGATGCTTTAGACACACCGTCAGCTGTCAGCGCAGATGCTCCGAGTTAAGTAGCGAGTAGGCCTACATTTCAAACTGCTGTTTTCAGACATAAAGGTTCTTGACTTCCTGGTCATGTCGCAACATGATAGGCAACTTATAATGTGTCCAGTCACTGAAAAAACCAGCAATTTCCCATCGCTGTGCCAACACTCGTTTCTGCTTCAGGACACTTTGGTGGTTTAAGTCGCAGCTGGCGACTTTCTATAGTAGACAAAAGGATACTTGAATATTGCTAGGTGTCATACCGATAGTGACTGCTTTAAGAGATTTAAGTGTCGGGTTAGCATGGTCCGTACACGGGGACCTTAACTGGCTTGGTGCCCATCTTAGCGGTGATGAAGCATCTCACATGATAAAATCATTGAAAAATAAGCAGGGTCGAGGCTATAATATAATTTTATTATGGTCACTAAAGGAAAAGTGCACTCTTACATTTAGAAATCCTGTCTTGGGTTTCTCTTCCCAAAACATTAAATTTTTGTGTAGGCCTATAATATAGATGAGTTTATTATCATAAATGTAAATCGTAAACTCCAAACTTCTAAAGCGCCAACTCCAAAGCTAAGCGCAGGACACGAACTTATCCACGTATTAGTCCTATCTGCCTTAGTCTCAGCCAATGTGAGATGGCGAAACTCCTCAAAATGTAACATACAAAACATTAAGGATCGGTTTCATTCCAGACGCAACAGGTGGACTTTTCTAGTTAGCCTGCTCCTTCTTTCTTTCTCTGTCTGATGCATTATTCACAAAATGCTGAAGAAACAGGTTGTTCCTTTTGGTGTTCGGATACAGGAGACGATTTTGGGATTCCGCAGCTGCAACGTAGATCTTACTCGTTGGACGTTGAGCAGATGATAAGCACAGAGGATACTAGGAGCATGTGGGCGGTGGCGCGACGCTTTTGTGTCTGACTCCTATCTTACAGTGATCACTAGGCGCATCCGATGTGGTTAATCCGACCAGCAATGATTTACTGCTCTGCCAAGTCCCAGCAAGATCGATGCACCCCTACCAGTCACTGCTCGCTCGCTAACTGGATGCATGTGTTACTCAACACAAACTGTCTGTCTGCCTGACTCTGTCTGTCTGTCTTTCTCGGTCTGTCTCTATCGGTTTGCCTGTCTAACTGTCTGTCTGACTGTCGGTCTTTCTGACTGTCTGTCTGGATGGCTGTTTGTCTGACTGTTGTTTGACTTACTGACTGTCTTCCCAGTGCGAACGATTTACTGTCTGTCTGTCTGATTGTCTGTCTGACTGTCTGTTTGTCTGTCTGTGTGTCTGTCTGACTGACTGTTGTTTGACTTACTGACTGTTTTCCCAGTGCGAACGATTTACTGTCTGTCTGTCTGATTGTCTGTCTGACTGTCTGTTTGTCTGTCTGTGTGTCTGTCTGACTGACTGTTGTTTGACTTACTGACTGTTTTCCCAGTGCGCACGACTGACTGTCTGACTGTCTGCCTAGCTGTCTGTTTGTCTGTCACTTGTCTGTCGTAATAATTAGCAGTGTCTAAAATTCTGAGATATGCCAACTGTACATTCTTCCTCATGCTGTTAACCTGCAGTGAATCCGGTAAGAAAAATTTCAGGTATTAGAATGAAATCGTGAGTAGTCGACTGAGCTAATAGCTCAGAAATTCATTTTGCACACTGCGCACACCAAGGCACCATGTCGAGGTTACCCGCAGATGATAAGCTACCATCTCACCAACATCAAACCTGACTTGTTCTCAGACATGTATGCATTTAAGTATCAGCAATCGAGACGCTTAATATAGTACCTTTTCAGTACCTCACATTAGACTGTATGGAAGCCAGTTCCCGAATGAGAATGAGAATGTTCTCTACCAAAGCAGTTAACGATTTCGTAGCGACATCTGCCGGAATGTAAACGCTAAGTCGAGCGGTCGCTGTTCCCTGTTCAGGGCCTAGGGAATCGTCTTTACCCAGGCTGAAGAAAGACTTCAGTGAACAACAATGGCATTTCTTTCTATCCTACTTCTAAGGGAAATTAGACATCTCCTCAGCTCTATTTGCGTGTAAGTGTACACGTGAATGACTAAGTATCTGTATGTGGGCGTGTGTTTGTATGTGTATGTGTGTATGTGTGTGTCTCTTTGTATGTGGGCATGTGAATATGTCTGTTTGTATGTGCATGTGGGGATGTGTGTCTGTTCCTTATTCGGGATGTGTGTGTTTGTGTGCTGGTGTGCGGGTGTATGTGTATGTGTATGTATGTGCCTGTGTTTGTTTGTATGCGTACAACATTGTACAGATGTTTTAGGTTTGTGCGATTGCATCTGTATGTGCATGTGTATGTTTGTGTGCAAATATGCAATGTTCAGTAAACTTTTGTGTATATGTTCGAGCGTGTAAATGTACAATTATGTATATGTATGTGTACGTTTATTTGTCTTTATATTTATGTGTATTTGTTTGTGTATAACTGCATGTTTAGCCTATTTGTATGCGTTAATACAAGTATATATATACATATATATGAATACATGCATATATGCATGTAGGCCTATAAATTATATTATATACATATGTACTGTAGATGTATGCGGTATGCACTAATGCAGGTATTTGTGTAAGCATGCATTCATGTAGCTACGTGTATTTGTCTGTGCCTGTATCATGTATAAGCCATGGGCGCCGCAGATATTTTTGCAGGAGAGGGTAAAACACAATGATCACGGTAAAATGTTTTAGTAAGAGCTTGAAAATGCAAAACAGGAAACTAAGAACATGGGTATATTTCATAGAGGTTTTTTAAATTTAAAATTTAAAACAATATCGAAACAAGTTTTGATTAGACATTGTTTTAAATTACCGGTAGTGCTTCATTGCGAAGAAATTCCTTAAACACCAAAAAGTAGTTGTTAAAAAATTGGTATAAATTTTCCAGGGCGTGGAGCAAGTGCCTCCTCTTGCCCCTAAGTGCGGGCGCCCATGGTATGAGCCTATATAGGTGTATTTATGAATGTATAATTGTATATATTTATGCATATGTGTATATATGCATAATATGTATGTATTTGTCTTTGTATGTAAAACTTTTTCTATGTATTTGTGTATGTAAGATTACATGTATGCATCCATGCATGTCTGGATGTGTGCATGTATGTATGTATGCATCAATATATTTGTGTGTGTATTTGTATGTATGCGTGTGTTATGTGAATATATTCGTGCATCGTGTTTAACCAACCTTAAAAATACAAAGCTGACAAGCAATGCGATACAACGCAGTTCAGTGCAAAGCTATTTATACATACACGCATAATTGCATACGTACATATATATAGGTCTAGAAATGCAATACAATGTCACTGAAGACAATGAGATACATAACAATGCTAATACAATGCCAGGCGAAGCTATTTAGAGCAATTCAACAGAATGCAAAGAATGCAATGAAAAACGATTCAATATAATACGATGTCATGAGCCGCGAAGTATTGAGATGATATGTAATACACGGCGACTCAGTAACGCAGAGACGCAGGATGCACCGCGCAAAGGTAACGGTCCCCGGCAGTGCTATTCAATTATACATCAAATGGTTATCCACCAATTTTTCTCCACACCAGAGGTGGTTGTAATTGTATGTATGTAATTTCTGACTCCTTGCGTCTGATCGCAAAAGCCACATTTAGCATCAACTTGATGATTGCCACATCAAGTAAGTAAGTAAGTATATTCTGTATTAAATCAACTGCATATCCACACTCTGGTGTGCATACCTCTTAATAACAAACCACTGTCAATATGAGTAAGCTTACAACATTCTAACAATAAACGTCTTGCGCTGCAAATTATCTGCAAGTGGTACACAATGGTCGAGCGATCCCGGTCGCAGGGTATACTGCTGGGACTTTTTGGTGGAAGTAAACTATGCAGTAAGTAGGTATATTATCTTTGACATTCAATTCAGTTTGATTGTTCCATTCCAACTGATTAAAGTCTGAATGAGAGGGAATATGCTTTATTTCAAAAACTAAATTCAGCGGCAATTACAACATACTAGAAGCGGAATAACAAACTGTACGAGAAACTATGAAACGACAAATTTCCATCAAGAATACAACCAAGGGTTTAGCTTTCCCGCAAAGTGGGAATAAGCAAGCTATGCCGATCCCTATCCTCCTCCCTTCTCTATTATAGGAATTTAGAAACATAGACATTCAGAACTTAGTCCACCACTTGCAGACAACAAAGTAGGTCGAATGGTTAAATTCAGCCTGGTTGTGCCGGATCTGAGATCGGGGCCTCAGATTTACGCCTTAAACAAAGCTGACAAGGGCGTTAAAGACGACTATCTGATGTTACACATGCGACCTAAGATAGGTTGAGAATGTTTCTTAAGCTGCGGGCAGCACCAATGATGACTCAAGGGGCACTGACTGTCATCTGACTGAAGTTGGTGTTTAAGGAACATGCTCGATTGAAATAACAAGTTACCAATATTTGATTATGGTGCCTACACTGAGAATAACCCGCCTACTTTTGTCCGCATTGGCAAAGGCGGCGCCAGACATTTTTGTGACCAGGGCATAGCCAGGGTAGTCATACAAGTAGCTAGTGCAAAGGGCGATTTATGCCACAAATAAATTCTCGGCAGGGTAAAATTTCTGGCAGCCTTGTGGTAGTGCAACGACCAGCGCAATGGCCTTTTTACCAGGGCATTTGCCCTGCTGTAGCGCCGCCACTGCGCATCGGAATGCCTCGTCATATTCACGGACGTTTTAATTGACGACCATCAAACACAGATGAACTTTCAAAAGGGGAGTGTAAATCATAACAGATATAAAATTAACAGGCAAACACTAATACCTGATAATATATTGTTTCATGTTTTATCTGCTTTAATCTGTTTTATCTGCTCGAGGAAAGTAGCTTAAAAGACGCAGTTCAAATAGTTCAAGAAATGTGTCTTTTCGAGGATCATCACAATAGTGATTATAACAATGTTCGAAAAATTCCTTTTCAATATAAAACATTTCAGTACATAATCCACAGCCATATGGTCTAGAAATAATATCGTCTATATCATCACTAAGTATGAAGTGATTTTCAGAAGGAAGTTTTTCTTTTGGACTTGGGATTTTACTCGGCCTACAAGAAATATCTCGCACACCTGCTGATGTTGACAATTCTTTTCCTTCAACACAGTTGCCATCTTTAGTACACAAGTTAACTCTCAACCTTGAAGAAATTCCAAAGCATGTTACCGCATTGTTTTCACAGAATTCACTCTTGTGCAAGTTTTCTCCAGTGTGTGTTCTCATATGAACTTTTAGATTGCCATTCGACGCATATGCTTTGCAATATAAATTGCATCTTTTTGGTGTTTTTCCGGTGTGGCTCTCTACACTTTGTTCCAGATGACCCATATGAGCAAATGATTTTTCAAAAAAATTGCATTTGGATTGCGTTTGTGCAGTATGTGTTCTTGTATGGCATTTGAGAAGGCTATTCCGCGCATATGCTTTGCGACATAAATTGCACTTGTAGGGTTTTTCTCCGGTGTGGGTTCTCAAGTGACGTTTAAGATTACTACTCTGTGTAAATGTTTTCTTGCATAAATTGCACTGATATGGTTTATCTCCAGTGTGCGTTCTTGTATGGTATTCCAGATGTTGTCTTGCTGCAAATGCTTTGTGACATTGACTGCACTTGTATGGCTTCTCACCAGTGTGACTATTTGTATGGTATTCCAGACGTTGTTTTGTTGCAAATGCTTTGTGACATTGACTGCACTTGTATGGCTTCTCCACAGTGTGGCTTCTGCTATGGCTTGCCAGATATCGTTTCATTCCAAATGCTTTGTGACAGACGTTGCATTTGTGTGGCTTCTCTCTGTGAATTCTTGTATGGTATTCCAAGTGATGCTTCCTTGCGAAAGTTTTGTTACATATCTTGCACATGTATGGTTTCTTTCCCGTGTGGCTCCTTGTATGGTATTTCAGATATTGTTTCATTGCAAAGGCTTTGTGACATTGACTGCACTTGTATGGCTTCTCTCCAGTGTGAGTCCGTGTATGGTATTTCAGATATTGTTTCACTGCAAATGCTTTGTGACAATAACTGCACTTGTATGGCTTCTCTCCAGTGTGGCTCCTTATATGGTGTTCCAGATGCCGTTTCATTGCAAATGCTTTGTGACAATGACTGCACTTGTATGACTTCTCTCCAGTGTGGCTCCTTGCATGGCAGTCCAAGTGATATTTCCTTGAAAATAATTTGTTACATTTATTGCACTTGTATGGTTTCTCTTTCACGTGGCTCTTTGTATGGAATTCCAGATTTTGCTTTGATGCAAATACTTTCTGACAAAGACTGCATTTGTATGGGCTTCTCTCCAAAGTGGGTTCTATGTTGGTTTTCATTGTCACAGATTCTTGCTTGCATATTCAGACCTTCAACACATATATAAATATATTGATGCAATTATATTGTTAAGTTAGATTTGTGCTAAGGCGGATCAAAATGAGGCGAATCTGTTTGGGTCATAACACTGATTTGAAGCCGGTCTAGGGCAGCTATTTGGCTACCCAAACCGATTTCAAATACATTTAAAAAATCTAAAATGTGCATGGAAGTACTGATTAAGCAAAAACTGTGGCAAAATTGGAACATGAAATGTGAAAATTGAAAGGATGCAAGAATTCTTGAAAATGACGAGTCTCTGGAAGAGGCGCTATTACAATGGCACTGGAGTGGCACACTGAGATTTAGTCCCACGCGTAAGCCTATCACAACTCTGATGACCTTGTTACTCAGGCCCAGCCCACATGATGTAATTAGTATAATTATTATAATTATCATTATTCATCACTCTTTAATGAACTCTTTAATGCACAAGACATCAAAAGATGACACACCACAACCAAACCGTAATCAGGTCATTATTAAGAAGATCAGTCCAGGAAGACAGAGATGCAGCCTTTTGTGGATATGCAATCTGATAAGGAAGTCTTAAGTTGATAACATTTGATAAGTAAATGAACAGAATGAAAAGACACTGGTAAAAGACAAGCATTTCACCAATAACAGAATCCGAATGAGTATGAAATTTCTCGAATAGACTGCCTAACATCCTACTACATGAGCTCCGTTGTGCATCTTTTACGTCTATTCCGCAAGCATTTGAAAATCAGCTGGATTTCGTCATTAGGCCAAGACAGACTCTGATTAGTCTCTCTTGAAAAGGCGCTATAAAAATCTGCTTATTAATGACAAATTAAAATGACAATTAGAACACCCAGGAAATGACCCGTATTGTGTTTTGTAAGGTATTGAAGACGGAAGACGAGATGGTGATGTGAAATATAATAGCACCAAAAGCCTATAAATATTCATACCAGTAAATGTTCAAGATTGATAAAAGTAAGTAAGTATATCCTTTATTGATCCAATTGCTATTTGCTAACCGCACTTTGGTGTACATTATGAAGTATACAATCACGAATAAATCATCCTAATAATAAGATTTGTGTATTGCATGGAACTGGTCTTATCATGTTGCAATAAGATCATGAAAAAGCTAGCCTGCGAGGGCAAACATTCAAATTTACCGTTGAAAAGCTTGAATCGCTCGCTCAGAATGATCAACTAATGTTTACAAACTTTCGCATGCCCGCTCAGCATGCGCATAGTTCAAACAGGTGATGTTGGTGTTAACACAGCACTATAAAGTAGCCAGGCCAGACGGGTACAAATGAAATTTTTTGCAGTAACCTAAATAAAGGAACTAAGTTAGAATCAAACAATAAATACCTATTATAGGAAGGCCCACCAAAGGGAAGACAAACACACAAAGGAGACGCTCAAAAACGTAAAGAACCGTTAACTTCGGCTGAATTTGAACGGAAAACGCGGAAACGATGTCACGTGGCAAAGGCTATTCCAAAGGAAACTGAACTTTTTTTATTATTAGCATTGTTGTGATTTATTTCATTATTGTCATTCGTATTCGCATTTGAAAATAGTAACTCGTAGAAACTCCTCAAAACCCGTTTAGCACTGGGGCTTTTGATCGATTTGTAAACTTTTCAACTGTTGCCATTCGCAGTATTTTAATTTGTAAGTCAGTTCTTCTTTCCCTACTCCTTGTTTGTCTCGTATATCTCGCCTCGATTTGTATGCTGAAAGCGGCTGACGAATGAAACGAGTCACGACGTTCTACTAGCCTACGTATAGACCGCATTTTCGCCGATCCAAGGTGAGTACAGCAAAAATTATCTGACTATTCAGAGTAATTTATCGTTTTGCGCTCTAAATTATTTTATTTAAGATCATTTTCAATAGATGTTAGATTGATGACAATAACTCTTGCTTCAGTAGAAGTTGGAGTGTGAAAATAATTCTTGCATAAGTAGAAGATGGATTGAAGAAGAAATGATTCTTGCTTAAATAGAAGCTGGATTGATGAAAAAATACTTATTGCGAAAGTAGAAGCTGGATTGATGAAAGTTATCCTGGACATTGGTATTGAAATGCCATGTATTAAAAATTATTTAGACGGCAATGGCATAAGCAAAACCGATAAATTACTCTGATTAGTCCGATAAGTTTTGCTGTACTCACCTTGGATCGGCGAAATGCGTATAGGCCTACATACATGCATAAAGATACTTAATATAGCGCCTTTTCTAACCTCACAAAACCGCCGAAATCATGGCTATCTGACTGATCTAAATAATTGCGTTTTAAGACAGTTTCAGAATGTAGGCTTAATAATTAAACGTCAATTCAAACAATTCAAACATGCTACGAGTTAGGCCTACACAGCAACATAGTAAGTAAGTAAGTAAGTAAGTATATTCTTTATTAACCAATTGCTAATCGCACTTTGGTGTACAGACATCTTTATAAACAAAGTTAAAAAGTATAAAGTATAAGTTTCCTGACAATTAACGTTTCTCGCATTAAGTAAGTTAGTGACAATATCCCTTAACCCTCAGCTACCAAGGTTTTTTTGTAACACTGGCTACCAAGGGGGTTACCACCACCCCCTGGATTTCGTGTTTGGTTTCACATATCATAACTTGTAATACATCATTGGATTCAGCATTCATTTATGCACAGAATGGTATATTTAGTTGTACATTATGTGAATGCACCTCGAAATCACATCACTTTTAACAACGGAATTCCCTTAATTAGGCTATATTTTATATTATTGCGTACATTTTGTACTTTTTGGATAAACAAATATAAAATTATGTGTGTTTTGAAACTGATCTATGTATCCAAGATACAAACATACATCCCTACATATGTTTATATGTTTACATTACGTATAATACATATATATCGGTTTACGTTGTGATGCTGTATTCAGCCATTTTCATACAGACTACGCGTATTACTATTTATTTTGATCACTTCCGGTTTTCAAAAGACAAACATGTAAGTATGCGCATGAAGCCCTACATTCCCTCTAAAGAATGGTATATTTGTTTCTCTTCCAGAAAGATAAATGAATACGCTACAGACAAAAACTAAGGGGGAGTGCTTGCATTCAGCCATTTCACATGAATATAAGGTTCACGCATATTACGCGTATTATTATTTATTTTGGTCACTTCGGTTTTCAAAAGACAAACACATAAATATGTAAATGAAGCGTCCTGCATTCCCTCTAAAGAATGGTATATTTGTTTCTCTTCTAGGAACAATAGTCAATAAGCTATAGTTGAAAAACTAAGGGGGGTATCCACCTGCCCCTGGTGCCTCGGGTGTATCGGGTATAACTTTTGAATGGCGTGGGCTACCACCATCATGTTTACCTCAAAATGTGCGCCAATTGAATCTGCTACAGCTACCTAAAATGTCAAAAATTATATTCCATATGAAAAATTTTTTTGCATCAAAATCGTCGGGGTGGTGGTAACCATCATCCCCTTTCGACATCCTTCCCTTGGTAGCCCGAGGGTTAATAAACCAAATGCCAACTACACCTTGGTGCGCAATCATTATCACCTTGTCACCTTGTGCTGTCGATTCGCTGAATCCTAGCGACTGCCATAGTCAGCCTTCTCCATGTGTTCCGATCTCTCGTCGCCTCTCTCAGTTCCGGAAGATTCATCCTCATTGTCTCGTGTATCTCCTCCATCCATCTCTTTCTTGGTCGTCCTCTTCCTCGTCTTCCCTCCCCACACGCCAGCATCATCTCCTTTTCCATGCCGTCCGCACGCATCACATGGCCAAAGTACATCATTTTCTGTCTCGCCGCTCTTTGCCTCAGTGTCATTTGTCCTCTTAGGTGTCCTATCTCTTCCAGTATATGTTCATTTGTTATCTTCTCAGTCCAGGAGACCCTCAGCATTCTCCTCCAAATCCACATTTCACATGCATCGATTTTCTTCTCTAGTGCTTTGGTTTTTGTCCATGTCTCGCACCCGTACAGCACCACTGGTATTATCATTGCTTTTACAATTCTTGTTTTCGTTTCTAGGCTCACCGCTTTATCTTTCCATATCTTTTCCAGTCCCTGCATTGCTCCTTTTCCCAGAGTAATTCTTCGTCGTATCTCTCTCTCGCATCCCCCTCCCTATCTATCGTAGCTCCCAGAAAACAGAAGCTCGACACCACCTCAATCTCTTCTCCATCCACTTCGAAGCTTCTCCAACTCTCTGTGGTCATGACTTTAGTCTTTTTTATGTTGAAATACAGTCCTGCTTTCTCACTTTCAAGCCTTAATTTCCTGATGTTGTTTTTCAGTGTTTCTTTTTTCCCAGCCAACAATGTTGTGTCATCCGCATACCTTAAGTTGTTCACAACCTTATTTAGTAAGTAAGTAATTATGAATAACTAAATGAATGAAAAGATAAAATAAATAAGTTATAAAAAATAAAAAAATATTAACAATAAATTAATCAAAAATAAATATAATTAAATTAAATATAAACTTTAACAAATTTAAATGAATAAAAGTGAATATGTGGTTTCAACTGCCGGTCAGAATTTAATTCTTTCTGTTAATATACTACTCTTCAGTTGGTGGTAACAATATAGTTGCAACCTATGGTTAGAGAACTCTTAAACTCTGTTAGTTTTTGCTCAAACTTTACAGTAAAATCTGATTATTTCTGATGATACTGAACCAAGTTTTAATCAAGTTTTGAGATTGGATTAGATTTTATTAAGTTATGATTTTTACAATTTTCAAATAGCTAGATATAATTATTTTGTAATTAGCAACTTCTAATGCGCCGGTGTCTAATGCACAAGGCATCAATCGATGGCACACCAAAAGGAAGCCGTAATCAGATCAGCATTCAAAAAATCAGTCCGTAAGAGACAGAGAGACAGCGGATAAGCAATATGAAAGAGGTAAGTTTTCAGCCGAGAATGAAATGACACAAGTGCAGACACAGGAAGAGAGTTCCAAAAAAGGAGGCCCAGCAACTGAAAAAGCTCGTTTGCCAAGAACACTGTTCTTGATTTCGGTATGACCAGACAAAGATGATCAGATGACCTCACTGAATAATGATAAGTCTGGGGAATAAGAACTGATTTTAAATATTGTGGTTGGCCAGAGTTTACAGTTTTATATACTATGAGCCCAGTTTGGAACGAATTCTTTATATGGACCAGCTATACTGAATTGTTGTAGAAGGATCGTATTAGATGTGAGTGTATACCCTTAGGTAACACTGAGGTCCTGTTTCCTTTCTGTCAGCAAAACATGTATGTAGTCTTTTTAAAGGATCGAATGAAAAGCTGTTGCTTGCTGTAATCGTTCACCTAGATGCAGGTCCTCTTACTTAATTCGACTGCATGAACTGGAAAATGAAAGTGTCTACTTTAGCCTTTTCTTTTCCTATTTGCTGTAGTTGCGCGATTGATTTTCTGTTTCAGATGTCGCAAAATGATCATTGTGCTGAGCCCCGATTACATCAACAGCAAGGAGTGTGCATTCCAAACAAGATTTGCACACTCACTTGCTCCAGGTGGGGGCTCATAATTTTGACTATTACTAATTAATTAATTTGTTAACTATATTTTATATTTTATAACTTTGCTCTTGCTCTGTTCATCCTAATCTGGTTTAGTTAGCATTGTGCTTTTTCAGACTTGGTAGTCGAAAAACAATTGGAAAGACAGTCTTGAATCTTTGAGGTTAAGAGAACATAATAATAATCTAATCTAATCTTAGAACTTCTATGCTGCCATTATGGTAATGCACTATTCACTCAAACAGAATCGTAATCCAGTCCATTCCAATGGTCAGTCCAGTGAGAGAGAAAGCAGCTTAATGAGGATAAGCATGCTATAAAACGCCGTTCCCCGTTTGTAATTAGCACTTTGGTTTCATCTGTGAGTCATCCATTTAGGACGTCCGAAAGCATGGACCCAAGTCAGACCACCTCAGCAATCATGATCACAGCAATCCAACCATGTCTGCTTACATCAGATCTTGCAATTTCACTCGTGTACCAACCATGAAAAATGGGAAGCATAGTGAACACCAGGTGGCTTGCTATTCCACAGACAGTCAACATGCACATAGATGGATGCAGCACTGGTTGACTGCAATGCTCTTTCCAGCGACTATTAGACAGTATCTATGTCCTACTATGTGGTCATCCATAATGGACGTCCGGAAATAATTACCTAATTTGGACCCCTTCTTTCCCCTTGTCTGCATTTGGCCTGGCTTCTGTCGATCCCCTAGTTTAGGCCTAGATCTTTATGCTGTTCGAGTGTCATTGGTGTTTAAGATGTGTTGTTGTACTAGAATACTGTATGTACCAAATTTATACATAGACGTTCACGTTTGACATTTGTGTTCACATGTGTCTACATTTGTCTTTTCCCTTTCTGCCCCTCTTTAGATATCTTTGATGTATGAAGCTGTGTCGGTTTATCTCTGTCATTTTGTTTTACCTGTGACGTTGGATTGTTTTCTGAAAGGTGCCAAGGAGAAGAAACTGATTCCGGTGATCTATCGTCCATGTGGTGTTCCTCCGATTCTCAACCACATCTGTACGGTCGACTACACCCGGTGTGACGTCGTCGAGTGGTTCTGGGTCCGTCTTGCAAACTCCCTGAGGCCAGCGCAGAGATGTGATGCCCTCATTACGGAACAGAAACTGCCTACGAGTGGTAGTCCTGGAACCAACACTCAGACTGGAACTTCCTTCCAAGCCGGAAATTCCAGAGCCCAGGGAATTCCCACTGGCACCGGGATTTCCTTAGTGCTGGCGCTTGATAACATTAACAGGAATTCGAGTTCAAATTCTTTGAATGAGACAAGCACCACCGATTCGTGGACGGATCTCTCGGTGCCAAATTTTTTCCAGCCAGAAGATGAGTTCATGAAGTCGCAAGAGATTACCCAGAATGCACCAGCCCTGTCGAATTCCATTGAAATGCCGGAAGTTGCCCCAACAAATACGTCAACGAAAACGAAGTCGAGGAGCAAACTGCTAAACAAGTTGTTTCCCTTCAAGAAACATTAGCGGTTACCCATCTCTACAGGACCGATGCAAGACTCAATATGATATGCACTTGTGATACTGTGTAAATGCTTCTAGCACTTTCAGACATTTGCTAAAGTCTCTCTGCCAAGGGTTGCTCAATACTAGTGTAGTGGTTAGCGTGCTGGACTGTCAATCGAGAGGTCGGGGTTCAAATCCTTGCCAGGGCAGAAATTTGGTTCAAGATTTCTGGTCCACCTGCACCCTCTAGGGAGAGGACTGGCCACCCGCCCTCATATGCCGAGGCTAAGAAAATGAAGTTGATAGCACTTCATACTCATGACTGCCTCAGGGTTAGGTTAAGGGACTGATCTTCTATATCCACAACACTGTTGCTAGACAACAGTTGCTTAGTTATCTGATCTTTCTGAGTCAGCTGGATCTGACTGTAATCATTAGCTTGCTTTTATATCATGATTTTGTATCAATTTATGAATCAGTTATTACATGTATAAGATATCAGGAACAAAAGAACTTGGTCAGAACAGTTTTGGCCTGTGCATGAATTTGTGTTAAGTTGTCCGTAGACCAAAACATCAGAGGCAGGTCCAATACACAATTTAGTATGTTTTTCAAACAGTACAATTTAGTAATATCATTGACTAAGAAATTTTATGCAAGCCGTATGGTACAAAACATGTGCAGCAGATTTTAACAGTAGTCCATTACGTTCTAGGAAATGGAGACAATTGCATTCTTTTATTCGATCTTTGCGGTGTTTATAATAATTATTTGGTCTGATTGTAAGGGCCTGTTGCCATAGTAACTGTTTTGCCATGGCTTCTGTTGTTTATTCATTCACTGGGTCAGCGGCTTCAGTAGAAGCAACTATTAATAATAATAATAATCTTTTCTTTATTAAGCGCCTGACAAACGCATTGCGCTGTACATTTACATGTTATGCAATTTAAATCTTAACTACTAACAGAACAGACAGCCATGTAATACAACGGCGCTAATAGCAGCCTACAAAGCAAATCCGCCCAACGGGGGCTCGAACTCGGTACCTCTCGGTCTCTGTGCCAGCTGTTATCCAAAGCGCCACGGGGGGGGCCCGTGGTGTTTAAGATGCAGGAATAATAACCATGATGTTCAGGGTATGATTTGTAAATGGTGTTTAATGGTGTTTATTGGTGTTTAAGATGCAGGAATAATAACCATGATGTTCAGGGTATGATTTGTAAATGGCTGCAGTGGGGAAGGACCTGTGGGAAGGGGAAAATGTGTACGGAATAGTTGCCATGGTAACAGTTGCTATGACACCACTTGTATTTGTACTACATTCCCTGTATATATCACACCCGGTGATGTCAAGTGGCAATGTATTTTATATAACAGTGAGAAATAAATTTGTCAAGGTTCAACATCGTGTATGTCATTGTATGATTAAGTTTTGGCATTAACCCAGGCACAAGAAAATGGAGTTAGCTCTGAATCTGAAAGTCCGTTTGGCGTGAAATGTTTTCCATGGATGATATTGCTGCCGAAATCTCTCAAACGAACGTTTGTGAGCAAGTGGGTTATTGTTGATGATCCCTTCTTGAACAACCAACCTCCTCGTTACTTGTTAGGGGATGGTTACCCAACTGTGGTCAAAAGAAGGGAAGTGTATGGCCACTGCAGACTCTGAGGTCCACATCTAAATTTAGTACATACAGTCCTACTGCAGTATCTGGCTCTGCCTTCAACAGCAAGTAATAGTTTCAAGCGTTTAGCTTAGGACTTCCAGGCGCCTTGATGTCGCCCTCCTCGTTTCTTCAGTCTCGGAACTGGCACAGCAACTTCATGCAGGCAGTCTGTAGCCTACTTTACAGGCCTATTTAGAGTTTGTTCTGGACACAGCGGTATCATCAAAGTACCAGTGCATATTTTTACTGTCTATTTTTATTTGTCCCAGTAGTTTTAGGATTTGCCCCAGTAGTTTCGGTGATTTGTCCCATGCAATACTCTACTTTCAATGTTAGTTTCCAATAACATTGAAAGTTGAGTAGCAGACTTTGTCCCAGTAGCTGAAACCCGTTAAATTATGCACTGCAAAGTACCGCTCCCTTGAGCACTGCACGATCAACACAGCTG
>JACEVL010000823.1:246691-289191 GCA_020284085.1 Aporrectodea caliginosa
TGTCATCACCGAATCCATCGACAACAGTGCTTTGCAATCATTCACCATTTGTGAATCACCCAGACACATTTCCGAGACAACATTCATGTCCAATTTAGAAAAATCCCGTGAATTTCTATCCTCCCTCAACAACAACAACTCTTGCGCCTCAACCGCAAAATTTCCAAGACATACGTCCAACTTCAAACCTTGAGACGCACATTCACACACACCCAACGCTACTTCCACTCCTTCATTGAAGCATTCGCCCGTGTACACAAGCTCAACAGGAGACTCAATATTCGTACACACTTCATTCGAGTCATTATCCATGCGAGACAAATCACCGACATTCACACCCTTATCATAGGACTCTTCAAACATTGAACACAAATCATTCTCGTGCCCATCCTCTTTCTGCGTGTCACAACTGAAATTAATTAATTCAGCGTGAAACACCGAATCCGAATCACTTTGTACACTCGCATTCGAGTCATCAAACATGTACGAGAAAACACTCTCGTTTATCTCGTCCAAACACTCCTTAGGCGTATCATGCACTTGACTAAGCTTATTCCTATTCGTCTCCGAAGGAAAACCCACATTTTGTGCGCTGTCATTCGTAGACTCTGTTCGAGTGTTTGAGCTTTTCTCAAGACCGCAAGAATTTTGTCCCCCCTCAAAAAAATCTTGCTTATCGGCTAATTTAGCATTTGCAATCCTTACGTACCTCCGTTCCAATTCCGCTCTTAATTCCTCATCGGACATTTCAAAAATCTCGTCCCACTTCCATTTAATCTTCATAAGCGTTCCCATTTCAAAATTTCAGTCAACCCAATGAATTCAAATTTCAAAATTTTCGGCCGAAAACGCCCTTTTTCAACGCAATTAACCTATCGAACTCAATTTCGACCAATTTCCCAGCGCAACAATTACGACTAAGCGTTTCTTACTTATTTTCGTAAAATTTGAACGGATACGCCCACTTTCAAACTTTCGCTATCACTCTACAACTTTGCCGTACATTTCCCTTTACGACTCCACTTCAAAATCTCAACCGGAATGACTACCGTATAACAGAGACACGCCCTCCAAATTCTAAATTCTCTTCCTGACGCAAATTTTGTCTTAAAGAGCAAAAAAAATTCTCGCAAACTCATATGTTCCGACAACTACCAACAAATGAGAAACGAACGAACGAGAAAAAAAATCCCGGCTAGAGCTCCCATATGTTACGTCTACTACCAACATATGCGAGCGACCAAAAGAACGAACGTGCGGAAAAAATCCCGGACGATACCCCATATGTTACGCTACACATATGAGAGAGCCGAAAAACGAAAGACCGAAGAAAAATCCCGGACTAGAGACCCCATATGTTACGGGTTCCTCCTAGCTACAACAAAGCTGAAGACTCGAATCTAGTTTTCAAGGTATAATTCTCGACAAAAACAATAAATCAAAACGATACATTACCCAACCGTTGAACGACGGTGGAAGAAAGGTTCGTTTTCAATACGAAGAACGACCAACTAACAAGAAGTCTGTAACTCAGCAACGGGCTGACGAACATCAGAAACGGAAGCACCGTAAGAAGACTTGAAAATGGCACAAGTCACGAACTAACTTGACTACCATGCAACCCAGAGAAATCTCAGACAACCCGACTAGCACGAAGGCTGAGTATCGGAGATTCTCTAACCGCCCCTTTTCGTACCTCCTTATATAGGCTACTCCCCTCGGCTAAGGAACTACTCAAGGGTAACGAATGCCCATCCCAGGACCGGTTAGGACTCAGACATGAGACCCTAACAGTATATATATATATGTATATATGTATATATATGTATATATATGTATATATATATATATATGTATATATGTATATATTACGATATATGTATATATATATTACGATATATTACGATTATATCTTAGACTGGGGGGGATAATGTCCTACCCTGGGGGGGATAATGTCCGGGGGATAATGTCCGGGGGATAATGTCCGGGGGGATAATGTCCTACACTCAGTAGCAGCATCCTATAGCAAAGACTTGTGGTAAAATTCCTGGCTCGGGCCTGGCCGTCTACACTCTGTTGCAGGGTTTGAATTGTTAAATTTGAACTGAGGGGTTGAAAAATTGGCGATGTCCGGATGTCCAGACCAGAATTTCTTTAAAAACTGGAACCAGTAGATCTAGGCCTATTAGGCCTACGTAAATTGTAGTGATTGTGATAGTTCGTACTTGATCCTTAGCTGTGTCAAAAATTGAACAATGAAGAATACAGTAGCCTACTTTTATTGGAAAACTTTTGAGTTTTATAATTATTAAGAAGATTAATATCTAATAGCAAAAATGACTTAACCACTGAAGTGGCCATGGCATAAATGAAAACAAAGAGGAAAACTAATTGATATTTTCATTAATTAATCAAATAGTTTCGAACTATGACTGGATCATTCAGCTGTCCTTGGGAAGCATGTAGCATTGTGCAGGGCACTATGTTTGCCCGACTTCGACCAACTAATAACATACTTCTCAGCTGACTCAGCATTCCATAGGGCGAGAGGTGGACCATTTACACCAATCATTAGTAAGTCATTTACAGATGTAACGATCAACCCGTTTAGAGGTGTTATAGAGATGCATTTGACTGAATACTCTCTCAAACTATAACTGGTTGTCTAACATTGCACCACCTGTGTTATTTGACTATAGCATAGGCCAATTCTGAATTTGCTAATTTTTATAATTCTAACAATTTGCTGTTATTTATTTCAAGAACGTGAATTGATTTTGCAAATACCAAACAGTCTTCTTTGCATAGCAGTTTAATCCGGTATGCAGATCTCCAATCCGAAAGCCAATTTTTTAAACACGTAGGCCATATGCTTATCGAAAACGCTGTGATTTGGGTTTAGAACTTTACATGTCGACTGTGTTAGAAATTTGAGATATAGAGCCTACTACAAACTCTTGGGGGATGAGCTGCCTGATAGGCCGAATGTGTGCCAATGTGACGACGGATATGTTTAAGCCTGTGAGGTTTCATATCGAGGATGACTCATTGACTATACGTGCGTTTTATAAGTTGATCATTATTGCACTTTGGAACTTTTAGGTGCTCCCTCGGAGAGTGAGAGTCAATTCAAGGTCAATCTTCCGTGGCCTGTTGATGATGTCTGTCTACCCCTCCGGCCCCTCCTGACTTACATAGACCTACGTTAAGATAGACAGAACAGCAATACGTGGGAAGCACATTATTGGGGTTAGGAAAAGAACTAAACCTCGGCCAAGCTAGGCCGTCGTGGCCCGTTCTGGCAGCACGCCATGATGGGTATAGGTCTGGTCTGCGGGACACCGATATGCAACCAGAAGGAGCGTGGGCGAGGGTTCGCCCCATGCATAGGGCCTCATCCAGCCGATATTGTACAGATTACAATAAAGAATGTATTCTTTACATGCTAACCAGAGCCATGTAGATTATAATATTATGTGGCGTCATATGTTACCCGTCTTTAGGCAAAAGACATGCAAGTAAGTAAGTGCAATTTAACGTGCTGATCATAAGCATGGTCAGCCGATTTTAATTGAGCAGAGGCCGGGGGCCCACCGGGAAATTTCCCGGTTTCCCGGCGGGCCAGTCCGTCCCTGGTTGTCATTATGATTGTAGCGACTGAGTTCCGAAAAGACTTGAACACAATTCTACGCTGGGAACCACCTAAATCGCTGCGGGTTCTTCTACTTCCCACGTAACGTTGCCGTTCCATGCTATCTCTGGACTGCCCTTAGGGACCTTTACCTCCAAGGACGGTTCGTGGTTTGTCGCTGCCTTAAGAGAGGTAATACTGTCTCGGGATCCGACTCTGACACTTCCGCGGTCGATGAGAGTAAAACCATTTTGATATGTCGTATAGTGTAGCAAGATAGGCGCTTGTTGTTTTCCGTACTAGACCTACTCTATTATTGAAATCAATCAATCAATCAATCCTTTTATTGTTTCCATAGAACAGTTTACAAGTAGTGATCCAGAATAATCACAATCAACGATCATAAGTTTAGAAATTAAAACAGACAGATCACACGATTATCTTATCAACGTTTGAGGGAAACAATCGGGTTCCCAGAAGGGACCGAAGTCCCGCTAAGTTAGGGATACCCGTGTACCATGTTAGCAGAGGGATGACAGTTGAGTATAGTCTACACAAATAGCATTGTCAGAAAAATTAGAATAACTGGCTTAACTAACAACACTTAACTAGGTCACTTAACTAATTGTGATATAACAATGAATAACCATATTTAGATAACGCATTGACTATGCGAAACACAAAGTCATGGTCTCACGGTCTTTCGCAAGTAGGGATTAGGGAAGCCCTACGTTTAGGCTATTACTAACCTAAAGCGATGGGAGGCATCTTAAGGTAATTAGGCATACTCAATGGGCGGGAGGGGTAGGCCTACTAAGCGCTTTTGTGAGGTATCTAAGCGCCCTTTATATTAAGTGTATTGAAGCGAAACACCCCTTCTCTCAGGCGTAGAGTGTCGCTAGGAGGGACTGCAATGCCGCGTGTCGCTCGAAGGAGCGCAAGTCCGGCGTCCGGAGTATAGCGAACGTCTTGGATTTCCTCCGACGACTATCACCCAAATCAATCAACCAAGTCAGCTCTAGGTTTCATAAAGTATATTCTTCACAGACGTAAGCGACACACACAAGCCAAGATCAACACACCTCGTAAGCGAGAGCACACAGCTCAAATCGTCACCAGAGTGCGGAATCGTCGTTCACCAAGTCAGAGCAGATCTCTATGCAGGTCCTCAGGCAACTAACTTACACACACTCTTTCCTCTATTTATAGTACTCTACCAGGCAGGCGGGTAGGCAGGACACGGGGTGGGGATAAGGGAGCAAAGCCGAAGGAGCAAAGCCGAGAAAGGAGCAAAGCCAAGGGAGCAAAGCCAAGGGAGCAGAGCCGAGAGAGGGAGCAAAGCCAGAGGAGCAAAGCCGAGAGAGGGAGCAAAGCAGAGGGAGCAGAGCCGAGAGAGGGAGCAAAGCCAAGGGAGCAAAGCCAAGGGAGCAGAGCCGAGAGAGGGAGCAAAGCCAAGGGAGCAGAGCCAAAGGAGGGAGCAAAGCCAGAGGAGCAAAGCCGAGAGAGGGAGCAAAGCCGAGGGAGCAGAGCCGAGAGAGGGAGCAAAGCCAAGGGAGCAGAGCCAAGGGAGCAGAGCCGAGAGAGGGAGCAAAGCCAGAGGAGCAAGGCCGAGAGAGGGAGCAAAGCCAAAGGAGCAGAGCCGAGGGGAAGGGGACGGCAACACACGGGCCAAGATGCCCGGCCGACAACGGCAAGCGACCGCAGGGGGGACCACCACCAAAGGCCCGGGGAGGGCACCCTAAAAATTGTCACATCCTCCCCCCTCTACAATCAGGGATGTCCCCATCCCTCAGACGGGAAAACAAATCACAAAGCGGCCAAGTTCCGGCCAAACACAGAAAAATGGCCAACGGGCCCGAAAAGTCTCTAAAGATATCACAAAGTCCTCGGCTGATATCAGCCATCTAAGCTACGCGGCTAAAAATGTCCCTGAAAACAACTAATTAAATGTCCAAGTCGAATGGCCAACGGCCCGCAAAATCTCTAAGGCCTAAAAGTTCAAAGTCTTTGAAACATAAAAACACAAGGCCAACGGCCCATCATAATACACAATAAAACAATCAAAAGTCCCTCAAAGTACACGTTCAGTACAGCCAAGTCTCTCACGGCGCACAGAGTCAGAGTCCCAGGAGCACATCATTCACCATCTCCGAGTTCTAAGGGTCCATACACTCACCGGGCCACGCGGGGTCCCGAGGGAGGTATTCGGAGGAAAAGACACAGACTCGTCGTAGAGATGCGCGTAGCGACCATCGGCGGCGTCTTCCCAGGAGGATCACGTCGACCAAAGGCGGCGTTGCAGGCGTGCAACACCCCTAGCGGTAGCGAGCCGGTCGGCGGGTCACTCGCTTCGGTCGTCGGTTCAATTCATCGGCCTCATTGGCAAGAGGCGGTTCGTCTCTCCGGCCCATCTCGTCGGGGATAGGAGCGGCGGCTCCTCCCACGTCATCGCAGCCTTCAGTGTAACTCGGTCGCAGTTTGTCCACATGCGCGACGAATGGCTTAGAGTTTTTCGTCTTTTGGAGACGGTAGTTCACTGGCCCAGTCTGCTCGATCACGATGAAGGGTCCGGTCGAAAGCGCGTAGCGGCCATCCTGGTCAACCTCATTATACAAATGAGCAAAGGCAAGAACTTCTCCCCTCACCCTTTGATGGCTGCTTACTACCTCCCTCTGCCTATCATACTGAACCCGTGGGAAACACTCCATTACCCTGTTCCCACGAAAGTAATGTATTGATTTTCTCTGTTTACCAAATTTTAAGCATCTACAGAGTATCTGAAACCGGTTTTCCCTTAGTTTATTAACCCTGTTGATCAGCATTAGGCATCGAAACCCAGACCTCACTAGGATTCTATAACTCAGGGGGCCCACACAACTCATGACCGCTGAAAAGAATAGGCTCAATATCCCCGCTAAAAGCAAGTGGAATAATAGGCCGCTCACAACCATCTTAGACCAGCGCGCTCGACAGCGTAAAGGCTGTCGCAAAGGATGCGCATCGTTCTATCTCATACACACCGAAGTTTTCCCTAAATCCCGGTCAGTAGCAGAAAAGACATCGCTATATTCAATGAGCAAAGCCCCTAAGCGTTCCCTAATTTCAGGCGGCACTTCCTCGGGCAAATCCGAGAGTAACTGTTCACTAGGCGAAGCTTGGCCAGCCGCTTCCTTATCCTCACAGTTTATCTTAGTCAATTCTACTTGCACCGGATGCAATTCTCCTAACGGTCGATCCTTGGGCAACCGGACTGGGTCTTCGCTCAAATTTACCACCCTTACCCGGGTATCTGCGTAGTCACCGACAACTACGCGGGCAAGATGAACTCCAGGTTGGATTTCTCTAGCCTCCGTTATCCAGGCTGGCGCTACAGTCGTTAAATCCCCATACATGGTCTTAACTGGTATATCCCGCTGGGACTTAGGCGACACTAACACCTCCTCGGCGACGATCACGCGCCGGCACCATATGGATCCATTGCCCCTTACCAGGGAAATACGCTTGCGTCTCACAAATAAAGATCCCATACCAAATCCTAAGCGGCAGCGATGTTCACGTAACCAGTCCATGCCTAACATGGGCTCAGAAATTTGGTCGGACACTAAAAACGAAGTCTGGACATAAAAATCCTTAAATATCTTAATGGGCACCCGCACCTCACCCAGGACTCGTATCTCAGACCCATTAGCAGCCATCAAAAAGCGATTGCAAGACCGAAGTTCTAACCCGTCGACAGTAGATGAAGGCACCAGGCTGACTTCCGATCCAGTGTCGATCAGGCATAGCTGCGGTCGTCCGTTGATCTCTCCGCGGATGTAGACTGCGTTGTTCGTAGCACGGTTCGGCAACATCGGGCGCGTCGTATGGTTCATGACCACCGGGTCCGGTGGCATCGAAGCATCGGGTTCGGTCGTCGCGGTCTCGTTCTGGCGATTCTGGTATCGGCGAGCTTGTCGGCAATTTCTGGCGATGTGACCGGCTCGTCCACAGTTGTAGCAGGCCGTCGTTCGTCGCTGGTTCTCCGGAGGGCCCGCTCGGTCTCGTTCAGGCCGGGCGTTGCGATTCGATTCTTCCGGCGTCGGATTTTCTTGGCGTAGATCGCGGAATTGCTGGTCAATTCTGTTCTCAATTTCTCTCTGGAATCGGCGTTGTTCGTCCTTCTGCGTCGCCAGAAAGCGGTCCATCTGCGCCTGAAGCTGGGCGCTCAGGTCAGTTTCCTGCGTCCCTCGTACTCGATTCGGCTGTCTGCGGCGATCGTCGGGGTCGTTCGTCCGCTGATAGGCCTCCAGACGCAGCGCTGTCCGGTATGCCTCGTCCAGATTCTTCGGTTCTCGCTCGCGTACTTTGAGCGAGAGCTCCCGGTCTCTCATGGCTTCCAGGAAGGCGTCCTTCGCGATGATCTGCGTCGTCTCGTTGGAGGGCACCGGGTAGGCCAAGACCACAAGTCGTCGGATCTCATGCAGCAGGTCACTCAGGCTTTCTTCCGGTCGTTGGCGTCGGTAGTACAGCTGAGCACGGAAGGTTTCTGCCTGGCCTTCCGTCCCGTATCTCTGCCGGAGGCGTTCGGTGAGTTCCTCATAAGTTACGCTCGGTTGAGCGCCGAAGTCCCAGAGAAGCTGTGTCGCGGCTTTCTCTAGTGAGCATCGCAGGTAATCGATCTTGTCCGAAGCCGTCCACTTGTTATGCCTCGCACAGACTTCAAACTGGACCAAGAATGACTCCAGCGACCCCGTCCCATCGAACTTGCCTGGTTTCATCGGTGTCGGGCGGTTTCGCAGCAGGTCACTGACATTTTCTAGCAGATTCGGCGTCGAAGTCCCCGGTGCGTCCGATCTTTCAGTCTCTTCGCGGAAATTCGGTTTCAATTTCGTCTTTTCCGTCGTCGATTCGCCCGTCTTTCCTCGGAAGCTCGTTCTCTCTGGTTTCACGGTCATCTCTTCTTCCCTGTCTTCGCGGAAGCTCGATCTCACCTGCCCTGGGTCCTCGAAGTCGATCTCGGCCAACAGGCGGCTTCGGTCCGGCGGCCTCTCCATCGTCTCTCTCCTCGCGGCTGGCGTCGACGTCTCGGCAGGTGTGCGGATCTGACCTGGCATCGGGAAGGCGAGATCTTCCAGGAAACGGCTTCTGTCCGGTTTCGTCCCTATCGCGGCCATCCGCCTCGCAGCTGGCGTGGAAATCTTCGTCGGCAGGTCGGCCAGGTCCCAAGCGGCGTAGGGAATGGTATCTTCCTCGTCTCCCATCTGCATCCTCGGTTGATTCTCGGTCGTCGACTGGCAGGAACGGCAGTATCACCCCACTTCGTCTGGTACCACTGAAGCGAAACACCCCTTCTCTCAGGCGTAGAGTGTCGCTAGGAGGGACTGCAATGCCGCGTGTCGCTCGAAGGAGCGCAAGTCCGGCGTCCGGAGTATAGCGAACGTCTTGGATTTCCTCCGACGACTATCACCCAAATCAATCAACCAAGTCAGCTCTAGGTTTCATAAAGTATATTCTTCACAGACGTAAGCGACACACACAAGCCAAGATCAACACACCTCGTAAGCGAGAGCACACAGCTCAAATCGTCACCAGAGTGCGGAATCGTCGTTCACCAAGTCAGAGCAGATCTCTATGCAGGTCCTCAGGCAACTAACTTACACACACTCTTTCCTCTATTTATAGTACTCTACCAGGCAGGCGGGTAGGCAGGACACGGGGTGGGGATAAGGGAGCAAAGCCGAAGGAGCAAAGCCGAGAAAGGAGCAAAGCCAAGGGAGCAGAGCCGAGAGAGGGAGCAAAGCCAGAGGAGCAGAGCCGAGAGAGGGAGCAAAGCCGAGGGAGCAGAGCCGAGAGAGGGAGCAAAGCCAAGGGAGCAAAGCCAAGGGAGCAGAGCCGAGAGAGGGAGCAAAGCCAAGGGAGCAGAGCCAAAGGAGGGAGCAAAGCCAGAGGAGCAAAGCCGAGAGAGGGAGCAAAGCCGAGGGAGCAGAGCCGAGAGAGGGAGCAAAGCCAAGGGAGCAGAGCCAAGGGAGCAGAGCCGAGAGAGGGAGCAAAGCCAGAGGAGCAAGGCCGAGAGAGGGAGCAAAGCCAAAGGAGCAGAGCCGAGGGGAAGGGGACGGCAACACACGGGCCAAGATGCCCGGCCGACAACGGCAAGCGACCGCAGGGGGGACCACCACCAAAGGCCCGGGGAGGGCACCCTAAAAATTGTCACAGTATTGTATTAAGCAGGGGCGGCGCTGGCCGGGGTGTCCAGGGGTCCGGACCCCCCCCCCAGCTGTCGTTCAGTCATTTATCCAATTCGTGTAAATCCGAATAGATTTTTTTTGGGGGGGGGGGTCTGGTTTCGCTGACAGCCTTGCAACTAATGTCATGACTTTGTAACTCTTTCCAATATATTAAATTAATATTATGATCATCACTATTTATTAGGTCTACTCAAATTCTTTAAATTATATTTAGCTTACTTACTAAACCTCTCTGCACTGCGTGCTTATGATTGGAACGTCATAAATGTTTAGTTCAGAGTGGCTGAAATGAGCTCCATTATGGCAACATTATACTCCAGCTTACGACGCTCCCCAGACCCCCTATCGTGGGCAGCTTCGCGCCTGCGGCGCTCGTAGTGCCTCGCAAGTTAATTTCATTTTCATGGACCCCCCACAACTAAAAACCCAGCGCCGCCCCTGGTATTAAGTGAATAATATTATTGTGTATTGTATTAAGTGAATTGATAAATAAAAACGGTAGGTATACCGTATACAAAACTGTTAAATTGATAAATAAAACGTTAAACTGTGCGGCTTATATTGTTGGAGTGTATAAGCCTAAAGACTCCTATTATTTAAATAGCATTATTATTAATAAAAACAACTAATTGGCCTATATGTAAGCATTGTGGCCTGTCCGTCACAATTCTTATGGTGCTATAAGAAGTCTAGATTAATAGTAGAATAAAAATTATATTGTACGCCAAAATGCGGTTCGCAATTAGCTTTCGAATAAAGAACATTCTGTTCTATTCTTCTCTATTCTAGGGCCTACTGATAGAATAATTATTAGACTAATAACGTTGTTCGTTAAGCATATTAGTATAATAGGGCTACCTAAACATTCATCGGCTGCTTTTAGTTTTTCTCGACCATCACAAAGTTACTGTCGTGCCTGGCTTTTCAAACAGTCACAGCGCCTGTATCGCATGATTGTTCAATGTTCATTGTTAGCTATTATCAGCCAGTGTGCACACAAGACCTCCTCTGTTAGCATGCCCATAATTATTTGACGAGTCTCCATTGTGGGCCCTATAAATGTTATAGGCCTATAGGAATATGGGTCCCATTATGGCTCAATGTAGGCATGGTGGTAGGGTGAAAATGTAAAACAACGGCCAATGATATCGTACAGTGAGCTATAGGCCTATATAATATAGGCTAATTACCCTGACAGCAGACAAAAACAATTATTATAAGTCCTAAAGCTAAAACATGTGGGCTATACCAGTGTTTATGTGTTTAACATGTTTATTCTGTTCCTTTGGCGAGGTAGTTAAGCGCGCTACATGTAGGCCCATGGGCCTATGAAGAGGCGTTAAACGAATCCATGTGCATTATGTATATAGGCCCACATAATATTATATTTATACATGACAGCCAAGAAGCTACAACGTAGGCTGGCGTGTCCTATTGTGGAAGATAATCATTGTCATTATTTTGTTTTCGTAGCCTTGCATTTGGTTTATCCGGAGACTAACTGTTGTTATTGAATGTAGGTCTCATCATACTGCGCACGAGGGGACCTCAAAGGCGTGACAACCATTCAAAGGCAGTGGGATAGCTGGGGTAGGGCGAGTAGTTGCGAGTAGTGCGGCCGCCTCGTGCGGTACTGCCCAGGGACGACAAATAGGGCAGCAAAATGAGTTGGTTAAAGACATAATATTTTCTATCACCTGCGCCCTTAATTTCAATGGTGATCACATGACAAAGGCGCCAAAACGTTACTCTGTCTGATTCAGTCTCTCTCTCCCTCTGTGACTCTCTGTCTGTCTGAATGTATGTATGTCTGTCTGTCTTTCTCTGTTTTTTACTTTCTCTCTCTCCACCGAGTATCATTATCTAAGCTGCCTACCCGTCACCGCTGTCAACGGATCCTCCTTTCTTCCGTCCACCGGACACGTTCCTCTGCCTCTCTCTGTGAGGATGCGTGTCAACTTCACCTCTCTCTCTCAAGATGAGGCATACTGAAGAAAATCTATTTCAACTGCCAAATGTATGCGTTCGAAAGCATGCATGCATGTATGTGTAATTGTGTATACATGTATGTATGTATGTATGCATTTATGTATGTATGCATGTGTATGCATGTATATGTATGTATGTATGTATGTATGTATGTGTGTGTAGGCCTATGTATGTATGTATGTATATATGTTTGCATGCATACATATGTAGGGGTGTAGGTAAGCATAGGTCATATGCATGCGTGCACGTATGAATGTATACATGTATATATGTCTGAATGTATGTATTCGTATGCTCATCTGTATGTATGTATACATGTACGTAGGGTAGAGTGGGGCAAAACGCCCCCTTTAACGGTTTTTGCTAAATTACAACGTGAGTAACAGCATTTTAAGCATGAAATTATTGCAAGGTCTTGTACTGAATGTCCCAAGTAAAGTAAAATTATGTCCGATAAAATTCCCCAAAAGATTACATTAAAAATAATAAAATACAGAATGCTTCAAAGGGGGCGTTTTGCCCCTCACCTAGGGCAAAACGCCCTCCGTGATCTGACCCCCTTCTACCTGAAAAGTCGATGCACATAATCAACTGCAATCACTGCATTGATGCAACAATAACCATAAGAAGTAAAGATCTCTAGAATGTTTTTAAAAAGATGTCATAAAATATAGTTAAATAAAGAAAATACGCTTTGCTCCAGGTGACTCTGAGGTGAAGAGGCGTTTTGCCCCTTGTCAGCATTTAACATAGGGGGGCGTTTTGCCCCGCTTGGTGCTACCTTGTGAGATTGCTCATATAATAAAAAACTGATATGTTAAAGCCCCATTCATTGGTCACAGTTATTCGATATACGGTATACTTTAGACCTATATTTGGGTTCCGCGACAACTCGTCGAACGACATTTCGTCTAACGACACTTCGTCTACGACAATTCGTCTAACGACATTTCGTCTACCAGTGTATCCATTACGGCTAATCAACAGAGGCCGCTTTCGTATAGTTTCGCTAAAGCGTGCTATATATTCTCAGGAATCCAGCTTCTAATTACTGACAAGATTATTTTCATCAATCCAGCTTCTATTGAATGGAAACCTATTTTCACCTATGCATCCAGGTTGATTTCCAGCTTCTATTTACGGGAAAAATTATTTCGATCAATCCAGCTTCTATTTCAACACAGGAATATTTACATCAATCCCACTTCTATTTCGTAAAACAGTTTTTTCATCAATCCAGCTTCCATTTTAAAGTGACAACATCAAATAACTTAGTAGACGAAATGTCGTTCGACGAAATGTCGCTCGACGAAGTGTCGTAGACGAAATGTCGTTCGACGAGTTGTCGTGACACCAGCTCGTGACACCCTATATTTGTATTATTGGCTATGTCTAGCATTTTGGCACCATTAATGATACAGAAGTGGCGGCTGACTCTTATAAGAAAACACGAAAAAATCAATTTTTATAAAATAAAAATAAGCAAACCATCTAAAGATAAATAACTGACGATTATCTCATTAGGGTATAACTAAGAAACCCCAGAACATTCAAAAATTTTATTACATGGCACAGGGGGACAGGGCCGGGAGGGGCGTTTTGCCCCGCGGGGGCGTTTTGCCCCACTCTACCCTATGTATCAGACTAGTTATGTAGGTCCATGATTATTTTCTTTATGTATTAGGCCTATTCCTAGTTCTCGGAATATTACTTCTTTCAGGTCGCCAGGATCATATATGGATCATACTACGCCTACGGTTGCACAGTTGCATTAAAGAAACCCATATTATAGAGGTAGTCATTAGGTTTACCCGAAGACAATTTCCGCTTCATAAACCGTCATATTTGTAGCTAAATCAAACGTCTCAGGCGATCGACGCCTAGACTTAATCAACGCACACGTCGTCGCGAAATTACATATTCAATCAGCGACGACGACGAAGATGTTTACGACGTCGATCCATGGACAAGTCTTTCCAATCGACGGAAATTGCCTTTTGCTGTTTACTTCCGATCACTATATCAACCATAAATTTCTGGAACGCAGTTGTTTTGTGGAGCGAGCTGTCGTTCATTAAGATAAAGGGAGCTGTGGCATATCTTCTGTTTGTTAAGAGTAGGCCAAGGTACGTACCGTGTGCTTCTTGAGAGGCTATCGCTCTAAGACTACACACGTGTCTAAGGGACCTTCAAGAACCATTGAGAGCATGCTAAACTCACTATATCTTTACAGGTGTAGTTCATTGCGGAGGTAAAATATGTGCATTAAGATGTTTATGGAAGCAGTGCAGGGACATATACTGAGTTCAAAGACTTGTTTATTTGGAGTTTTCTTTCCTGTGACTAGTATTAAGTATGTACCGGGTACTTGTCAATCTCTTCTCTCACATCGGGTCGCTTTATGATTAGAGGTTAATGTACACATTTCGAACTACGCCATAAAGTTGGAGAAATAAGGGAACAGAGTGAGGACAGCTGCCTGTGATGTTATACTATATAATTTGATAGAGCAATCTCTCGTGTTGGTTATTGCGACCTAGGAATAAAACACGATAGCCATCATACGACACTCAACGAAGCATATTGTCCATGACCCTTACTTTATGAATGCCAGCCGCCTACTGGCACTGCAGTTCAACGAACCTCGCAACATCATCTGACCCTGACCTTCATCACACTAGTAGCAGCATCTGACCTTGGCCTTCATCCCACAAGCAGGAGCATCTGACTATGACCTAATCCGTGATGTCTATAGTAGTTACTTAATAATGTCGGCCTAATGCAGTTTACCACCTACAGTACTGACAGACCGATGACTGTGAAACGTTGATGTGAAATTTATGAAGGAAGATGACAGAGGCATACGAGTGTTTACAAAAGGAATAAAACACACGACTGTGTCCTTAGCTGCACTGCAATGATCGTTCAGCCTGCAATCTATTCCGTATTGATTATTCCAACCTTTTTCAGAGCACGACACCCTTAGGCCTACAACAAATCATTCAGTTAACAGTACCTGTCTTTAATTTAATTTAGTTTTCTTCCAGTAGGCCTAAGTTCTTAATCTTAATGATGAGCAATGTTACCAGATTCAACCACATTGTTGCGACTATTCCTATACTACTTTATGTTTTAAGTGGCGCTCTAATGGCGCTATAATATAAAATTGCACTTACAATTACAAAGTAGAGAGAGTTAAATGAATGGACCAGTGACTGTTGCTGAACGCCTGCCAAAGAAAAGAGTTCAAAAGACACGTAGACTACCGGGAAAACATATTTTACTTTATGACAGGTATTGATCAAAGAGAGGATCGGTTTTTAACAGATCTGACGATGACGTCTGTCACGGACTGTGTAATTATAATTATCGGCTCGGTTAATGGAAGGACGTATCGCATTCTTACAACCTACGCCAAAGGATAGGCCTACAGGATTTCAAGGTGCGAATGCGAGATAAAATAATCCATTGAAAGACCAGGAACAACAGTTGTTAATACAGAACGTGCTGAGCTGTGAACGTAAAGACTGGGACTAAAATTGAGCATCATCAAAGATTATTTTCGAATCCAATAGCACTTCTAAAAAGTACACGCTGATCGTAGGTTAGCCTACATTGTCGAATAGGGTTGTGCTTTTTTATATGGCGAAAATAAAATCTGAAGCAATGTAAAGTCTCACCCTTTCAAGATTTTCCTTTTTATGAAATAAAACTGCGCAAATTTTGAAAAATTGTTTTTGAATATTTACAGATGGTTCAACGACCCTACAATTTAGCCATACAGAGTAAATGATAGAAATAAAAAGTCTGCCATCAGTTTCACTAAGTCATGCATGAAATCGAACTGCGATGAACATTACTTTTCAATTAACAGTCTCGAAGCAATACAGAACAGTTGTTAAAATTCAAACTATACAGTATGCAGCACATTTATATGCTTTTTAACTGTTCGTAATCGTAATCGTAATCGTAATCTCCAAACTTCTAAAGCGCCACTCGAAAGCCAAGCGCAGGGCACCAGCTTATTCACGAGCGCTGCGTCTAATCAGAGGGGTTGTCCAAAAGAGTAGTCCGAGGGAGGTCCGAGTCCGGTTTCCAGGGGATCAGAGAGGGTACAGCAGATGTTAAGGCGGGTGTCTTTTAGGTCAAGGATTGGAAGGTACAGGATCAGATGAGTCAGGATAAGAGTTCTTGAAAAGCAGAGACTTTAGTTTCGAGTGGAAAGCCTTGGGGTGATGGATAGAGGAGCCTGAGGCAGATGATGGTGGATGATTGGCGATGATGGTGGAGGAACCGAAAAAGTGCGGAATTCAGGAGGTAGATCGTTCCAGAGACGCGGCGCAGTGTTGGATATTGCTCGGTTGGAGAACTTGAGATGAGTAGTGACCGGGGGTCTAGAAAGAGTGAGAACGGAGGATGATCGGGTAGAACGGGTTGGCTGGATGGTGAAAAGTTCGCGGAGATATCTGGGCTGGGAGTGTTGTAGGGAGTTGTAGGTTAGTGATAGGACTTTGAAGTGAATTCGCTCTGGGATTTTAAACCAATGGAGTGATTTGAGGATTGGAGTGATGTGATGATGCTTGGGCGTTCTGGTGACGGCTCTGGCTAATGAGTTTTGGATGAGCTGCAGACGCTTTAGTTGGGTGGCTTCAAGGTTGAGAAAGAGGGAATTGCAATAGTCGAGCTTTGAGTGGACAATGGAGGTAGCAATGGTGGAGGCAGTATTGAAGTCGAGCATGGGTCGGATGCGGCGGAGGTCAGGAATGTGCATGAAGCAGGAGCGCGAGAGGTTGGAGATGTGATTAGAGAAGGAGAGATGTGGATCAAAAGTAACACCAAGATTGCGGACAGGGGCATCAGAGGTGAAGGTAAGAGATGAAGAGTTAGTAGATAGGTGTATTGAAAGGTCAGGTATTTTCTTGATTTGGTCAGGAAGGCCGAGGATGATGAATTCTGTTTTGGAAGGGTTGAGGCAAAGCAGATTGGACGACATCCATTGAGAGACTAGGTTAACCACATTGAGTAGTTTTGCAATGGAAGTAGAAAAAGAGCTGGGGGAGAAGGATATGTAGAGTTGGGTGTCGTCTGCGTAGAGATGGTGGTCAACAGAAGAGGATTTTATGAGATGGCTTAATGGTGTAGTGTACAGAATGAAGAGCAGTGGGCCCAGGACGGAACCTTGAGGGACACCACAGCAGAGCGGGAGGGGTTGCGAACAATGACTGGATGCTTTAACAGAGAAGGATCTGGAAGACAAGTAGGACTGAAACCAACACAGAGCAGTACCAGAGACGCCAAACCAAGATGAAAGTCGATGAAGAAGAAGGCTGTGATCGATGGTGTCAAATGCGGCAGAGATGTCAAGGAGACAGAGGCAGGAGACTTGCTGATGGCTGACGGCAGAGACCAGTTTATTGTACAGAGAGGCGAGTAGAGTTTCTGTGGAGTGGTGTTTAGTGAAGCCAGATTGGTGGGGGTTGAGGAGTGAGTTAGAAGAGAGGTAATCGTTTAGCCTGGAAAGGACAATTCGTTCAGTTAATTTAGACAGAAAGGAAAGGTTGGAGATAGGTCGGTAATTAGATAGGTTTTCCTTGTCAAGATTTGATTTTTTCAGAAGTGGAGTAACAAGAGATTGCTTGAAGACCATTGGGAAGTTGCCAGAAGAGAGTGAAAGATTTATGATTTTAGTGATTACTGGAATGAGGACGGAGGCACAGTCTTTTAGAAGAGAGGTGGGGATAGGATCTAGTTCGCATTGTTTGTTGGGAAGAGAATTTAATAGGAGTGACACTTCTGTTTCAGAGGCAGGAGAGAGGATTGAGAGCGATGACTGGGAGGCAGGAGGAGTAGGATCTGGAGAGGGAAGTGGATCAGTGCTAGGGGAGTGTGAATCTAGAAGAGACTGTAGCGTGAAGCGAAGGGATGAGATCTTGTCCGAGAAGAATGAGCAGAAGGTATCAGCGATAGATGGGGAGGGAATGGAACTTGGCAGCGGTGAGGAGGATTTGCGATGAAGAAGAGAGTTGACAGCTCTCCAGAGGTGCCGAGGGTTGGAGGAACTGGAATGGATGAGTGAGGAGTAGTATTTCTTTTTGGCAGCAGCGATGAGTTTATGGGTTTTTTAACTGTTGCTTTAATTTCAAACATGAGGGCAGTTTTCGCGACTCTGTGCGGTAGCCTAACTTGAAGCGTGTATTGAAACGGTTCTGCACTCTCAAATCGGCCCTGTCTGCATGTGCCGTGTCTTGGATCATGGCGACGCTCTGAATCATCGTTGGTGACTGCTAGTGTGTGAGAGATTGCCTCTGCATCCTTGAAGTTATCTACACTGTTACATGCATTAGGGTTTTCGTTTAGGAATCCAACCAGTCATAGGCGGAGACTTGGTCTTGGGTTTCTGGGGGACCGGCGAAGGAGCGGCCGAAGGACGATCGGCGAGGCGCGCAGCGCCGAGCAGGGGGAGGGGTTTGGGGAGGGGGATGTGCCCCCCTCCCCATTTAAATTTTTTTGAATTTCCACACTGTAATGGTAGCATTTTAAGCTGTCATCTGAACAAAATTGCTCTATAATTTGAGTGCTGATAGGAACCAGCTGTCACTCGTAGCTTACATGTAGTTTGAGTCGTGTTTGGGTTTGGGGAGGGGATGTGACCCCTCCCCTACAGGGACGTCATTTCAGTTTTTTCAGGGGGGAAGAAAATTTTTCGGGGCAAACTTGGCCAGCTTGTTAAGTTTTGCATTTAGTCTACATGTGCAGAACTGTGGTTAAATATTTTAACATGTTTCCTTCTTGTTCTTATTTATTTCTTACTATGTTTGATTCAGTGATGGGAAGTATTTTAAATACTAGTATTTAAAATACTACTTTAATTACTAGTATTTAACATACTACTTTAAATACTGTCTAAGTATTTTGTACTTGTATTTAAAATACAATAGAATGACAGTATTTATACTTCTACTTAAAATATTTTTGAGCATTTGTACTTTAAATTATAATGCTAAAATACTTTTTAAAAATACTTTAATTTGTCATAAATAACAGTTAACAAAGCAGTATTGCATGCTGCATGAACTAGGCCTGCACTAATTATTATTGGGCTATTATTATTTATGAGGGGAAAGCCCCTGGTCATGGCCCTCAGGGTGTCAGAGAAGCAAAGCTCCATCTGAGGCTGACCAAAGATAACGAAACAGCAGTAAAAATTGAAAATTTACTTTAAGAAGTTAAAATAGCTGTCATATCAATCATTGACAATGAATGATTGATTCATTGTGATGTAAATCTTGCAACTAGCAAGTTCGGAATATATATAAATATATATATTATATATATATATAAAACAAAGTCTACAGAGCAACATTTGTAAATTGTTATGCTACAGTGCAACTTTGTCAACAATTGTCTGCTGTCACTGTGTGCCTTCACTTCAATCACAGATGCAAATGGAATTATGAAGACTCATATTAAAGAAAAACTTTGGAAGCCTCCACACCACTGTCACAATAAGAATACGATCATGCTTAAACAACTTAATAGGCTTATTTGCTCAACAAAGGAGCATTCCTGGTCCTTTTTTCTGCAAAATTTCTTATGACAATTCAAAATAAATCAATTGTTCAGGCAATATTAGACTCAATTAATGCTCAACAAAGCCAAATCCACAAGACATTAATGAGACATTATAGACCTTAAAAATTCTTAATCACCTTGAGTTGCAGAGGCTACTGTTGATGGAATAATTGTCAACAGTATATGTAAGCTGACACACACATTTGGAAATTGCTTTGAAGGATTGCACTGCGTTAAAAAGTCCAACAGGTCCAGTGGTGTTAAATGGGTACATTCAAAATTTGCCTTATGTACAGAGGATAAATGATGAATTTCTGTTATTGAGGTCAGCAGGATATTGCTTTGCTGAAGCTACAGCTTTTTCTGCCAACTCACTTGCAGAAGTGGTTAGATATTTCCACAAGAAATGAAACCTTTCTGCCAAATTTGATTAAATATGCATAACATAGGAAAACTTTGACTGTGAAATAAGTTCTATAATGTAAGACTGATGAATAGCAAATTAGCTTACCTTCACAGGTGTCAGTTTATTATTGATATTTACATCTACACCTACATGTAGGTCCTATGTATCATAAGAGTTCTATCCATTAGCCGCATCACCCGATCCAAACAAAACGTGCAGAGAATGACACTCCAAACTGTATATAATATACCAATGGGACAATCTGTGTGACTGAAAGGTTTTGGCTTAGGCAAGGGCTCCTGGCTAGAAATTTGATATAGGTCTACTGCAAAACCTGGTTTCATGCATGAGAGCCAGAATGTGGGTGGGAGGCTAGTTGATGAGAGATATCTTCCTGATGGTGAAGCTGCATGGGAATGTTGGAAAAGGGTCATATAAGGTGAGTATAATGAAAGAAAGCATGAACATTAGCATTGACCTACATCATGTAGAGGCTATCAGGGGCTATCAATCTTACAACTATGCCGTTGACCGGTACCTCTGTGGGCTCTCTCGGCTAGTCGCCTTTGACAGGCAACTCTGTGTGTTCTCTCGGCCAGTCGGTATATGAGATAATCTGTGTGACTGAAAGGCTGGATTGCCTGTTCGTCTCCAGTTACATAGTACTGCTAAAAAAATTTGAATTTCCACACTGTAATGGTAGCATTTTAAGCTGTCATCTGAACAAAATTGCTCTATTATTTGAGTGCTGATAAGAACCAGCTGTCACTCGTAGCTATTACTATTATATTCATGAAATATTTCAGAAATATTGGGGGGATATAAGCAGCTCCGTCCCCCCACCTCAAGTTTTTTTTGGGGGACCGTCCCCCTGTCCCCCTAAGTCTCCGCCCATGCAACCAGTATACCCAGCGGTATACCCATCAGCTCCACTTTGTCAAAAAATCAACGAGTCTTCTGTTGAACCGTCCTTAAGCCACCTCTATGCGTTTCAATGGGTCGTTTGCCCCTTATTTCTCTGCTCATGCTCTCAGCATGGTCCGTTTTATGGTCAAGTCCAGCTCCGGGTCAAAGAGGCTGAGAAGGGTCAACTCCTCGGAAAGACACCGGTCAGCCTGCGTGAAGATAGGCTGCAGTGATATCTCGATCAGAGTAAGCATCAAGTTGCTACAGGAAGAGCAGGTCATTACTAGCCGCTTTGGATGATACATAGACTATGCCAGGAACAAGTAACTGATGTAAACTCTTTCGAGAAATATGTTCACTTACGGCAGTTCTGCAGATTCTTTCGCCGACAGTTTTAAACTGCAGCGACCTGAATAGCCAAATCTTGATAATATAAATTGCTTTGACATTCAGCGAGCTTGATGCATTTGGACAATCCCTCTGCATTGATGCGGCGCTCGTGAATAAGCTGGTGCCCTGCTCTTAGCGTTCGAGTAGCGGTTTAGAAATTGAGTCTATGATTACGAGACACTGCGATTTCAATTCGCTGATACCATTCGCATACTGCACCATTCAGAGTGCCTGCATCTTGAACGGAATTCACAGAACTTGACCGTTTCATATCGACTCGAAACTGATCAGCTTCTTTAGCGTGCGGCATGTCTCAGAGATCTTTATTGATTCAAGAAGTGCTAATAGACTCCTACCGATGGCTTACCATTGGCGCTAAAGAAATACTGTGTTTAAGATGTATATATGTACATGTATGTACATATATACATCCCATGTATGTACATATATACATCCCATGTCAACAGGATTCTAAGTGCATGCTCTGGTTCGCTTCACGATCTCAGAGTCCTCAGGGCACACGGTCTCCCTCCGACTGCGCTCCATGAAGTTGCACGTGCAACTACCATCTCTCGCCTTCTGTATGCCTCTCCCGCTTGGTGGGGATTCACTACCGCAAACGACCGTCAAAAACTCCAACGTTTCCTGCTAAGGGCCAAACGACTGGGCTACCTCCCTCCTGAACACCAGGATTTAGACCGAATGATGGAAGATGCAGACGTTAGACTCCTTCAAGCGGTCAACCGGAACTTTCAACATGTGCTTAGAGGCCTCTTTCCTCCGACCGTACGTAGGCCATATGCTCTGCGCCCTAGGCCTCATGAATTTGAACTGCCCAAAAAAGATGACCACAATTTCATCTCTAGGGTTCTATTTCGGACTATTCGGTGATTTTAAGATTTAACTCTCAATCTGACTAAAGGCATAAACTTATAGTTTTTAATTTCATTACCTTCATTATCCCATGTAAACAAGTTGAGGTATGTCAACTTAGTATTTTTAATAAACGAAAGCTACTACTATGTATCAGAGCACTTGCATAGCGTCCTTTAAGTAAATCACAAGGGCGCTCCGGCACGGCTACCTAAACAGATTGCTATTATACATGTACGCATGTAAGTGAATAAGTAAGTGAGTATACATGCATGTATGTATGTATATATGTATGTAGGTAGGTATGCATCTGGATATATATGCACACACATATACATATACATATATATATATATATAAATATATGCTTACTTATATACATATGTATATATATATATATATATATATATATATATATATATATATATATATAGGCGCTGATGACTTACGGTAGGCCTAAATACTTAGTTCCGCAGGAAATTAACGGAAGCGAAACAGAATCGAGTGACTTACAGCAACCGGTGCAACCGTTGTCCTGCCAAACCATTCGGCAACCTGTTGCATCGGCGATTGCAAACTGAACCCCGGCTGTGCTTCTTTCAATTTCCGTGACGTCGCTAACCAGTGCGAGATGTATATCCTGCCAGCTGCAGGGAGTCTCTCAGTAACTTCCTGTCAACGCAGGTGGTTGGAACGGGTAAAGCCAGGTGTACGAACTCCTTTGCCCAAACACTTATCTGTGGTAATTGTTATTGTTCCGGTAATTGCTATTATTGTTGTTGCTACTATAAGCGTGTATATTTGATTTTCTGGGCATTGACCTGATTAGAGCTTGGTTTTGGTGCACCATTGATGAACACCTTTTGAATTAGACACCGGCGCAATAGAAGCTATTAAATGCAGTTTCAATGGATGCTATTGTTGCTGTAACGTTTTAGCTTCGTTTTTGTAGTTTCTTACGGTTGTCTTCATTTATAGGCTACTATAGTTGTTGCTTCTGTTGTTGTTGATATTATTACTGCTGCATTCGTTATTGTTGTCAGAGCTCGAGGGTACGCGTACCCTAAAATAGAATACGTTAATATACGTACGTACCTTTCATAAAATAGAATACGCGTATGATACGTATCATACACGAAAATTTTATTTATGGTTTACTCGGTGACCCATGATAGACTACGTATAATCTGACATCAGTGGCGGCACTACACCAGGGCATGCCAGGGCATGCCAGGGCAAATGCCCTGGTAAAAAGCCTTTGCCCTGGTCGTTGCCCTGCCAAATTTTGGCTCCAAAATTTTGCTATACAGCTTTATAGCATGATACACGATACACAACTGCAGGTCCACAGACGTGTATATGTGTGGTCTATCAATCACCTGTCGGAAAATTTGAATTTTGAACCACAGTAGAAGCGAACACTCAGTTGTTTGTACATGGAGACACGCTCGATATAGGGCCATGGCAGTGAGTGATGATTCTTCCATTGAGGCATGCATCCACTCTGCTCCAGCGTGTCTCTCTGTCTCTGTCTGTCTCTGTCTGTCTGTCTGTCTCTCTCTATATATATATGCATACATATATTATATGTCATATATATAATCGCTGTCTCTGTCCTACAGTGTCTCTGTACATGCCATGGTATAATTCATTCGTTTACCGTAGGCCCCTACTTTTAAATATAATACGTAGACGAAAATTATCATCATCAGCCATGAATCCCTTGAAACGTATGTACAGTTCTGGCATTCAGAAAGGGGCAGAGGAAAGTCGAAAATTGAGGTTCCTGTTGTCGGTACTCCTTCCATCAATTTGTTCTTTAAGATGCAAACCTCAGGTGCTGATATTCCTTCAGCTGCAGATGTTTGTGGAGAATGCAGATACAGCGGAGGAAGAAGCCGATAGGCTAGCTATTAGTTCACTTTGCTCCGATGTGCCGACAACTTCCAAGTAGAAAATAGACGTCATTAGAGGTGAGGAAATTGACATTACTTCCAGTTCCACTGCTACCTCAGACTGTGATTTATTTAAGCTGGGCCGATCTTTCGATATACGGTACTGATCGGGCACACTTTTCTTCCACTATCGCATCTGCTTCCTTTAATTAAGAGCATGACTTTATCTCAGGACCCATGTCATCCTAGTAGTCCGTTTGAAGAAGATGGAAGCGGGAGGCCTATTGTCAGTAGCAAACACCAGGGTGAGAATTCCCGGGGGAGGTTAGGGGTTCAACCCCCTTGTCTTTCTTAGGATCCCACAATAAAGTCTACATTTCACACGCGAACTGCACATAAATCAACGTCTAACCCCTATAGGCTTAATTGCATCTCATATGACACGAGTTACTTGAGCAAATGCGTAAACAATAGGGCCTACCTGAATCAATGGCTCTATTTGTTGAACTTGTTGCTTTTGAAAACTGTTGTGCATGCTACCCAAAACAGTATTTTTAGTAGGCCTAAATGCTTTACTAAGTTTACTGAGATGTTAAAATTTGCTTTACAAATGTGCAAAAGCGTTCAGCTTCAGAGGGCTTTGACCTGACAATATAATGAGTCAGAGGGCCGACTTATGGCGAGCGCCCTCGTCACACTTCGTCACAAAAAGTAACACCCCCTCTGAAAATGACGTCACAAAGCTCTGACTCCCCTAAAACCAAATTTCCATGGCGAAGCAAAATGCTCCTTCATGGAACAAATAGGGAAAGAATGAATATTTTAAAATCTAACGGTGACCAAATATTGAAATAATTAGAAAATTATTAATAAAAGTGCCCGTATATACTAAAATAACAAAAACAAATAACGAAAATTTAAGCCTCAAAATTAGTGCTGTTATTATTAAAATTAAATTGTTGTTAATTGTTAAATTTAATAACATAGACCTGGTGTGACGTCACACTTCTCAGACCCCCCCACCCCCATGTCACACATCGTCACAAATTTCCGACCCCCCTCCCCCTAGGTGCGTGACGTCATTTATGGACGGCCCCTTTGCCCATCTGAGCCTCTGACCTGACAAGTATAATAGTGCAGAGGGCCGACTTATGGCGAGCGCGGTAGCGCGAAATTAAATGGTCACGATGCACATGGTGACGGTCACCATATAAGCTCGCGTACCACGCTTGCCATAAATCACCTCTGCACTGGTTACTTGTATGACTGCCCTGGCTATGCCCTGGTAACAAAAAGTGTCTGGTGCCGCCACTGTCTGACATTAGTGCATTAAATGCAATGTATGCTGGATAAACATATCCCTACAATATAGCATTGCAGCAATTTACTACGCTGTATACTGGGTTGTGATTGTTTGCTTAAATTAAATTGAACATTCTTATAATGAGCAATGATGTGGTTAACGTATTTTTGTATTGTTTACGTACCCTAAAATAGGGTACGTTAAAAAACGTACGTACCTTTCAAAAATAGAATACGTATGGTACGTACCCTCGAGCTTTGATTGTTGTATTTATTATTGTTCTTGCATTGTTAATATTACTGTTGCAGTCTTTGTTGTTGTTGTTGTTGGTACTATCATTGTTGTTGAACAGTTGAAGCTACTATTGTTTTGTTATATTTTGTTCTAACAGTTGATGTAGTTGCTATTGCTTTTCGTGTAATTTTCTTTGTTGTCATTATAGGAACAATTATATGGTTGTTGGCCACATTTTAAAGACGAGAGCCATCGGAAAATGTCTTGGCTACTATAGAGACATAAAATATTTGTATGCATTTAAGTACGTACATTAGGGTGGTTGCATCTCTAATGGAAAATTTTCAACTTCAGTTGTTTACTTTCGCCAACCCGGCATTCCGTGCCAATTGGTTTAGAAGTAATGTAGCCCAAAAATTATCAGGATTGAACAATATCTAGGACTGCCACAACGTCTTTGAAATTTTGACTTTTACAGATAATTTTCGTCATTTCGAGTATAAGTATTTGATTCGCATTTTTGGACCTATGTTTAGTTTTCAACAGAAAAGCTGGATGATTTTACTTAAGCACAACTTAAAAATAATTTCTACAATGTTTATGTTCTCGTTGATTGTTTATTATTAATTTTTATTGGCATTTTAGTGGTATTTGAACCGTGAGTTCCTGAGACCGATAACCACAAATCTATTCGAACAAGCATACACAAAAGGGTGGAGTGGAAAATAAGCGACAATTAGAAATTCGAAAAGTAATAGCAACCAAAAGTTGCCTAATGGCATGGATCAAACACTGTTCAAAATTTAAAAAAAAAATATTAATGTCTTCCGCCCCCACCAGAGGGCCAAAGTTATGAGACAACGCGTTTTTCGAGAAAATTGTAGGTTTTCTTGTAAAATATTCTAATTGAAAACTACTTAACTGCCATTCAATATACCGCTAGAAAGAGCTCTTAAAACTGAATAAAATGATGTGTTAACTTTCAGAATATGCCCATATTTGTAGAAGTTATTAACTTTTTACCATTTCCTCAATAATAATAATAACTCTAATAAATAATTTTAATCACTAATCAGTGTAATCACTAGTAACCAGGCATGCAATAAATGTAATTGTGCTGTAATCTGGACCTACTACAGGCAGTTGAATTTATTTCTGGTTTAAGTGTTCACTTTTCATTTTTGATTACAACTATTATGCTTACTGTTCTAGTGCTCCTATTATTTGATAAAGGGTGAAACTTTGATGGTGTTGTGGCAGTCCTAAATATTAAATTTTTTTCATACAACTTTTTGTGTGATGTGTCTGGATGGAATGGAACCAAATGGAACCTTGGCGAACATTAGTTTCACACTTTTAGTTTTAAGAACCACCCTAACGTACATGTACGTTTGAAAGTAAGTGCTTGCGTACGAACGTATATAATATATATGTAATGTATATACGCATCATTGTTTTTATTATTTATTTTATTTTATTGCTAATATTATTTTTTTATTTTTTTATTAATTTTACTCGAGGTAGAAATGATCTCTCAGGAAAAAATATTATTGTTATTACTACTACTGCTACTGATACTGTTGCTGCTACTACTACTACTAACACTCCTACTACTATTACTACTGCTACTGCTACTGCTACTGCTACTGCTACTACTACTATTATTATTATTATTATTATTATTATTATTATTATTATTATTATTATTATTATTATTATTATTATTATTATTATTATTATTATTGATTTTGTTGTTGTTGAGTTCGTTGTCTCCTTTTATGTGCCAGTAAAAGACAAAATTAACGACAGAATTATTCCACGAAATCGTTCTGCTTTATTAGCGATCTCATCTTTAATGTTCAGGTTTTATGAGTTGCCATATCTAGAACAACAGGTTGAATTCATTATTGAACCAACATAAAGATCATTATGGCATATTCCCTTGAAGAACTGCAGTGGATCAAAGAGACGTGCCTCTCTTTCATCTCCATGAAGCACATGGTTTACATTAATTCTAGAATTAATAATACAGTAGTAACGTGTTTACGCCCACTTGCTATGTCGTGCGAATTTGAATGTTTTGTTTGGGAAAGGCCGTGTCTCCCGTGGCGTAGATCCGTTTTGAACATTGGGGTACGAGATTTCCTCTTTAAACGTCTGTTTTTTGGAATCTATATCCTTGTGGCGGCGAGAGCACTCTGAGATGATTACTGAGCAGAGATCTTGTGCAAGAATTTCACTCACAATTGCTCAGTGCCATCAATTATTGATGCCTGATCATTATTAAATGGTGGAACTTAATAGATGCATGACAATAAATAATTATATCCTACCTTGCTCCGCTCCATACCATCTTGGTCTTTTAGGCTTCTTCTATTAAATTCTCTATTCAAAATCTTCTCTGAGATGGTTACTGCGTAGAGACCTTGGGCAAAAATTTCACTCACAATTGCTTAGCGCCATCAATAGATGTTTAATCGTTAGATAGTTGAGCCTAATAAATGCGTAACAATAAATAAATATATCCGCTTCAACAGCCTATCCCGCTCCGCTCCATACCATCTTGACTTCTTGGGCTTCTTCTATCCAATTCTGCAACTGATCCTTAATCTTTGCTGTATCAGCTGCTAGAACTTACTCCCATGGGCGTCCTCCTCATTTTTACTATTCCACATGTCTTCTCCTCTGACTCCTAATTATTGAAAGCGAATTCTTTGAGCAATCTTAACCTACTTCTGTTTCTGCTCTATTCAATTACCACCTGCAGAATCAATTTCCGTCGGACCTCTCCCGGCTTCACTTCCCGCTTCCTGACCTGTCACCTAAACTTAGCAAACAACCTTGCTTTTGTGGACCTGATGACAACCCTGAATAAGTTGGTCTCTCGTGCGGCCTCTTTGACGCTGAGAACATTTCGGATATGTACAAGGCCACAAGTAACTTCGTCGGAAATTTGTTTACGATCTTTGCTTTCTTTGAGATCTGGACAACGTTTTGTTTTTTTGGTCTATACGAGTTTCTGAAGACCGATTTCTTTTAGTCGTCCACATGTTTCGACCATTTGGTTTATTCATTTTAAAGCACAAAAATGTTCACAAGCAGAAACAAAAAAGAAACAAATTTGCAAAAACGCCGAACATGACCATCATTTTTGCCATAATGCCATAATGATCTTTATGTTGGTTTGATTACGGATTCAAACTGTTGTACTAGATAGGGAAACTCATAAAACCAGATTAAAAACGAGATTGGTAATAAAACAGAACGATTTCATGATATAATAACGTCATAAATTTTGTGTTTTACTGGCACATAAAACGAGACCTCGAACCCTGCAACAACAAAAGCAATAATACTAGTAATAATAGACTGATAATAATAATAATAATATAAATAATAATAATAATAATAATAATAATAATAATAATAATAATAATAATAATAATCTCATGGCCAGGCAGGACGCCCTTTTGATTCTGAGGAGTTCACTGGGTGCGTGCGCCAAAAATGATTCCGATGCCATCCCTGCGACAAAGATCACGGATTGGAGACCTACGACGTGACACTACGCCACGGATTGGAAAAGATTCTGAACGTTTCTTTAAACGATCTCCAATAGACAGAGGCCTCATCACCCATAAAAATGGGTGGTCTGGGCATACGGAGAGCGACTTCGCTGGCACTTCCGGCCTTTTTGGCTTCAGCTGCGAGCACTCTCCCTCTCCAGACCCTCATTCTAAACTCTCTCAATCTCACACCGGACACACACTGTGAAGCCATGACGTCCGAGTGGCCATCCAAGACGGAATTCAATGATTCGGAAAACATGGCAACAAACAAGCAGGCTCTATGGGACAAACCCCTTTTGGAACAGACACTCAAGACACTGTTTCAAGCCACAATAGACCCACACAACACCGCGCGATTGAAAGCTGTCTCGTCACACACGCCAGCGACTGGCTACAAGCCTTACCAAAAACAGCATGTGGGTTGAGACTGGACAACGAGGACGTTCGGGTGGCGGTCGGCTCTCTCTCTCTCTCTCTCTCTCTCTCTCTCTCTGTGCTTTTCTCTGTCTGTCCACTTGTTCTATGTTGAGCTTGCAAATGGACTCCACTACGACCATTAATGATCTATTATACAGAGCTGGACTGTAAGTATACCTTTTAAGGACTGACAGTTGGGTGAAGGGTGACCGTATCGACTGAGGGCATTGAGTGAAGGTCACGGTGGTCACCACAGATGACCTTAATAATCAAAGTTTAGAAGTATATATGTATCTATGCATATCTAATGATATATTTATATAATATATATACTATGTATATATGCATGAATATGTTATTCCATTAGTTAGTGCAATGAGTACTTTCTATACAACAGTAGACTCAATTTCGAAGGTCGTCGGCGATGACCACGATATATATACATAAATATATAACATATATATATACAGACATAAAATAGATCTATGTAAAGTGGTCATCACAGTGATCACACAAAATTCATTGTATATATACATGGAATGGCAATGTAATGCATTTATAATACAATCGTGATTGTATATAAATGTATGTGTGTTTATGTTATTCCGTTATTGCTATGCGTACTTTCTACAATGGCTTGAGTTCAAAGGTCGTTTGTGATGACCACGATATAATATTATATAGGCTATACATACAATATGTAGGCCTATATACATATATAAAATCATACACAATGTGACAGTATGTATATATACATAAATAAAATATGGTCATCACAGACGATCCACGGACATACCTTGCATGTCAGAAGCGACACCAGTTGCTGTCTCGCGGCTCTCGCCCTCTCTGACATTTTTCCGGATAATTCATCTTATTGCGGAACTGGAGTGACACTTCGTAAACATGTCTGAAACGCTTGCTGGGTTTACGTGCTGGGATTTTTCTGCCTTTTTCGCCGAGAATTTCGGACGTCTTGATCGTATTAATTTTCTGTACGTAGGCCTATACATCTTGGCGTAGGCGACTGCATAGTGTGGATGATCGAGCCTCATATCTCTGAGGACACGGCGGGCGATTGTTAGATTGACAGGCGAGGAGAGTTACTGAAAGGGTTCAATCTACCACAGAGACGGATACTGTAACGGGACCTTGCGAAGTCCTTCAACCATAATTGCTCAGCGCCATCGATTGATGCCTGGTAAATATATAGTGGCGCTTAATAAATGCGCAATAATAATAAGATTGACGTACGTATGTCGTCTGCAGCCATCCCTGGCTTACAGCATTACTCCAGTGCAACAGCATTTTAGAATTGTCATTGCAATTGGAAACTTATATCTAGGTAGAGTAAAAAGAAGAAAAGAAGAAAGATAGAAGGCAAGCCGGATGGATGGATGGATGCATGTATTGAACTATCTGTCCATCTCTGCATGGAAGCCTGAATGCAAATACGAACGGAACAACGTTGGATACCATATGAACCGACAAATTGATGAATGGATGGAGAGATGAATGATGGCATTGAAGGATGGATAGATGGAATAGATTGAGGTATGAATGGATGGAATGGATTGAAGGATGAATGAATGGAACGGAGTGGAAAAGGGATGGATGGAACTGGTTGAAGGTAGGATGGATGGAACGGATTGAAGGAGGGATAGATGGAACAGATTAAAGTAGGAATGGTGGAACGGATTGAAGGAAGGATGGATGGAGCGAGGGAAATGGATCGATAAATTACAGCTTTGCGTCAACTCTTGTTCACGCCTTTGAGACCATGATAACTAAAAACACGGGTTGTGCGGGCCATTAAGCCTGCAAATCTGTCTTGGACCGGTTCAGCTGGGATGCAGTCAGCGCTGGATACAGGCGATCTGTGCCAAAAAATTTGGGACCATTAATCACGGTGTCCTTTTATGGGGCAAAGAAGAGCGGGAAAACCCGCATGTTTTAATCATAAGGCAGTATGACTGCGTGTTAGCAACCCGCAGAGATTTATAATCATCTCGATTTATTCTTGAGGAGGCGTTATGGTCAACAGTCTCGAGTTTAAATGCGTCTGTGTGTAAAAAGGACGGATGGGCATGCGGTCAGGGTCATTGACTTATGGCTAGTGACTTATGGTCAGTAACTTATATGGTGACGTGTGGTCAGTGACTTGTGGTTGGTGCTCGGAAAAACAACTACACGCTGACGTCGCGAGGTCGTAAATACTTGCGAAAGACAGGCGATATATAGGTTCGCGTATTGAGCTATAACTCCGCCACTGCTATTACTCTGGAAGTGCCGGTCCCAAGCCTAAACAAAGGAGGAGGCGTGCAGTTTTTTTTATACACTAATCATCTTTGTTATGAGACTGTCGTCAAACAGCAGTTAACCAACCTATATCCATATATGTGTATATATACTAGAGCTGTACCGAATATTCGTATTCGCTTCGCTTCGGACCGAATAGTGCTCCGAATAGTTTATTCGTATTCGGCCGAATAGTTTTCTAAAACCGAATACGAATAGTGAAAGCGCTACATAAATTTTAGCGTATATGTAGAAATGCGCTATATAAAATCGACGGCTCACTTTCTCGTTTCCTGTGTGATCTAAGCTCTTTCTTTAGCTTCCGGTTTCATGTCCGTGAGATAAATAAATCTTAAACTTGTTCGATTTTCGTTAATGTTAACATTTACACTGTATTATGTGTTATGAAAAAGTTACATTCAGCGAAGTCCAATATGGAATTATTTTACAATAAGAGACGATGATCTGAGCAAAGTCACTTAGCAGTATGTGCAAGGTAACAATTTCACGTGCTAGGCATAGGCCTTCTGGCCATTCGAAAAGTTGAACAACAGGATTAAAATAATGATCATTTAGTCAAAAGTTTAGAGCTGAAGAATATAATTTCATGCACTCAAAATGTGATGCATCTCCAGTAGAAGGTCCTATTGAAAAAATGTGGAACGTTTAGTGGCTCTGCAAGCAAACTTGCATAACTTTCAGTACAAAGTACAATTACTTTCTTTTGTAATGCCACAGAAAGCAGTTCAGAATTGCAGTCAATATGAAGCTCAACTACTATACGAAAATTGATTTATGCGTTTAAATGTGTATAATAGTATGTACTCGTGTCTAGTTTTTACTTATTCCCTGCTCTGTTGTTATATATGCTGCTATTCGTATTCGTATTCGTATTCGGCCGAATAGTGTGGCTAAATATTCGTATTCGGCCGAATAGTAAAAAACGCTATTCGGTACAGCTCTAATATATACTTTTATATACGCATATATATTTATATACAGATTTTCATACATATATTATAGCTTTACTTATATAAAAATATATATAGATACACACAAAGTCCAAATTTATTAGCTTGAATTTACATTTTCTGCCTCGTAGGAGGTGGACGGGACAACATTACTATGGTCTGATCGGGGGCTTATCTAAACTAATATATTATGATAGGTCATGGTATGACTCATGCATTCATTCATTACGAAGATTTATATAGCGCCCCTTTACGGTGACTACTCAGGAGATCTCCCGACCCCAGCACGGCTGAAAAGGACAGACAGTTTTGAGGTAAGAATAGAAAGATGCAGAATGGATTCTGGTATGAAAGCGCAGCGCCAAAGGGAGCCAGTTCCAGAGGGAGGGGCCAAACACTGAGAAGGCACAAATAAATAATTAAATAATACACAATATGATACATTATGATTCGATGTCATGATATGATATGATAGTTATGATATGATGTGATATAATACGATATGATACATTATATGATATCGTATGATACGTCATAATATGATATGCTACTTTATGATACATTACGATACGATGTGATATGATATGATTCATGATATGATATCATATGATATGATATCACATAATTTATATGATATGATGTGATATGATACGTTATGATAACAGAACATGTCATCATATCGATACGACATGCGATGAGATGATATGATGTAATGTGACATTATTCTAGTGCTACTGTAATGATGCTTAAGGCGTTTGTCGACGGTTCCTGATTAGCAAAATTGGCTTGCAGAATAACGTCCAAAGGATTCACGTTTTTTGTTTGACGGCTTCATTAGACTGAGTCGCTGTTTACGGGCATCTTTTTCCAGGCTATTCCTGGCTCTCAACGACTATTGGATTTCCACGTGAATGACAGCACTGGCTTCTCTACGGCTGCACCTTTCTATCAATAGTACAATGCACTCTGAAACACACCCACGCCAACAGACAGACAGACAGACAGAAACACCGAAAGACACACGCACAGACAGATAGAGACTGATTATAACACGACATGGTATGAAAAGCATAACATAGCATAGCATTGGTTAGGGCGGTTGGTCTGTAGAGCGTAGAGTAACTGGTTCCAATCTCGCCCGAGGCAGTTACTGTGTAGGGACATTGAGCAAGTCCTTCGCGAGCAATTGCTCAGCATCATCGATGTTCTGTCAGATGGTCGTCTGCTTTTCTGAACTTTGCAAGGAGGACAATATAAAACGCAGTTGTATTGCAGTGTATTGTATAAGAGTTACAAGTGGTTCACAAAACATTCGTTTGTGTGAGGGATTCACTTTACATGTGTCGCTAACCAGGATGCCACTAGAATCCTCATGCTCTGCCTGAAAAGCAATCGCATGCATGCAAACGTTCACACTGCTGCTAACAAGGTCATAGTTATTTTGACATACGACATGACACGTCCGAAAGGAATGGTGTATATAAATGCATACTTGTATAATAGACCTACATACAGACAATGCATATGCGTGTGTGCGTCCATGTTGCATTGCTTCACATAACAATGCAGTCCTTAGTCTAGCTTATTAAATGACGGAATGCTTGCGGACAAATTGCTTCATCTTGTTGAAAACAAGGCTATATTTTATACCACACGACATGATTTGAAAGGATTGCTGTGCTGGCCTATCACACACGTACACACGCAAACATACACAAACACACACATAAGCAAACACACACACACACACATATATATACGCAGACACAAACACACATACGCAGACACAAACACACATACGCAAACACAAACACACATACGCAAACACAAACACACATACGCAAACACAAACACACATACGCAAACACAAACACACATACGCAAACACAAACACACATACGCAAACACAAACACACATACGCAAACATGAGCAAACATACGTAATCACAAACACACATACGCAAACACAAACACACATACGCAAACACAAACACACATACGCAAACATGAGCAAACATACGCAAACACAAACACACATACGCAAACATGAGCAAACATACACAAACAACAGTTCTAAAGTTCTGAGTAGCAAACAAAAAATATTATTTTGTTGCCCAGTGTAACTAGTAGTTTTAGTTTCAGTTAAACGACACTGTTTGCTAACAAAGATCATTTGCGTCGCCCTCCTCCTTTATCCAGGCTTCGGACTGGCACTGTCAGAGTGCAAACAGTGGCGGAGTTTTTACGAATCTATGAAGAGGTCAATTATAAAGCCTCCCCATAGGCACTTTTAAGGCTGTGGCAACCAAAGCAAACTTGCAATATTCAATGTATTGGACCATCCTCGTGGACACAATAGCCGATTAGATTAGTTAGAGCGCTGGCATTGTAAACCGGAAGGTGTACGGGTTCGATCCCACTCCTCTGAGACGGTTACTGTGTAAGGACCTTGAGCAAGAACTTCACTTACTATTATTGATTTTATACTTCGTCGTTAGATTATGGAATTGTGAGGTTCTAATCTGTGATATTCATCAACCAGGTGCATGCGTGCATGATTTTTGCATTCATACAAAAAACACTCGCTTTTAAATCCGTCCAAAATCCAGATTATCTGGCTTGGCAGTCGAAGACAGCTGGCTGCAGTGGTGTGGATGTACACTTACTTCCCCAGGTTGCTTTCTCGCTTACTGTTCGCGACCTTGGGGTGACGCTCGATCAAAAGCCTAGTCTCTCACAACATGTTAACTTGGTCATGCGAAGCTGTTACTTCCAGCTCCAGGGCCGCATTAAGGCTAGGGCGGGCCCGGGTGCTGCGATAGTGTGATTACCTTCCAAAGGCCCCCTCTGACAACCATCGGTCCACCTCGCACATGTTTATAACATGCTTAACTACCTAAAGACACCATACATAATTAATGTTACATTGTATTGTATTTGTATTTGAGCACTTGTTATAGCGCCCCTACCAGATTTCCCATTCAGAGGCGCTCCCGACTACTGCGCGAACGCTGAATCGGAGTTTCACGCCGAAGCGCATGAGCAATTGCGAGTGAAGGACTTGCCCAGGGTCCCTACGCGGCGGCTTTGAGGTGGATTCGAACCCGCAACCCTCCAGCTGCAAGGCACCGAACATACCCCTATACCATCGCGCCCTAGTTGTATTGTGTTGTAATGTATTGTATTGTACTCCACGTTTATATTGCGACCGAGCCACCCGCACTATCTGTACTACTACTATCTGTAGTGTCCACACAATGATTAGTGTCAGGTAAATAACTATAAGTAATTAAATTACCGGTAATTGTGACTTCGTATTTATTCATGTTAGATAACTATAAGTAATTAAATTAAATATTACTTCGTATTTATTTATGTTGCGTATGTTGCAGTATTTTCGCTAGATTTAACAGTAAGTTAGTAACAAGCAAATTAAAAAAGTTCTTCACTTCCGAAAATGCGGGCCCCTCAAAACTGCGGGTCCGGGTGTTCACATAACATAACTGTGCACTGAATACCTGATGTCACGCGATCCATAGAACGAAAATTTGTGACTCGAGGCTTTAATATTCGTCAATATTCGTGAGTATTAAGGCAATTTTAATATTCGTTAACATTCGTAAATATTCATTGATGGCGTCACTGTTTCCGTTTTGTTAACGAACTAATTTAAGACTACTAATTTAAGAATATTAAAATTTAAGAATAATATTATGTGCAGTGGTTTTGTAACTGGTCATGTTCCAATACATAGTATTTTAAACTGAATTTTGTACAATTAATCCCAAATTTTGAAGAACTAAGAATGAAAAGAAATTTACAAAATTTAATATTCGTTGGCCAGTTTCAATATTCGTCAATATTCATCAATTTCTACAAATCTTAATATTCGTAATATGCGCTTACTCGTTCTATGGCGTCTTGGGAAAGTGTTCTATTTGTCGAGAATATCGATCAGAATCGAGAGGAGATTTTTGAATCGACACTGACGACTTGAATACTTTAACTTTGATCATTTAATCATTTTATCCCTTTATCATTTTATCCTTGATCATATTATCATTTGATCATTAATTTTGACCCATATATCCCCTGATCATCTTATCCCTTTATCCTTTGATCATTTGATCCTTAATTGTGATCATTTTATCATTTGATCATTTGATCATTAATTGTGATCATTTTATCATTAATTTTGACCATTTTATCATTAATTTTGATCATTTTATCATTTTAAATTTGATCATTAAATTTTGATCATTTTATCATTTTATCCCTTGACCATTTTATCCTTTGATCATTTGATCGTTAATTTTGATCCTTTTATCATTAATTTTGATCATATTACATATGATCATTTTATCATTTTATCCCTTGATCATTGGCGCTGGGAAACCTGGGAAAGAGTGCGGTAGGAGGAGGGTCGAGTATATCGGGGTGGCTGGATCATGAAGAGCATGCGTGAATGTAATATGTTTGAATGCATTTTTATGTTTCTGTATCGATGCATAAACCTACTTACTTTTTTAGTCGCGCGTCGTTGAAAACTTTGAAATATTATTGACAGTTATGATCGAATACCCTATTAAAATAGAATGGCCCGTTAGGCTAATCCGAAGAGGTAGCTATGGATATGAATGTTAGCGACTTCATTTTCCTAGCCTCGGTATGCAAGGTTCCCTTAAGTGAATCCCAAAAGGCAGCTATGAGTATGAAACGTTGGCGACTTCATTTTCTTAGCATCAGCATATAATGGTGCATGGCCCGACCTCTACCGAATGAAAGTGTTAAGTCAGTATACTCGTTGCACGTGTGTTCGCTAGGGGCGCCAGCGTCTGGAAGAAAATTCTTTGCCGTCCATATTCAACCGCCTATTGATTGACACTGGGTAATCGGTCACACTGACGAGTAATTCTAAGCTGATATTAAGACAAATATCTTATTGTGCTCCATTATATTCAGTTTAACATCCGTATTGCTTAGATAGGACATAATTACTGATTTTGCCTGGATATTGCTTTCTCAACACACAACTCTTTCGTGTGCACAGAAGCTGTGGGGGCCCGATAGCGCATTGGATAACATCTGGCATAGAGCGCGAGAGGTACCGAGATCGAGGTCCGTAGGCGGACATGCTTTGTAGGCTGCTATTAGCGCCATGTATTGCAGGCTGTCTGTTCTGTTAGTTAGTAGTTAAAATTTATGTCTTCTGTCATTTGTGTTCTTGTGAATTGTTTCAATTGCATAACTGTACACTGTAACCGGTTGCGGTTTGTCAATTTCCGGATTGTTTCAATATTTATAGGTGATTTCCCGCCAAATGATATTTTATAGTTTATCTCAGAAGCTCATAAATTTTGGGTAAGACGTTCTGAAATTTTTACCCTGATTTTTTTATGGTATAAGCTTACGGAACTGTTATTATAATTATGGTAATAGCAACGTCGCATTAAAAAATGACCAGTAATCCCATCCTTATATAGCATCGGTTACCGTCGTTTTAGAGGTGTCTAACCACGAGAGACGGGCATGTGTACAAAGTGTGAGCAACTTCACTTTTCTTAGCCTCGGCATATATGAAGGCGAGTGGACATTTTTCTCCCTCACCGCCTTATCTTCCCAGCGACCGCATATGTTCAGTCTAACCGCATTTTGCTAGTGGGCGCTAGCAGAGTAATAAACCCCAAAACCTCTCTGACGTGGTAGGTAGGATTTGAACTGTCGACCTTTGAACCACCATCTGACATTACTTGTCAAACCTAGTTATTGACCACAATATACGGCTTGGTTTTGGTGTGCCATCGGTTGATGCCTTGTGCGTTAGAAACCGGCGCAATAGAAGTTACTCATTACAATTACATTTTCGTTTATCCTTGATCGGTTGGAAATCTATCGAATGAAAATTAGTGCATTGTGACAACGGTTTAACAAGACAGTCATTAATTAGATTGAAAGAATTGATAAAATTAGAATACATTGCATCGAATAAGGCTACATAAGATTACATAAGAGCCGACCTTTTCTCTATTTCTTTTGACCATTTCCGCAAGCGTCTGAAAACCTGTCTCTTTACCAGTGAATACACTGGTCCAGGTCGGGAGCGCCTCTGATTTTGAGTGGCGCTATATAAATACTCGATTACGATTATTACGATTACGATTAATAATACACAAGATTACACTAAATTACAGAAGAATGCATTGCATTAGATTACATAAGAATAATTAAATTAGATTTCATAAGATTACATTAAATTAGATTACATTAAATTGGATTGCAATAGATTGCCTTATCTTACATTAAAAATAACATTGCATTTCATTTTTATAATTATTATTATTCTTGCGTCCTTCTCACAATGAAGCTCCAATTCGCACATCCCACCGTAGAACAGCTCATTTCCTATGCCCAGTTTAAACGGCTATGATGTCCTATCCTTATATAGCATCGATTGATACCGTTTTAAAGGTGTCTTAAGGCGAGCGCTCTAATCATTCGGAATGAAAGACTTGTTCAAGGTCTATACGTTATACACCATAACCAGCACAATATTCCTCACTGAGACCAAGGCTCGAACCTTTACTCTTCGCCTTTCAAGGCGACTGCTCTAACCAATCGGCTTGCCCCAAAGCCGTTTACATATTTTATCGGAAACGTTTAACAAGTTAGATTATCAAATGTAAGTCAACAAAGTTTAGCTTAGTAGTAGTGGATGGGTTAGAGTACTATAGCAGCGATATTGGTGCAGGAACTGAGGATTTGTTGAATTCATTGGGGAGGGGGGGGTTGCAGCGTAGTAAATGGAGTGACTATGGAAGCACGATCATGGAGCACAGCTTAAGCCCAGTATTGCTCATGAGTCATGAGCAGTAGCCTACGTAACTTCATTTTCTTAGTCTCGATATACAAGGTTTCCTTAAGCTAATTCCAAGAAATTGCTATGAGTATGAAGTGTTAGCGACCTGATTTTCTTAGCCTCGGTATACAGTGGTTCCCCATGAGTATGAAATATTACAGGCTTCATTTTCGTAGCATCGGTATATGTTGGTGCCTGACCCGTCCTCTTCCAAATGAAAATGTAGAGTCATTTTACTCATTGCAGCTGTCCTCGCTAGGTGAGCCAGCGTATGGACGAGCATTTCTTCGCCATGGACAGAAGGTTTATTATACACCTTTAAAACAGTTCCAACCAGTTCTATATAAAGATGGGAACGACAAGTGATTGATAGGTGAATTCTCTGACCAGATTTCTGTTTGTGAGTGACACAGGGCCGTAAATCCTGGGGAGGGAAAGGAGGGAATTCCCTCCCCACTTTTAAGCTTGGGGAGGGAACGTGAAGAAATTCCCTCCCCACAAATTGTTATGGCGCCAATCCCAATCGCCACAAACTGCGGCACCGAGGCATGGCATGCTCACATAACTTTTGGGAAACATTAATGCTATTAAAATAGCATTGATGGAAACTATATACCTTAAGCCGGCCAGAGCTGGCACTGACCTTGGGGAAGGGTCAACAGGCTAGAAGACTGCCAACAGTGCCAAGTCTTGTAGGATGATATACTGCGCGAACCCTACTCTCTGGGCCTGACTCCACTGAAAACCACAACAGGTGCATTTCTCCAGAGCCGGAGTAGGGGTGGTTTGAGGAGGAATGTGACGCGCAATATATCATCCTATAAGAGTGGTCAGACATAAGAGACAGGACACCTAATTATTGAGACAGCTGTGATATATATATATATATATATATATATATATATATATATATATATATATATATATATATACAGATACGTAAATGCTCTGTGGGCTTTCAGAGTGGGAGGAGACAGAGGGACTACAGTCACTAGACCAGTTCATCTCAAGAGTCTAGTGTACAGAGGATAATAAATGAATTTTGAATAAATAAAATTGATAGACGTCTAAAATTTGAAGAAAGCGCTGTGTTTAGCAGAACGCCTTCGAAATTATTTAAACAATATTATCTTTCGTTTTCCAAGTCGCCAGCTGTATTAAGGTGCGATGGTAAGACATTGCAACTAAGTAAACAGTACACGAATATACATACATATTATACATAAATATAGGTACCGTGCAAGTGCACACTAGTTTAATTGTTGAGACTACATTAATAAAAAGTTCGCCATAGCCTAATTCTGCGCATCAGAAAATTGACAAACAGCATTAGAGATGGCCAAATTCCGCTGAATTATATCTTTTTCCATGCAAAAAATTCGTTTTAGTCGCAGTTTTTGCTTGCAATCGAAATTGTCATCTCGAGATTTCTTTAGTGCCTAAAGGCCAAGTCTTGGGAACCACCTTATTAACAGGCGCTCATTTAATACAATGGATAGGCCTATAAACAATATAAAATCAACAGGCAGAGGTCAAGATCCAAAGTGTCTGGCAGGCAGGCAACTATAGTGGCTATTTAGTTGATGGTGTTTAGAATTGAAGCGGCGAGGGTTGCAAGCACGTAGAACAGGGATGACATAAGCTCTGTTTGGACATAAGCACTGTCTTGTCTTATACACGATTAGTATATTGTTGCTTCCTACAGTCTGAACCTAATTCCTATACGCAGCAGTTCGAACAAATAAATTTTTTTACATTAACCTAGTGTGTGACTGAACCCAGTATACATATAGAGTACGTGGACTTAAGAAAAGTAGGCCTATATACACTCCCGAAGGGGAAGTTTTCCCTCCCCACATTTCGAAACAGATTTACGGCCCTGGAGTGACACGTGTTTGTAAACTATAAGACTTTTTTCATTTTTTTATGGTGTTATAATTTCTTAGCCGTTGTTATATATTTATGTTCTTCTTCGTTTCCGTTTGCAAATGAGTTTTTTTTCTTTTGTTGACTAAAACTGTTAAGACTCGGTTGGTTTTTTGAATCATTATCAACAATCGACAATCAGCACGTGACAATCCACCCATTAAATAATGAGCATCGCGTTGTTTTATATAGCATCGGTTGACATCGTTTTAAAGGTGTCTAACCACGAGAGGCGGTCATGTGTGCGATGTGCAGGCGACTTCCTTTTTCCTGGATTCGGCATATGAAGTCGGGTGGACATTTTTCTCCCTCGTAGCCTCATCTTCACAGCGACCTATACGGCCAGTGTATACCTGAATTTTGCCAGAGGGCGCTAGCAGAGTAAAATCCCGATAACCTCTCTGACCTTGTAGGTGAACTCTCGACCTTTGAACCAGCATCTGACCTTACTTGCTGAACCTGGCTATTGACTACAATATGGACTTCTTTGTTGGTGTGCCATCGGTGATGCTTGTGCGTTAGACACCGGCTCAATAGAAGTTACTAATAACAATTGTGTTTCCATGATTTGTCAGGGATCCATTGAATGAAGCCTTGTGACAACTGCATGACAAGGAAGTCATTAATTAAATTAAACAAGATTACATTACATTAGATTATATAAGGTTACGTAAGATTACATAAGATTACATTCGATTACATTAAATAAGATTACATAGGATTACACTGAATTAGATTACATACGATTACAATAGATCGCGTTAGATGAGAATAAATAAATTCATCAGGTAAGAAAAAAACGAGATTTCATAATTATGATCGCTCCACGCATAACAAATCATTATGAATGTCTATTTTTGGTAGTCTTTATCAAACGCCATTATGATTGAATATCTATATTTGTTATCTTCATTAAACGTCTACGGTGTTCCATCCTTATATAGGATTGATTGACAACGTTTTAAAGGTGTCTTAAAGCGAGCGCTCAAATCAATCGGAATAAACGACATGTTCAAGGTCCCTACGCAATAACCATCACAGAG
>JACEVL010000823.1:294191-374191 GCA_020284085.1 Aporrectodea caliginosa
AAGTAGACAAAGGTAGGAGCTGTTTGGTGTTTACGTCGCCCTACTCATATATCCAGGCTTCGGAACGATACAGACCTTTGTAGGCGGAGTGGTTAGGGTGCTGGACTGGCAACCAAAAGGTCGGGGTTCAAATCCCAGGCAGGACAGAAATTGGTTTCGAGATTTCTGCTCCATCAGCACCCCTACTTAGCTATGATGAGTATATTGACAATAAAGGATATACTTACTTACTTACTTATGAACACCTATACTTAGCTATGATGAGTATATTGACAACACGCTGTCGGTGGAGGGTTCGTGCGACGAGAGGAAATAAGAGCAACCGACTTCGTATGCCGAGGCTAAGAAATAAATTCGCTTACACTTCTGTATTGCCCTTGAAATACCATTCGGCTGAAAAGCGTGAAGGACTGGAAAATTTTGCGCATCTTCCTTATTTATAAAAGACCATTTAGACCTTTTAAAAGGTGTCTAAGCGACTGCTTTTCTGTTTAACTGACGAATAGATTTTGACCGTTTGCTTCTTCTGCGTAACATTCATTCGGTGAATGCTTTACCAAATTCTAGACCCGGTGCACTTTGCCTTTGCTCGCTGCCTTTAGGTTTAGCTAGAAGCTTGTGAATAAAAGTTCTATAGATTTGGTTCTAAGTCAATAATTGTGAAACCAAACGAGGGTTGGCCCTATATAGCCAAGAAAAAGCTTAATTCTTTGAGACTCTATGTTTGACACCCCTCAGGCTTTCCACTCCAAATTAGAATCACACCCCTTCAATGTTTAAGTTGCTGCTGTGTCAACTTGATTTTTCTTCTAATAAACGAATATGTGATGATGATGATGATGATGATGATGACGACGACGACGACGACGACGACGACGACGATGACGATGACGATGACGATGACGATGACGATGACGATGACGATGATGATGATGATGATGATGATGATGATGATGATGATGAACGCCTACCCTGCTCTATCCACCCCACCACCTTCCAATCTCTCCCGCCTTAGCAGCTCCCCTGCCTCTTTCTCTCCATGATCTTCTGGAAATTGGACTTGGTTCTTTTTCTGGTACCTCTAGACAACCCCTCTCACGTGACGCAGCGCTCGTGAATAGGCTTGTGTCCCGCGCTTGACTTTCATTAGCGCTTTAGAAATTTAGAGATATCGACTGCAATCACGATATCCAATAATTACAATTTCAGGGTCTCATCCAACCATCATTTATTTATTTAGAACAAGGTTTAACGTCGTCATTTGACATCAAAGGCCGTTGTATAAAATCCAACCATTATTTATGCTTCCCATATCTATATACATTCTTTCATCACGTTTTAAAGGTGTCTAAAATGAGCCCTTTAACTAATTGGCTATTTTTCTATTAATTTTACGGGTTTATAAAGCAGTACAACTTAATCAGAGGATGCTGTTCCTATGCTTGTATAATATAGTTTACCAACAGTTTTAAGGTGTCTAAGGAGCTCGCTTTTAATCATGCAGCAAATGCAGCGCCTACGCTTCTAATCATAACATCGATTGTAGAAGTATATTCGTTTATTCGCTAAGTATATCTATCTAACTATCTGTCTGTATGTCTGTCTGTCTGTCTTCTGGAAATTAGACTTTGTCTGTCTGTCTGTCTGTCTGTCTGTCTGTCTATCATCCATCCATCCGTCCGTCCGTCCGTCCGTCCGTCCGTCCGTCCGTCCGTCCGTCCGTCCGTCCGTCCGTCCATCCATCCATCCATCCATCCATCCATCTATCCAAGCACCCACTCATTAATCCAACCCATAAAATGAGTGTAAAGTTTCATGATAGACTTGCAAAATCCAAATTTGGCAGCCCTAACATACACACATAATCACATACATGCATGCATTCATTCTTGCATACATAATTATTCTTACATCATTCGATTTGAAATCATACTAACATTCTTCACGAAGATTATTATTCTCTTCTTGAAACGTTGCGTCGTTCGTCCAACTTCACCGAAACTTTCTTTCTTCTCTCGTGTAGACACACTCCGACTACGATATAACTCCCACTCTGAAACGATAATTGACGACTGCAGTGATCACCTGCTGCCGAAGCATTAAAAGGCTGCCACGGTATGTCATCCGCCTGGTGGAAAATGTCTATCTTCCGAAATCATCAGCGGAACCCGAAACAGGGATTTCTCGGGATTTTTATCGGCCACGTGTTGATCATTTTTTTACGGATACATATCTTTAATCACATTGTTAAATATCCAAATTTCTGGGCGCTACGCAAAAGCTATGCGCAGGGCACCAACTTATTCACGAGCGATGCGTGCCGTCGGAGGTGTTGTCCTCCGGAGATGGTAGTAGTAGTTTCAGTTTAACGACAATGTACGATAACAAAGACCATTAGCGTCGCCCTCCTCCTTTATTAAGGGTTGGGACTAGCATTACCGGTTGCAATCCCGGATGAGAGAGTAGGGCGATACCAAATGAAGATCCGAATCCGATTGAAAGACGTTACAAGGTTCCAAAAAACAATGTTAAATTTTGATTGATTAGTTATATATACATCAATAGGAACGTTTTAGAGGTGTCTAAAGGGAACTTGAACTCGAAGATAATCTAGCATTGTTTTGCGTGTAACTGACTGATATTTCAAACCGTCCAAATTCCCATGAACAACATTATTATTTTGTTAATATCAAAATCATTCTCATTTGTATGCTTATTTATATTTGTATTATTATAATATTATTATTATTTGCACTATTGCTAATACTTTACTGAAATTGTCACTATTACAGGCCAATGTTTAAGATATCCGAAAAATTGCGGTAAGCAGTGAACCTTTATTTAATTTTTAGATCAACAGATAGTGTAGTGGAGTAGTGACGAAAGCAAGAAATCCACCTACATTACGACGGTAGGTGGCGACACTTGTGTATTTACATCGACCATCAACATCAGCCCGAACAGTCGATCAACATTTACTAACTAGTTCGAAACATATTGATTTCTTTAAATGTTTGTATTTATATATTTATAAGCAACACGATTTGTTGTCAGTTTAGTTTCGCTGCTCTACGAAAAAAACACACTCGGTATCGTTAAAGTAATGTCAGACACCGGCCTTACAAGTCTGCCTATGTAGAAATAATTTAGAATTTTTGCACACCTTTTAAACAGTGGTTTAGTGCATTATAAGAATTTAAACCTCTCTAACAACTCAATTTTTTTCGCTGGCGGTTTGCTCTTCGCAACGAAAAATGTTACTTAATAATAATGGTTGGTTATTTGACACTGTGTCATAACATAGATGATTAGCCTCGCCCTCCTTCTTTATCCGGGCTTTTGACTTGTGGTAGTGCCAGTCCCAAGCCTGGGGAAAGGAGGGCGACTCTAATCATCTTGGTTATGACACAGAGTCGTTAAACAGCAAATAACCAAGTTTTCATTGCGAAGAGCGGAGGAGCGGAGAACGATACAAGCCGCAAGACGTCGCTGAAAATAAAATAACGTTACCAAATTCAAACTCTGTAATTTTAGACACCTGATTTAAGGGTTAACAGAGTTAAAATTGCGTCGCTATAAATCGCTGAACCATAATAATAGATGAGTTATTATTATTATTAAATAAATTTGTAACGCGCGCAAGGTCACACCGAAATGTGAATCTGAGTTAATAAGTTGTGATAAGAAATAATAAATTCTGTCGACGTTAACGGGCATTTCTTGCCACAAGATGTCGCCAAACTCTAGACCGACTGCACCATTATATACGGACTTAAATACGTTAAGAAGTCTTATACAAGATGGAAATTAAAATAATGTCTACAAACAACATAAGCTAGAGTGGATATAGGTCACTCGTAGGCATACTGTGTCTGGTGCTTGAAATTATAATTTTATTACGCACCACAGTCTCATTTATTAGTTTAATGACTTTTATAGCGCATTATGTGTTTTCAATACAGTACATCTTTTGAGGACGGCTTCAGTTGAAGCGATCATTGAGGTAAAAGGAGCTATAGAAGTCATTTGATATGATTGGATTAGAATAGATTATATTAGTTTCATCATTGTTTTAGATTTAGATTTACAATACATCTAATGGCTAGATCAAGTAGGCCTAGTAGTAGTAGCAGTTGTAGTAGCAGCAGCAGCAGTAGTAGTAGCAGCAGCAGCAGCAGCAGCAGTAGTAGTAGCTCCCGTGTTCAACGAGTGTAGGACATTCCCCTCGGACAAATTCCCCCCATAGTCAAATTTCCCCCTATATTGAGTTAGGTCATTTCCCCCGGACAAATTTCCCTCTCTGTGCCAAAATTTCAATAATTAAGCCAATAATTGTTCTCATCAATCGAACTTTCATGTTAATCTTCTCAAATTCGCTAATGCGTTGAAGCCGTTTGTGTTAAATAAACAACAATCTCAACGCATGTTTCAAGAGGATGCTTTGAAGTAAGTGATCAATACACTAAATAAATTTGTCTGTAATCCTGCATTTTAGCGTAATGAATTATTCACCTGTTGAAGCATTATTATTTTTTCATCTATCCAACTTCTACTTTGGCGAAAATGATTTTCATCGATCCAGCTTCTATTTAAGCAACGATATTTTCATCAATCCGACTTCTATTTAGCAAGGGTTTCCTTAAAAGACAGCTTTGAGCTTAATTGTTTTCGTCAATCCAACTTGTATTCGACCAACGCTTAAACCCATGCAATGGCCATTAATTCAGTTGAATAAATAATAAACTGACTTTATTGTTGCGAAAGTATGTGATGTGCATGTACATTTTGCAAAGATGGAATTTGTCCTTGGTTGGGGGAATTTGTCCGGGGCATAATTATGTTGGGGGATGTCCTTTCCCCGTGTTCAACGACATCTTTCGGACGTCAACCCCACTTTATTTAGCGAGAACTTCGCCTTATGAATATCATAATTACGCAAATGCGATGATTAGATTATTTATATTTTATTAAACTTCATAAAAGAGGTGTCCAAATTATCAGCAGACGCGTATAATGACATTCATTATATTATCAATTTTTTTACCATTATGTCGCATGCAAAGCGAGTGGCTGTAAAATTTGGGCCGATCTCAATTCTTGCATATTTATCTTCCTTCCTATTTATTTTCTCTTATATTTTGACCCCTTGTAGGAATTAATCCAAAGTTTCCATGCGTATTTGGCGCCCTGATTTTGTTAAACCATATCTGTTTGCCAAACTTTACTCTATCGGTTGCTGTATTGTACTATACGAACACTTCAAAAACATATAAAATATATCGTTTCATGCTGCAGGAATTTAGTATAGAAACAAGGAGGCCATGAGTAGTAGCTGTTACTAAACACCTATTTAACGAATACCTATGCCCCTATATAAATGTACACTTCAGAAGCGCTTAACGTTTAACAACAAGATTTCCATTCGATGATTGGGTTGGTAGCCTGCTCGTCACGCCGGCGCCCCGGGTTCGCTTCCCGGTCGGGTCGGTTTATCAGAGATTAATTTCTCGGATCTTTACTGCGGGTGGCTCGGTCGCATTATAACCGTGGAGTACAATACAACACACAATACAACACATCACTATACAACTGGGGCGCGGTGGTTTAGGGGTATGTTCGGTGCCTTGCAACTGGAGGGTTGCGGGTTCGAATCCACCTCAGAGTCGCCGCGTAGGGACCCTGGGCAAGTCCTTCACTCGCAATTGCTCATGCGCTTCAGCGTGAAACTCCGATTCAGCGTTCGCGCAGTAGTCGGGAGCGCCTCTGAATGGGAAATCTGGTAGGGGCGCTATAACAAGTGTTCAAATACAATACAATACAATACAATACAATAATATTCACAGCGATTAATTGCCTCCAGATAGTATTTCTCCGTTTCATCTTACTCACGGTGATGGAACAGTTATTTATAGGATAAATTAGGATCTTAAAAGAGGTGTCCAACTTTTTAGTTAGTGTTTATTTGATTTCGCTCTAGTACTGTAATCCAGTGACTTCGACTTCGCACTCGATTACTGCGTTTAACGAATCTGGACAATTTATTGCTATTTCCTATTGATAACTACATTCTTTAGAAACTTCTATATTTCCTCACAGGTATAGTATTTGCATTGAAAAGATTTTCGGAAGACTTAGAGTAACAAAAAGTGTAGGAAATGATGATGTTCAACACCTTTTTAATGTTTTGGTCTAGCGCTATATATATCTAAAAGCTTTAGCACCGTAATATTTCTCTTCAATATTAACTGTATTGAAAGTGCTTTTGAAAACTTCGAGAAACAATAACATATAGTTAAAACACCTTTTAAAATCATTTGCCAGTTCAAGTCCAAGGCCTGGATAAAGGAGGAGGGCGACTCAAATGATCTTTGTCATCACACAGTATCGCTAAAGTGAACCCCTACTACTAGCAGCGTTTAGCGTTAAATCCGCCACTAACCTACTATAGTAGTGCCACTCCAAGCCTGAGGAAAGGAGGAGGGCGATGCTGATGATCTTTTATAACACAGCGAAATTAAACATTAACTAACCAATCACGTTTGGCATCTACGAAAAGCTGCAAAAACGTTGTCTGATATACTATAAGAACAACCCAGGCCACGGTTAATGCTTGATGCTAAACACCTTTTTAATAGTTTTGTCTCACTTTACAAGAAGTTGCCCGTGCTAAGGTCGAAGAAGCCTACATAAATGCTAGAGTTGGACGCCTTATATATATAGAAAGATCGGCAACGTTAAAAGAGGTGTCGAAAATATCACCATAATGCCGTCGACATAATTAAGAATAGCAAACATCGTGCACTGAGATCTGTCAAGAGAGCATACATTATAGTTGCTCATTAGTTGAACAATCGTATTAGTTTCCTGTGTTTAACGACAACTTGTGGCTGCCAGAACCGTTGACGTCGCCCTCCTCCTTGTCCAGACTTAGACCTGGCACTACCAGAGAATGGCTTTTGATAAATTCATTGATAGGATTGACGCCACTCGGTCTCTAAAGGAAAAAAAGGAGTCTTACATTTTTACATTATTTTTATATTATTATAATAATGTTTTCGTTTATTGAACAATCCGGTTGACAAACCTCAACCGGTTACAGTGTACAGTTATGCAATTGAAACAATTCACAAGAACACAAATGACAGAAGACATAAATCTTAACTACTAACAGAACAGACAGCCTGCAATATTCAATTTTAAGTTCTTAAATTTCTTTTTTACTACATTATTATGATGAAGCGTCTATCATGCCATACTTGGTATTTGACTGTTATGTCGTTATTATGTACAATGACGGAATCAATAAATTGAATTGAGTTGAATATAATTATTAGCTGCTGTTTAACGACACTGCGATGATTACCGTCGCCCTCCACCTTTCTCGAAACTTGGTACTGGTACCACCGGAATACGCTCAGTGGCTGAATTCTCAAGTAGTTTGAATGCAAGGTTATAAAAAGGTGTCTACAAGTCTCCGTCTTCTTGGTGGTGGTTTTTCTGTTTAACGACTAGCTGTGTGGTAACAAAGACCATTAGCGTCGCCCTCCTCCTTTATCCAGGCTTGGGACTGGCACTGTCAGATAGCGAACATTGGCGGAGTTTGGTCTTCTTCTTAAAACGGACGTGTTTTATCGGTCCACGGTTTAGTCGCGTTTCGAGAGATTTGCCGGTCGCGTGCGCTGTGACCATCCTAGCACCAACTTCTGTATCTGCATCATCGCCTGCATCAGTCCATGGTGATGATGATGGTGGTAGTCGGTCACCACGGCAACCGCATGTCCAGTATCAGGCGTCTATATTTATTCGCTGCGAAACCTACAGGTTAATAGTAAGATTAAATTAATTGGACGATGAGAACTGAACGGTGTTCAGAATAATTAAACACCTCTTTTAAGAGTACAAAGAGACATATAATATATGGCCGCTGCAGCCTTAAATATATTATATTTAAGGCTGCATATATTACGGCTGCATGCGGTGGTTGGTCGTTGAATCAAGAAGCTAAGTATCGAACCATGGGGCAAATTCATTTCCAATTATCTCTGTAGGATCAATCATAATTAATCAATCATTATAAAATCATCTGAGTTGTGTAAGCTATTAGCCCTGAAGTATTAGCTATATTTTATTCGTTGCCAAGAATATCAGGGTCTTGAGCTGGCCCTTAGGGAATTCTGAGCATACCAAGTGCTAGCGACTTCATGTTCTTAGCCACGGCGTAAGAAGGCGGGTGACCAGTGTTCTCCCTCGCCGTCTCATCTTTCCACCGACAGTGTACGGTCAGCGTACTCATTATAGCTGAGTTGCCAAGGGGTGCAGGTGGAGCAGAAATATCGAAACAAATTTTTGTCTTGGCAAGGATTTGAACCCCTCCCGCCCTCCTCCTTTCTCCAGGCTTCGGACTGGCACTTCCAGAGTACGATCAGTGGCTGAGTTCTTACGATAATGGCGTCTTATTAGTTTCCTGTGTGTGACTAAATCTTATGTCTGCTTGGGACATTGACAACGACCTTAGTTTAAGTAATCTAACTTCTTGCACAATAAAACGGTCATCGACAATTTGCTGTTTATATGTTATCAGATGAATATGCCATAAAGGTCTTTGGTATCATCCACTACTCATGGCCTCTGGTTTCTGTAGTAAGTGATCCGATGCGTCGAACATCGGTTAAATTGTCCGAACCATGGTTTATATAGGATCAGGTGAATGCGTTAAAAAGGTGTTTTAGTATCAACCAGTACACATGGCCTGCTATATTTTTGTTACAAGTTCGCCAATGAGGTAACCCTATTATACGTTCAGCGAGTATACTGAACAATGGTGGCTACTGCTTTAAACGATATCTCGTGGATGTGACGTCTGGTGACGTTGAACTGTCTCGCAAAAGACTTATTTTGTTAGCACTGCTGAACGACGCTGTGTCTGAAACAAAGTGCCGCCCCCTGCTTTATTCATACTTCGGACTGGCACTGGCCGAGTATGGTGCAGTTGCGGTCTAGTACTGTATGTGCCATAGTGAATGTTATTTGCCGCGCCCTCTCCATGCTTCCAGATTGACTGACTAACTGATAGATAGATTGATTGATTGATTGAATGATTGACTGACTGACTTACTGACTAAAAGAATGAATGACAGAGTTAATTCAATAATTCAATAGTTCAATAATCCAGTAATTCATTACTGTTACTGTTTGCCTGACTGAGCAAATCATTTCTGACTCCATTTTATGAGCACGTTAGATACCTTTTAAAAAGCGACTAGTTTTACGATAAGAACTCATTCACAATCACTTTGAGCAGATTTCTGGTCATGTTTTCCTGTTGTTTGTAGTAATCAAGAAAGTGTCTGATAAGAAAATTAATTCACTAAGATCGATTTTAATAAGTTAGACTACGTGAGTTGATATAAAACGACGTATTATAGTACGTTACGTTGATAGGAAAAGACAATCAGTTTAACCCTCGGGCTACCAAGGGCGGGTGGTTACCACCCCCTCCTACGTTTTTATGCATAACATTTTTTTTATTATGGAATATAATTTTTACATTTTAGGTAGCTGTAGCAGATACTTTTGGGCACATTTTGAGGTAAACATCATGGTGGTATCTCACGCCGTTCAAAAGTTATACCCGATATAGCCGAGGTACTAGGGTTGTGGTATCCTGTTTTTCGACCATAGCTTATTAAGTTTTCTTTGTAGAAGAGAAAGAAAATACCATTCTATAGAGGGAATGCAGGGCTTCATTTGCTTGCTTACTTATTTGTCTTTTGAACACTGGAAGTGATAAAAATAAATAATAATACGCGCTATATGTGAAAATGGCTGAATGCAGCATCACAATTTCGCTGTACTTAATACAGACTATGGACTAGTTTGTAGGTTATTGTTACAAATGAAGCATCATTATCTTTAAAATGTTCTTGGATACATAGATCAGTTTCAAAACACACATAATCTTATATTTGTTTATGCAAAAAGTACAAAATGTACGCAATAATGGAAAATATCGCTAATTATCGGTTCCGTTGTTAAAAATGATGTAATTTCGAGATGCATTCACATGATGTACAACTATATATACCAGAAATGAATGCTGAATCCATTGCTATATTACAAGATACGATATGTGAAACCAAACGCGAAATCCAAGGGGTGGTAACCACCCCCCCTCTTGGTAGCCAGTGTTACAAAAACCTCGACAGCCTGAGGGTTAATTTTATATATTGGTTGCTGCTTAACGACACTGCGGTGATTTGTTTCGCCCTCCTCTAATCTCCAAGCTTGGGAATGGCATTGCTAGAGTACGCAGTAGTAGTAGTTTCCTTTAGCGACACTGTGGTATCCAAGATCTTTAGCGTAATCCTACTCCCTTATCCAGTCTTTGGACTGGTACTATCAGAGTACGAGAGTGTGTGCTTCACAACTGTACACACAGCTGGTTCTCACCGGGGACCTCAACCTACATCTGGAGGACTCATCACTCTCGGAATCCATGGAATTTGCTGCGGTTTTGGAACAGTTCGGGCTGAAGCAACATGTCACAGAACCCACACACTTGCTGGGTGGCTGGCTCGACGTCATCGTCACCAGAGATGACTGTCGGGTGTCAGATGTGACTGTCTTTCCTCCTGTTCTCTCCGACCACGGTCTCGTCGCTGCCTCAATCCCCTTCATCTACGAGCCTCTTCTTCTCGCTGTTCGTCAGATCCGTAACTGGAAAAGTCTTGACCGTTCTGCATTTCGTTCAGCACTCCGAGCTCATCCTCTCTTTGCTGATCTTCAGTCGTCCACCGGGCGCTCTACAACAGAGCTGTTCAGCTCTTATGAGACCGCGTTGTCTGGTCTCTTAGACACATTTCTACCGTTGCGCAGCGTCCAATCGCGCTACCGTCCATCTTCTCCGTGGTTTGATGCAGAGTGCCGGAAGCTCCGACGACAGGCACGACGGCTTGAGAGAATCTACAGAAGAACACGCTCTCCGGCTGATCGGGCCGCGTGGGTCCGCTTCGTTAGAGAAATGCATACCTCGTACCGCGCCAGAGAACGTGAATACTGGGAGGCCATCATCACTCGCCAGTCGAAAGATCCGAAAAGGCTGTGGACCACCTTCAATGGCCTCCTTGGTCGTCAGAGGGGTGGTCGTCAGTCGGAGTCTCCTCCGCCATTCTCTGCAGAGGCATTCCTGGAGCGATTCTCTGCCAAGATTTCGTCTATTCGGAGTTCCACTGCTGACTCTTCTCCGCCTACGTTTTCTACCACGGAGCATCGGCTTCCTGCTCTCCAGGAGATTTCGAGTTTGGACCTCCGTCGACTCATCCTCTCCTCTGCCGCCAAGACGTGCGAGTTGGATCCTGCACCAACATTTCTTGTTCAGGAATTAATTGACGATCTCCTTCCCTTCCTCACTGTTCTGTGCAACTGTTCGATCCGTGAGGCATGCCTACCAGTCTCACAGAAACGTTCCGTTCTTCTACCAGTTCTGAAGCACGATGATCTGGACCAGAGTGATCCAGCAAACTATCGCCCCATTGCGAATGTAACTTTTTTATCTAAAATACTGGAACGCATTGTTGCTAACCAGCTGATTACTTATCTAGATGTGAATGAATTGATTCCGTCGCAGCAGTCGGGTTTCCGTCGGAATCACTCCACGGAGACTCTCCTGCTTCGGCTTTTGTCAGACTTCTATAGCGCAGTTGACTGTGGTCAGGTTACTCCAGTGTGATTCTCCCTTACAGATTTTATTTTAGTTATAGTTACAGTTATAGTTATTGGTTTTTTTATTTTAGTTATAGTTATAGTTATAGTTATTATTATATTTTTAGTTATAGTTATAGTTATAGATAATGGATTTTTATTTTAGTTAATTTTAGTTACTACTTAGTTACAATAATTAATGCTATAAGAAAAATTGTGCGCATTAACACGCTGTTTCACAATTAAATTTTGCTCAGAGCTTTGAAAGCCTTTTAAGCATGGGTGCATTCAGCTTCATGAATACACGAGTTTCTAAAGTAACTGACAAATTGCATAATAAAAATATCGCATTTTCGTTCTCATTTATGTCGAATCGTCCATATTGCACTTCCTATTTTTATTTTTTTGTATTAACGAAAATAAAGATGAATTTTCGTTAGTGTTATTTTCGTTATAGTTATAGTTATAGTTAATGATATTTTTTAGTTATAGTTATAGTTATCGTTAACGAAGTCATTTTGTTTTCGTTAACGAACATTTTCGAACATTATCGTTATCGTTAACGAGAATCACACTGGGTTACTCTCCTTGCTCTCTTTGATGTAAGCTCTGCTTTTGACGGTGTGGACCACTCCATTCTCTTGCAGCGCCTCTCTACTTCCTTTGGCTTGGTGGACCAGCCTCTAGTATGGCTTAGATCTTTTTAACTGACCGCTCAAATTGTGTAGTCCTTGGTTCGTCCAGGTCTCTTTGGGTCCCTGCGCAGTAGTAGTAGTAGAAAAATTCTTTGAGATGACGTGCTGGCAGCCTAACAATGAACGTCACAGTAGCAGTTGCCTAGTAATAAGAACAATCAATGTTTTGTCTTTATGCATTTTCATGAACAGAAACTGCGACACTAGCGCCACGTAGCGACTGAACTCATTTAAAACAAACCTACAGCTAGAAATTAAATCTATTTTCACCACTACCTGGAATAAAATTTCTCAAGAAATTAGGGCACTTATACTGCTTAAGAATAAGCTACGCACTTATTAAGTTGAAGGTAACTATTAAATGCTTTGACGTATTCATCTTATATTTCCATGTGTTTAACTGCACTTCCCACTCATTAATTCTAGTTTCGTTAATTTGTTGAAATTAGTTATCTAGTTAAGATTTTGTATGTTAATCAAGTCACCAACTGTTATACCAAGTAGAGCATCTTTCGGTCGCCAAATATTTCTATTGATCCCTTCAGAGCCTTCCCTTGTGGCATTCAACAATCCATACTTAAAAAGTGCAATCTCATTTGCAATTTAATTGTTTATGGTTGGTTGGCTACAAATAAACGATTGCTTGATTGATTGAGCTAGTTTTCACAGGAGCTCAGTCAAATCAGAAGCAGATCTTCGACCAAGCCGATCCGTGGTTTCCGCTGTCCACCGTTGATTTGGATTCACTGGATGGTGCCTGAACCAGTGGTGGAGCCGGCTGAGTCCCTCTGGTGGAGAGGTGGCCCTGGTGGAGGACCGGAAGTTGCCCTTTCTGCACTTTCGCTGACGCGATAGTGACTCCAGTCACCGTCTATAGTAGTTTCAGTTTAAAGACACTGTGTGGTAAGAAAGATCATTAGCGTCGCCCTCCTCCTTTAACACAGCTTCGGACTGGCACTGCATTGCACTCGGCACAGACGTGCAGTGGCCCTCTGCATGGATGCATTGAACCGCAAGGGTTACATCCATAAGCGGCGGACTTTTTGCACACCGTGTCCTCTGAAGATATCTATAATACGTAAAGAAAGGTGTCTGCTCTAACCATTCGTCAGACGACAAGCTGTGTGGTAACAAAGACCATTAGCGTCGCCCTCCTCCTTTATCCAGGCTTGGGACTGGCAGTCAGAAAGCGAACAGTGGCGGAGTTGCTGTGTCCCTGCAAATATGTATTTAAAGAATACTTTCTAAATAAAGGTGTCATATCATAAACCCTTCCTCTGTATATATTATAAATGCTTATCTAGATACCCAGCGTTACCTAGCTTAACGAGGCGGATTTGCCCACGTGAATAATTTTAGCTCCTGTTGGTTAGTTGCTGTTTAACAACACCGTGTCATAACACAGATGATTTGCGTCGCCCTCCGCCTTAAACAGCGAATAGAACGAAAACAATACATGACTCCTCTATTCACCTTAAGGTCTCCAGCCGAACCATATCCTATACCCCGCAGCCGATCGAGTCGATCGATCGAGTCGATCGTAAACTCGGCCAAGTCGAGTCGATCGTTGTTTCCTCGACTCCACTCGACTCTGAAATATTTAACTTACTATTTTCACAAAATGACAGACCTTATTATATAATGACGTAATGCTGTGTAAACACACAACTACCGTATGAACCTAATATGAAGTTCAGCGCTTTCTTATTAGTGGAAGTTATAGAGATACTTTTTTCACAGTTTTACGGTGAAAATGTGAGCGATTAAGATGCATTAAGAATGCCGTAGTGCCAGGAAATTTGAGCTATGTAGTCAGTAATGATGATCTCAAAACGTTCGAAAGTCTGTAGCCTACTTTAGAACAAGACTGAATGCGTCGACTTCTCACTCGGATGTGTGGCAGCATTTTGGTCCACTCTACAGTGAGTATTAATGGGAGCCGCAGCTGCAGCCCACGATTCATATATTTGACCTAGTCGCCCTACCTTTTTCAAGACCAAAATTCCTACATTGCTGCCTTCCGGATTGGAAATATCAGAAAATAAAATACATTATTAGTGTCATGTGGATTCGTGGAAAAATACTTGCAATTTTAGACGATTTGGAGCATTTTGTATGTCTATAACCTGGAGCATTATGTTGAACTGTGACAGAACCCTCCAAGAGGTTCCAAGCCTGAACCTCTAACTTACTTCAGGAATCGTGAGCAGTTTCAAGTTTCTTGAATTAACTCTAATTTATTACGAAGATTTATATAGCGCCTAAGGTGAGGATTTAATATAGCTATACATTACGCGTCCTCTAGTTCCTCCATAGGCCTACAGCCGTTTGAGCAGGCACTAATTTCTGTACCTTATCTGTAGAAGATTCCACTGTAGCCTAGCTGCTTACCTGATCAAGTCGACGGATTAGGCGAGGCTTAATCCTTACAAGTCAACCACAGGCACACACGAAGTCATTATGAAATGTTACTAATCAGTTCAATTACAGTTTGACAGTTTGAAGAAGAGGGTGCAGTTGAAATTCGTGAGTAATTTAGGTACTGAATATAAGAATGCAACAGTCGTCAGCAATTTTGGCCAAGAGACTACAGTCCAAGTCGACGAAGTCGATCGAGTCGATCGTCGATCGAGTCGTCGGCCGAGTCGACGAATCGTCGAGTCGATCGTCGGCCAGTCGACTCGATCGATCGACTGCGGGGTATTCCATATTCCACAGAGCACCTCCACTGCTGAATGAACTTCCCTCTGAAATCCGCATATTCCCAGTTCCTCCAACAATACCACCACTCACCCACCATCATCTGCCCAAGGCTCCTCTACTTATCACCCAGCATTCTTCCTTCTCCAAATGGAAGTATCACATCTTCAAGAATTCCTACCATAATCCATGCGCATTGCCTTCCAAGCTTTCTGCTTCTCAATGAAACCCGCCTTAGCAGCTGATCTGGCTCTTCTCTCTGGTCTCTGTTGCAACCGGACGCAGACCTTCATTGGACAACGCTCTCTGATAAGACGCTGCGCTCGTGAATAAGCTGGTGCCCTGTACTTTACCTTAGAGTAGCCATTTATCAATTTGGAGTGTGCAATAATATTATTACACCTTTATTTCAGTTACTGCCACGTAATATAGCTCTCGTTTTCGTAGCATAGGCATTCACAACTCCGCCACTGTTCGCTTTCTGACAGTGCCAGTCCCAAGCCGGGATAAAGGAGGAGGGCGACGCTAATGGTCTTTGTTACCACACAGTGGTCGTTAAACAGTAAACAAGCAAGCATAGGCATTCACAACTCCGCCACTGTTCGCTTTCTGACATTGCCAGTCGCAAGCCTGGATAAAGGAGGGGGCGACGCTAATGGTCTTTGTTACCACATAGCTAGTCGATAAAAAGGAAACACACATAGGCATTCACATCTTAATTAGAGTTAAAACGAGTAATGAGTGTTGTATAGAAAAGGAACCAGCCAAGCATTACTTTTATTATCCAGCTCCGAAGCCATCCACGGATCTAGCGGGACTCCGGTAGTGCCAGTCCCAAGTGAAGAAAACGAAGGAGGGCGACGTCAACGGTTGTGGCAGCCATAAGATGTCGTTTAACACAGGACACTACTTCGCCATCGACGGTTAAAAACCCTGTCAATGGCGATGATGTGGTTTGAGAGTTGGACGATCAGAGTAGGGCTTAAAAGGCGTGGATAGACCCAGAAATTTAACAAAGGGTGATGGAATCAAGCCTTACATCAAAATATGACTTATGCTTGGAACTATAGGGCTTTCGACCGGGTGTAGCTAATACCTGGAACCCCGTAGTTGGTCATAGGCTAATTCGTCACACCACTCTTAATGGCTTATTTTTGCGAGCGTGGTCCTATGGCTCTGGTATCGACAACTGGTTGCATGTTTTACCCATTGATGCACGCTCTCTTTAGAAACCCTTAAAACGTTTCAAACCAATGTTATATAAAGGCATACAACACGCCACTCTATGCCAGTGCTTTAGTGCCAAGCAGTACCAGCCCCAAGCCTGGATGAAGGAGGAGGGCGACGCCAATGACTTTTGTTATCACACAGCTTCGTTATTCACTGGTCTGCTAAAGTCACGTAACCACACAATCTCGAGAGGCCATTGGATCTGAGTATGCGCAGTGCAAGCGCCTGTGACTTCATGAACGTAGGGGTTGGCACTAAGTTGAGGCCTACTCCTAATGGTAACTCCAAGGATCTTCAAGAATTCAACCCATTGCACACCCTCCAACAGTGGTTCCTCTCCTCATTACCAACATCTCTCAGGACTTGTTTGCATTCAATCGAAGGTTATTAGATGCAGCCCAGTCAGACACTTCACGAAGAAGCTCTTCACAGACAGTGGCTCTTACTGTGGAGTCAAACAAGTGTAAGTATCGTCTGCATATTTAATTTAATCATCACATTGGACGGATGTAGATTTGGTGTTTCAACTATGCATAGACTCAACTACCGTAACTGCATCAACCTGTTTTAAAAGAAAACACGACTGCTGGACTGCCAAGCTCGGCGTCAGCAGCCTCCGACTGAAACTCAGATGAGACATATGTAGAAACCCTACGATCGAATTGTGCTAATGGAAACAAGCTATTTTGTTACTGTAAATTGAGCATATTTATAAATGAATGTCAAGCTCACTAAGGCGCACGGACATAGGTCAACACAAGGATATGGTACTTAGACAGGATACCGCCCGCTATAGTAAGTCTCTGAAGGTGCAAGACTCACAATTACGTGTAAGCCCAATACGTCAGTTCGTTACAGGTAAAACCGGGTATACTCGATGGACCCGTAATTCTCCTACCCGTACGAACCCGTGGCGCCGGCGCGGCGAGCGGGCACCAACCCACTCGGCCACTCAGGATCCTTAATAAATAAATTAATAAAGGTACGTCGACGATTTATGTAAATATGGAGATATAGGGACGTCGGGTAGGATGTGGTAAGGTTCACGCCATCAGCCTTGGCTGCCACAAGAAGTCGCTATAAACTTGAACCTTTTACGTTAATGTAAAATCCAACAAGACACCTTTAACAGTTATATTTAAATATGATATAAATCTGTCAAAGAGCGTCTTGATAATATTCGCTTATTGATCAAGCAGGAAGACACACCGCTTCACAACTTACATACACAAAGGCTACAATAAAGAAAAAAGGGAATAATGTTTGAGTTATTAAGATTTGGGACTTGGGTCTTATTTAACTTCAAACTCCACCACTGGTAGTGCCAGTCGCAGCTCTGCAGAAAGGTGGAGGGCGACGCTGAATACAGAGGCCAGACACAGCAACGCACAAATACACAGTCAGGGCAGAGGGTGGGAGGGCATCGGATGGTCATTGTAAGCCTGGCATGGGATTAGAACCCAAATATATACACCAGTTAGCGCAGAAAAACGTATCCTATGCTGACCTTAGCTGAATTCAGCCAATGTACTTGTTATGTTAGTGCGACTCACGGATACTGGAGAAAGGAGGAGAGCAAAGTTAATCAAATTTGTAATAACACAGTGTCGTTAAACACCAAACAACCAACCGATCAATCAATCAACCAACCAACCAACCAACCGACCGACCAACCAACCAATCAATCAACCAATCAATTATTAAACAATAAATTATTTTTTTGCAGTTCCTACCATTTCTATGGCTTAGCCATATTTGAGATGTCAAAGATCTCCAAACATATTGACCAGTAACTGAAGAGTGGTTTTATATAGCGTCATTAGAAGTCTATTTTAAAGGTGTCTAGCATCAACCAATAATTTTTTTACAGTTCTCATCGCTCGTACATGACATTGTATGACCTAATAAATAATCCTTGTATTACAGGTGTTAGTTTGATTACAACCAATCAATGAACCAATCAACCATTTCCTTGCCATACCAGGTAATACCTTAACCAATCTTATCCGACCTTACCTTGCCATACCAAACCTGCCACGCCACAGTCTACTCTTTCCTCACTTGGCCATGATTAACCTTCAAATACAATACAATGTGGGGGCCCGTGGCGCATTGGATAACATCTGGCACACAGACCGAGAGGTACCGAGTTCGAGCCCCCGTTGGGCGGATATGTTTGTAGGCTGCTATTAGCGCCGTTGTATTGCAGGCTGTCTGTTCTGTTAGTATAGTTAAGATTTAAATTGCATAACATGTAAATGTACAGCGCAGTGCGTTTGTCAGGCGCTTATTAAAGAAAAGATATTATTATTATTACCTTTCCCATTCCATATCATACCTTAACATACCTTGCTTCAATCTCGCGGCTCTGAGGTTTATTTAAGGCGCTATGTGAATCGCCTAACCTGGCTTATCCATGTATTATAAATTTAAGTACAATTTCAAATGAAGAGCCCATCGACCAATGCTCAGACACTTTTAGAAAGACCCTGCAGAATTTACAATAAAATGGACTACACTAAACCTCTTTTAAGGTTTAAACGCGCATATATAAGCCGTTAAACTGTGGATTCAATCCAATTTTCAAAAATTGTCCGATAAACATTTAAGAAAATCTACTACTACCCTACCGGTGGTAGTACCAGTCCCGAGCCTGGAGAAATCAGGAGGGCAAAGCCATTCATCTTTGTTATGACACAGTTAAACAGTAACAAACAAAAACAGTTTAACTGAATGCATTTTGCTATAATATTCAGTTGGACCTTTAAATAGGGTTTATGCAAGCTTTAAAATGGGTGCAAAAAATGTTTTATATTAGAAATTGACAAATATGACCATTAAGGCAGAAATATGTTTCTACTACATGTACAGTAGCGTCGAAAAACTTAAAATAGAGAGATACATCATTACAAAAAAAGACTAGGATGCTTCTTAAGAAATACAACAATAATGTGAATATTTTTGCCAAAATAATTTCTGTCGAAGTCAGCGGTCATAAGATGTTGTTAAACTTTGGATTCAATAATAATTATCAGTAAAAGTTGGCCGTTTTCATAAAGACATTTGCAGAAGTCTCTTAGAATAGTAATTCCTTTAACACCTCTTTTAAGTGTAATTGTCGTACTATGAGTACAAACGTAAAACAATTACAGTAGGTGTTGATGTTTTACGCTCTGTTATGCCATACGATAGGAGAGAACTGCTCAATTTTTTCCAATCGACGTTTGCGGGCATTTCTGCCATTAGTTGTCGCTAAATTGTGGGAAAAGAATATTGGTCTCTGGGCAGCAGTGTGTATACCAACTGTTAGCAACTTCATTCTTATTAGCTTCGGCATATATGAGGGCGGGTGGTCAGCCATCTCCCTCGCCTTCTCATCTTCCCACCGACAGTGTACTGTCAGTGCAATCATAATAATAGCTGAGTTCGCTAGGGGGCTCAGATGGGGCAGAATTCTCAAAACAAATGTCTTCCCTGGCGGGGTTTTAAACTTTGAACCCCGATCTCTCGATTGAAGGCCAAGCACGCTAACCAGCACAGTAGACTATCGCACACCTCAGGCAGTTTAATGACATCTTAATGGAAACAAAGGTTGTTGAAGTCGGCAGAATATATTTTGAACGGCACAACTAGATTGAATTGTCACTCTACGAAGTTACTGAGGAGTAACTTATATAATGTCATTTGAATGCATTTTAAAGGTGTTTAGCATCAACCAATAATTTTATACCGTTTCCATCATTTGTTTGATGCCGCGTACATTAGACACCGGCGCAATAGAATTAACTAATTATATAAAGAATAGACATCAACGAAGAAAATTTTAGTCCCAAGTCGGGATGAAGGAAAAGGGCGACGCTAATGGTCTTTCTTACCAAACAGTGGTCGTTAAACAGTAAACAAGCAAGAAAGATTCTGAAAAGTTACTGGGGTGGCATCGTAATATGCTCTATTATAGCATCACTTGACTGAATTTAAAGGTGTCTAACAACAATTCAACAATTATTTTGAACAGTTCTCATCGTTCCTTTGGCCAACACAACCTTTAAAAATGCGTATCTTACCTTGCGCCATCGGTTCATGTTTTGTGCATTTAACGCCATCGCAATAAAGACCTCAAATCACAATAGCCTGAATTGTGCCATACCCGGTGCAGTTTTCCGAGTCAAAGCAATGATCATCGTAAAATTTCTTTGCGGACGCCATAAAGACTTTATTTATTTTTATTTATCCAATGTTTAATGACATCTTTTAGCAACAAAGGCCGTTGACGACGCCATAAAGACCATACCATCCTTTCGTACCGTTACCTTCCCACTGTCGTAGTTGTTTTATATAGCGTTATGTAAATGTATTTAAAAGGTGTCTTGCATGAACCATTTATTATTAGCCGTTCTTATCGTTCCTTTATGTCATAATACAGCCTTTACCAAATGCATACCTTAACTTCTACCGTCTATTGATACCTTGTGCATTAGACACCGGCTCAATAATAGTTACTAATTACAAATCCTGAAACTGTACCCGATACGGTACAGTTTTCCGAGTTGAGGCACGGATCCTCGTCCAAATTTCTTCGTGGACGCCTTGATGACTCCGTTATTGCCATCGCATTAGCCTTTAACCGTAGTATAGCCGCCTTAGGACACCTTTAAAATACGTTCAAATGACGCTATATAAAACAAGGAACCGTATTTGTCGAAATCTCCGATCAGTAAAAATTTCTCACGCTAGTCATGCGGGAAAATCGAAACCGCTCGTACATGGGTGATAATGATCGTTGGTGGCTCGAACTGAGGGGCAAGGGAGACGGTGGTGTAAGAAAAGGGAGATGTAAAGAGGGTAAACAGAAATGTATTTTGATCGGAGGGCAACTTCCGTGGAAGGCGATAACTTCTTTTCCAATGCGTTGCAATAATAATTATTACTAATATTTTAATCACGCATTTATTAGAGATATCTCTTATGTCATCAAAGGCCATTGATATCGTTAGGAAATTTTAACAGTCGGTAATAGATACAGTGTTTGACGACATCCTGTGGCTGCCAGGGCTGTCAGCGTCACCCTCCTCCCTTTTCTAGGCTTGGGACTGGTACTATTGACGCTACGGGTAGTGGCGGCGGTTTTAGCAGTTCTCGCTGGTAGAGATAATGTATGCAGTGCAATGTATGGGATGATATTCATACTTTAACAACATCTTTTGTCTTTTTATGAGGAATGGTCTTTGATTAGTATTTGCTACTCCATGACGTAATCTAGAAATTTGGATTTCCTAATGCCTATATTATGTTCCTAAATATTTTATATATGCGCTTAGAATTAGACAAATAGATTTTTAAAATGACCGCTATAATTATTCATTGTTATATTCTAGTTGCTTCTTGTTTACTATTACAGAGGGTAATTAGTGATCTCGGGTTTCTCGAATTCAGATTCCAAAATTTAACACAGAGGCAGTTATAGGTAATGAGAAGCCTTTAAAAAGGTGTTTTGTGAAATGCATTTATTCCACATTTGCTCATAGGGAAAATTCGGGCTTTAAAAGGTGTGTAAGGTATGTTTTAAATGAGAAAATGACAACTAGTAGTAGTAGTTTCAGTTTAACGACACAAAGATCACTAGCATCGCCCTCCTCCTTTATCAGGCTTGGGACTGGCACTGTCAGAAAGCTAACAGTGGCGGAGTTAAAAATGACAACTATGACTGTCAACATAGAAAAATATAACATGAACACCATTAAAAACAAACTAAGATAATTATTATTTACCATACAATGGCAACATAGCCGTATGTAATATTCGTAAATAGACGTTGCAGTATATTAAAAGTGAGATAAGTAAGTAAGTAAGTAAGTATATTCTTTATTAACCAATTGCTAATCGCACTTTGGTGTACAGACATCTTATAAACACAGTGAAAAAGTATATAGTATCCTGACAATAAACGTTTTTCGCATCAAGTAAGTTAGTAATTAAGTAAGTAAGTATAATCTTTATTTATCCAACTGCATAATCGCACTTTGGTTTACATGAAATTACACATTATAAAGCATTCTTGTTAAAAACGTTTTTCTCAGTAAGTTGTCAGACTGTGGGACAATTCGGTCATGTGGTCTGAGACGCAGGGAATAGGGGAGTGTCTTTACAGGAGGAGCAGCGGGTTCAGAACATGGCTGGGGCAGCAGTAAAGAGGTTCCCATACAATAATGACAATAATGCGATCGTCAAACGGTGGATACATTACAGCGTAAAATCGGTTAAAGCGATGTTTTAGACACCTTCAAAATATTCGTCACAGTCGCAATTTATCCGTTGCGAAACGTACGGGTTAACAAATAGGTCCTCAAGTTTATGTTAATCGGGTGATGAGAACTCAACGGTGTTCGAAATAATTACACACCTCTTTTAAGTTTACAATAGGCCCGATAACTATGCTGACGGCGGCGCGATAGTATAGTCTGAGCAAACGCCTTGTATCCAGTGTTAGGGGCTAATTCATTTCCTTTATCTCTCCAGGATCAATCATAATTAATCAATCATATAAAATCATCCGAGTGGTGTACGCAAGTCTTGAGGCAGCTATGAGTCTGACGCATTAGCTACATTTTTTTCGGTTCCAGGAATATCAGTGTCCTTAGGGAACAGTGAGTATAACAAGTGGTAGCAACATCATTTTCTTAGTCTCGGCGTATGAAATCGGGTGACCAGTACTCTCCCTCACCGTCTCTCAACCGATAGTGTACGGTGAGTGTACTCATTTCAGCTGAGTGGAGCAGGTGGAGCAGAAATCTCTAAACAAATTTCTATCTTGGATGGGAGCGCCTCTGACTAGGTATCTTCAAGAGGCGTTATATAATTTCTCGGAATGAATGATTGAATGAATGAATGAATGAATGAATGAATGAAACAGTGACTACCGCTGGGGATATACGAAGGATAGAGGTAAACAGGACAGACCATCACTCCCTCATCACCATCAACATCAGCTTCAACATTCTCTCTCTCTGTCTCTCTCTGTCTCTCTCTCTGTCTCTCTCTCTCTCTCTCTCTGTCTCTCTCTCTCTGTCTCTCTCTCTGTCTCTCTCTCTCTCTCTCTCTCTCTGTCTCTCTCTGTCTCTCTCTCTCTCTCTGTCTCTCTGTCTCTCTGTCTCTCTGTCTCTCTCTCTCTCTCTCTCTCTCTCTCTCTCTCTCTGTCTCTCTCTGTCTCTCTCTCTCTCTCTCTCTCTCTCTCTGTCTCTCTCTGTCTCTCTGTCTCTCTGTCTCTGTCTCTCTGTCTCTCTCTCTCTGTCTCTGTCTCTCTCTCTGTCTCTGTCTCTCTGTCTCTCTCTCTCTGTCTCTCTGTCTCTGTCTCTGTCTCTGTCTCTGTCTCTGTCTCTGTCTCTGTCTCTGTCTCTGTCTCTGTCTCTGTCTCTGTCTCTGTCTCTGTCTCTGTCTCTGTCTCTGTCTCTGTCTCTGTCTCTGTCTCTGTCTCTGTCTCTGTCTCTGTCTCTGTCTCTGTCTCTGTCTCTCTCTGTCTCTCTCTCTCTCTCTCTCTCTCTCTCTCTCTCTCTCTCTCTCTCTCTCTCTCTCTCTCTCTCTCTCTCTCTCTCTCTCTCTCTCTCTCTCTCTCTCTCTCTCTCTCTCTCTCTCTCTCAATTTATCCGCAACTTGATTTTTATACGCTATTCCTATTCCTTGTGTGAACAGTTTTGTGCGAAATTTAAACACCGGTTTTATGCTATGAAAAGCTTTTATATAAATCGGAGACAACATATAATTAATAATAAAACAAAACAAAAACAATATAAGGTGTTATGATAGTGTCGTTAAAAAGCTTAGTAAAACATTAACTAAGAAACGAGACTGTAATATACAAGTAGTGCCAGTCCTAAGCCTGGTGAAAGAAGGAGGGATGACGTTAATCATCTCTATTATGACACAGTGTCGTAAAACAAGTAACCATATAAATAAGAAAAGCATTTAAATGTAACAAGAATTAAATATTCGATTCTAAGGATTTAAAGACACAGTAGACGTCAACGACCATAGCAGCCGCTAGATGTCGTTTAACTTTGAACTATCCTATATGAAGCACAAAAACATGCGGCTTATTTAGCGGGTGGTTTTACGGGTTCATATCCCCAAATAAATGCATTACTGTTATTAAAAGCTAAAAATGTGGAAAAATACGACAATTTCCAATGGATACCCCGAAAACTTAAAACTCCTATGAAATTTTATTTGAATAAAAATCAGTTAAACACCTTAAAAAGTATTTAAACTATGCTATATATAATTTCAATAATTGCGTCTAATTGTGTCACTCATTGCATTGTCAGAGGATACAAGATGTCGTTGAACATAGAAGAGAAATGCCGTCAAAATCAGTGTGACCACTCTCCATTTTTCGAAATCCCAAGATCTTGCCAGAAAAATCCCAAGATTGGCCAAATGTGTAAAAAAATCCCAGGTTACTGAAAAGGAAAAAGTTTCGCTGAAATATGAAATGTGTTTAAACAATCACAATTATTCACAAAAATTGCTGGCTAAGAATTGTCAAATGACAAACCGGAGCATAACATAAAATTAACCAATTACAACGTGTATAAGTAACGATAATAAAAAACGTCTTTCATACGAGCGAGTTTTTTCTAATCTGATTCGCTGTCACGGTTGAAAAGTATGGTTTACAACTAGTCTGTAGACCTTAGAAAAATTCCAAAATTGCTATACAAAATCCTCAGATCCAAAGTCGACCCCCAAAAATCCCAAGATCTTGGGAAAAATTTAAACGAGTGGTCACACTGGTCAAAATTCTCAGCCATACCGGGGGCCCGATAGCGCATTGGATAACATCTGGCGTAGAGAGCGAGAAGTACCGAGTTCGAGTCCCGTAGGGCGGACGTGCTTTGTAGGCTGCTATTAGCACCGTTGTATTGCAGGCTGTCTGTTCTGTTAGTAGCTAAGATTTAAATTGCATAACATGTAAATGTACAGCGCAGTGCGTTTGTCAGGCGCTTAATAAAGAATAGATTATTATTATTATATAGCCGCCTTTTAAAAGCGTATGTTTTCAGCTTTACATAGTTTAATCCATTGATTCAAAATTCTATTGCAAATGAATTAATCATATAAACGCTTTCGTCACGGTTCGCTAAACAGCAGTTTACCAAATTTATTGGAAGGCAGCAGCAGAACAACTCGTATAAGAAAGTGTTAAATCATTTCCATCGAAAATTACATAGCAACTAAAAGATCAATTTAGCCGCATTTAAAACGTATGGAATCTAATGTTATATAATTTATAGCCTAATTTCATCAATGGCGTTCAATTCACGTGTTTGGCTGTTTTGATATCGAAAGTTTGAGTAGGATCGACTTTAGCGATAGTATGTTGTTAAACAGCGGTGAAGTCTGCTACAGGAAAAAAGATCCATTTCGACACCATTAAAATGGATTAATTCTTATATATATAACATATATATGACGTAACAATATATTCAACTCCGCCACTGTTCGCTTTCTGACAGTGCCAGTCCCAAGGAGGAGGGCGACGCTAATGGTCTTCGTTATCACACAGCTAGTCGTTAAAAAGGAAACACACACACACACAACAATATATTCACCTTTGTAAGAAAACAAGTGTATATAAATTTTTTGAACGAGCACTCAAGGATGTATGACGAAGCTATCAACAAGATGTCGTTGAACAATGGGTACTAAACGCCTATAATTAGCCAATCTAGTTAACCCTCGGGCTACCAAGGGGGGGTTATTACGACCCCCCTAGGTTTTTTGATTTAAAAACTTGTTCCATGTGGAATATAATTTTGATAATTTAGGTAGCTGTAGCAGGATCATTTGCGCACATTTTGAGGTAAACATCATTGTGATATCTCACGCCATTCAAAAGTTACACCCGATATACCCGAGGTACCAGGGGGGTTGATACGACCCCCTTAGTTTTTCGTCTATGGCGTACTCAGTTTTCTTCCTGGAAGAGAAACAAATATACCATTCTTTAGAGGGAATGTAGGGCTTCATTTGCATACCTACATCTTTTTTTTTGTCGGTAGCGTATTCATTTATATTCCTGGAAGTGAAACAAATATACCATTCTTTAGAGGGAATGTAGGGCTTCATTTGCATACTTAAATGTTTGTCTTTTGAAAACCGGAAGTGATCAAAAAAATAATAATACGCGTAATCTGTGTGAAAACGGCTGAATACAGCATCACAACGTAAATCGATATATATGTATGGATATATGGTATCCTATCACAACCGCGCGCCCACAACGGCGCGGCTAATTACCGCGCACACAATACCGCGCGGCTAATTACCGCGTGCTATTCATTATGTCGCCGATCAGAACCGCGCTTCAAGTGTTGAATAACAGTAAAATTTAAATAATGGAATCGATATAAATAACAAAATGGAATCGATATTTTTCCATGTTAATTCTTTTATTCAAACATTTCGATTGTAAACTAGATTTATAAACGTTCAATAAATGTTCCACTACGAACAATGACCAAGTTTTAAATGTTCTAAATGAAAAATAGACTTGTAGGCCTACAGGTTCTATAAAATGTTCTACTAGGAAAAATGACAATGCTTCAACATGTTCTACAATTACGAAGGAACAACTAGACTTGGAGATTTAAGTTATGTGCGATTTCGAACATAATAGCTTAGAACTATAATTTCATAAGAATTGTCTTCACCTATACGAAAATGTTTTACGATAAAGAACTCCACTAGAAGCGCGGTTTTGATCGGCGACATAATGAATAGCGCGCGGTAATTAGCCGCGCGGTTGTGGGAGCGCGGTAATTAGCCGCGCGGTTGTGGTCGCGCGGTTGTGATAGTAAACCTGGATATATATGTATGGATGTATATTTATGCGTATATAAACATATGTAGGGTTGTATGTGTATCTTGGATACATAGATCAGTTTCAAAACACACATAATTTTATATTTGTTTATCCAAAAAGTACAAAATGTACCCAATAATATAAAATATCGCTAATTAAGGGGTTCCATTGTTAAAAGTGATGTAATTTCGAGGTGCATTCACATAATGTACAACTAAATATATCATTCTGTGCAGAAATGAATGCTGAATCCAATGCTTATTACAAGTTATGATATGTGAAACCAAACACGCAATCCAGGGGGGGTCGTCTCAACCCCTCCCCTTGGTAGCCGATGTCACAAAAAGCTTGGTAGCCCTAGGGTTAAGGTGTATTGCATTGTGACGCTTCTTTAAGGCACGGTAACCATGAAGTCAATTTTAAGGAGCCTCTGGCAACCTCAATAGGTCTGTAAAAGTTTAGCAACACTTGTAGAAATATCTACTGATTAATGACATTTTGTGGCTACCACGGCCGTTAGCGTCGATTATCTGATGCTTTATCTGATGAAATCCTATGCGACTTACCTACTTTAATTAGGATTACTAAACAAATAAGGACAGAAAAACTATGTAAATTCAGGTGTGGTCAAATAATCGATTTATTTTAAAATTGTAAAAGAAATATATTGACTACTCTCTAGGCCAGGGGTTTTCAAACTGTGGTACGCGTACCCCTGGGGGTACGCCAGATGTCGCTAAGGGGTACGCGAAAAAATAAAAAAATTAAAATGTTCAATAAGTTTATGGACTTCATATCCTTCTTTCTTTAATTATCTATTGTACGTCCACCGTTCGCTTATTTCTGTACATTTCCATGAGTTTATGCCATCGGATTTAGTGTTGCTGGCTGATTTTTCAGTCCAGGACAGAGACCAGTTTGTTGAACTATCTATCATGTTATGGTGGATTGAAGAACGAATTCAAGAAAGAGATGTTGTGTGATTTTTGGCTGAAACGAAGAGCTGAATATGGATAAATAAATGATCGAGCTTTAAAATTTTTGATTCCTTTCAGCGCGTCATAATAATAATTATCTGTGTGAAACAAATTTTTCAGTTATGCTTGCGATCAAAAACAAATACAGAACTAAGCTTGAACTTGAACCAGAGTTGCGTTTGAAATTGACAGATATTAAACCACATATTATTGTAACTCTGTGCTTGTCAAAACAAGCCCACTGCAGCTCACATTAATACTTTCTAATAGTAATTTTATTTTTCCTTTTTGTTGATATGACTACATTCTTAAGTTAAAATTATATTACTTTAAAAATTTTCTACCTATGACTAATACCCGGTTTGCACCAATGATTACAATGAGTTGTTACTTGCAAGGGGACATCACGCTCGCATGTTGTTTTTGAACTTACCTTGTTAGGGGTACGCCAAAATTCAATTTTTTACCTGGGGTACAATAAAAATAAAGTTTGAAAACCGCTGCTCTAGGCGATAGATATCGATGAAACTTAGTGTAGTATAACATTTTTCAACATATATACCGCATCAAACAGGGCAAATTACTTAAGTTCTCAGCTTGAGAGCCAGCGTTTTCAGTTGCTATGCTTTTCAAAAGTTATTTGCTACGATTATAATAATTATTATAATTAGGTCACGCGTAAGACCAGCTACGCTCTTTCGACCGTATGGTGCGAATTAGGCCTAATCCGCGAATTGCATTAGTAAATGCTAAATGTCCGGTAAAAACGTGCTTTAAATAAAGATATAAATAAATTGAATTTGCAGCTGTTGATAGTGCATCAATGTTCGTATTTACCCCTCTTCCTTCGTAAGTTTCTATTAACAATTTTGCACACCTTTTAAACTTTGAAAGCCTTTCTATAAGAACGGAGAGCGCTACACGTTCAAAAGACACCCCCTCGGAGCGCCGTTCGAGCAACTGCCTCAGAAGTTTCACTCGACGGTGTGGATGTCCGATGCGTACGCCTTGACGTGGCGAGGGGCTTCAGCCGATCCTGACATCTGGCCAGCCAGGGAAGATGAACTTCAGCCCGGTCTGACTTCTGGCCAAGCGGAGACGAGGATCGGTGACCAAGATACGCAGGGGCAAAGTTACCTCCGCCACTGAATCGTTCGTGCATTGCACCTCCGTGCTTTGTGCCAGTCTCAGTGCCAGTCCCAAGCCTGGAAGAAGGAGGAGGGCGACGCTAAGGGTCTTTGTTACCATACAGCTAGTCGTTAAACAGTCCAAAAGAAAGAAGTTCAAAAGACAAAGCAGTCAAAAGGACGTAATAGGTCGTAGGGAACAGCCCTGGAAGGACAAGATATCAAGTAATCTAATCTAATCCAATCCAATCCAATCTAATCTAATCTAATTTAATCTAAAGACAGAATGGAAAATACTTTTGGCAATTGCATGGTTACAATGTATACAACTAGCCTAATATAGACGTTTAGCGCGGACGTTTTGCACTAGCTGATATTGACGGTCGAAAAATCAACGGTCCAGGAAGCAATACGATGGTGTTAAAAACACGAGGTACTAGGTTGTGGCTTAGACGATTAATGCCTTTGTACGCAATATTCGCTAACTAAAGAGGCTATTTTGTTTCCGGCGTCCTGCTTTGAGAATTCTTAAAATAAAATTTTAGACACCTTTTAAACAAAGGTATAGTTTTAGATAAAAGAGCAAGCCGACGCAATATCTGCGGATACGTTCCGTAGCCTGTCGTTAGCTATCGAAACTACTACATTGTCGAGTAATAGACTGCATTATGTTGTGCGTTTGATACCATAAGGTGACGTTAAAACTGTAGGATTCAAAACCAATTCAGATCGATAGAACCAGACAATTATAAAATCCTTCAAAATGTATATACCTTTTTAGACAGGTTACATTCGCAATGAGAGACCAAAGCATCTCGCGTCGTTAAGTGTGACTAGTTGACTGGGCATGTTGCAAATAGATCGTACTGGGTTTCTTTCTACGCTAAAGGCGGGGCTTCATATGCAAATGTTAATTCACCAAGCATAATTATTAAAAAATTAATTAACAGATCAGCCAACGATGTACTTCGTTCCTTCCTTACTTACTTACTTACATACTAATCTGATGCTTCAACTAATAGAAATTTTGACTAACATTGCGAACGTCTATATACTAAAGACCAGGTTTTGAATACACGACTACACAGCTCGGCGTACTTGTACGGCGAAAACTAAACTTAAAACAGGTGTGTAATTATAGCAAACAGTTTCCCATCGTTTCTATTGCTTAGTAAGGCACCTGAAGTACAAGAGTTATCACAATGGATTGGATCCTCAGCTTAACGGCAGCTTATGACAACATAGGCCGTTTCCGCCGACAAAGATTTTTTTGGCATATTACAGCTCTTAATCTCTCTGCATATATAGCTTGTCTGCATATATTTATAGGGAGAATAATACGACAAAAAGAGGTGTAAAATTATTTTGAGCAGTTCTCACCGTCTCCCTGGCATAAAACAGCCTTCGCGTTTTGTTGTAGACGTGGGTAAAAGTAGTTTCACAAGGCTACGTCATGCGACACTAAGTAGACAAAGGTAGGAGCTGTTTGGTGTTTACGTCGCCCTACTCATATATCCAGGCTTCGGAACGATACAGACCTTTGTAGGCGGAGTGGTTAGGGTGCTGGACTGGCAACCAAAAGGTCGAGGGTTCAAATCCCAGGCAGGACAGAAATTGGTTTCGAGATTTCTGCTCCATCAGCAGATTCAGCACCCCTACTTAGGTATGATGAGTATAATATTGATAATACACTATCGGTCTAGGGATCATGCGACGAGGGAAAAGATGAGTAACCGACTTCGTATGCCGAGGCAAAGAAACGAAGTTGCTTACACTTTTGTATTGCACTTGAAATACCATTCGGCTGAAAAAAGCGTGAAGGACTGCAAAATTTTGCGCATCTTCCGTATTTATAAGGCCAGTTTAGATATTTAAAAAGGTGTCTAAGCGACTGCTCTTCTATTTAACTGACGAATAGATTTTGACTGTTTGCTTCTTCTGCGTAACATTCATTCGGTGAATGCTTTACCAAATTCTAGACCCGCTGCATTTTGGCTTTCTCATTGCTTTTAGGCGTAACTAGAATCACAGCGGAAGCTTGTGAGTAAAAGGTCTATATATCTGGTTCTCTGTCAATGATGGTGGTAGGCCACAACGAAAATCTTATGGTGTTTACGTCGCCCTTTTAATTCATCCAGGTTTCGGAATGACACAGACCTTTGTAGGCGGAGTAGTTAGGGTGCTGGACTGGCAACCAAAAGGTCGGGGTTCAAATCCATGACAGGACAGAAATTCGTTTCGTTGATATCTGCTCCTACTTAGCTATGATGAGCACATTGACAATACGCTGTCGGTGTGTGGATCATGCGACGAGGGAAAAGATGAGGAGCAACCGACTTCGTATGCCGAGGCTAAGACATAAAATCGTCTACACTTCTATATTCCACTTGAATTATCATTCCGAGAAAGAACCAAAGGCTTACTTAAAAATTAGGCTGCGTGTCTCCATTATTTATAAGGCAAATTTAGCCCTTTAAAAAGGTGTTCAAAACTATTGCACTTCTATTCTATTCTAGAGGTACCAGATAAAGGAATTTCCGGCTCTGTCTGATGGAAAATCTGTCTGTCCGTCCGTCCCTCCCTCCTCCATTCATCCATTCATCCATCCATCCATCCATCCATCCATCCATCCATCCATCCATCCATCCATCCATCCATCCATCCATCCATCCATCCATCTATCTGTCTATCTGTTCATCCGTCCATCTGTCCATCCAGTTCATCCGTCCATCCGTCCATCCGTCCATCTCCGTCTATCTGTTCATCCGTCCATCATCGTCAAAATCATTCATTCGTCTATCTGATCATTCATCCGTTCATTCGTTCATCTGGTTCATTCGTTCATCTGTCCATCTGTCTATCTGTCCATCTGTCCATCTGTTCATCTGTCATTCATCTGTCCATCTGTCTATCTGTTCATTCGTCCATTCGTTCATCTGTCCATCTGTCTATCTGTTCATCCGTTCATCCATCTCATCCATCCATCTATCCATCTATCCATCCATCCATCCATCTATCCATCCATCCATCCATCCATCCATCCATCCATCCATCCATCCATCCATCCATCCATCCATCCATCCATCCATCCATCCATCCATCCATCCATCCATCCATCCATCCATCCATCCATCCATTCATCTATCCATCCAGGCACCCACCCAATAATCCAACCAGATAAATGATGGTAAAGTTTCATGACGGGGTAAATCAAAAGTTGTCAGCCCAAACATACATACATAACTACATACATGCATACATTCATTCTTACATCATTCGTTTTGAAATCATACTAATATTTGTCACGAAGATTATTTTTCTCTTCTTGAAACGTTTCGTCGTTCATCCAGTTTCACAGAAACTTTCTTCCTACCCGACTACGATCAACATTTACTAACTACTTCGATACATATTGATTTCTTTAAATGTTTGTATTTATATATTTATAAGCAACACGATTTGTTGTCAGTTTAGTTTCACTGCTCTACGAAAAAACACCCTCAGTATCGTTAAAGTAATGTCCGACACCAGCCTTACAAGTCTGCATCTGTAGAAATAATTTATAATTTTTGCACACCTTTTAAACAATGGTTCGGTGCGTTATACGACTTCAAAAAGTCTTTCATTCATTCATTCATTCATTCATTCCGGATATTTATATAGCGCCTCTTCAAGAAACCTACTCAGAGGCGCTCCCAGCCCAGCCACGGCCAAACAGAAAGGACTTTAGAAGTTGGTAGAAAGCAGGCAAATCATTCCGGGGCAGTAAGCGTAACGCAAGCGACAGCCCATTCCAAGTGGAGGGGCCAACAACCGAAAAGGCTCGACGCTGTCTGACCGAGGAGCGGGCCCGAGGGACCAATAGCTCCCCTTAGTCGAAGAGCGCAGAGCTCGACGAGAGGATAAGTCGGAAACCGGGCGACAGAGTTCATATAAGTAGGACGGAGCACTACCAGTGAGACACCGCCAGACAAGTGCTGCTATCCTATAGGATATGCGTTGCGAGGCAGGAAGCCAGTGCAATACATCACGCATGTAGGCAGAAACTGGGGCATATTTGGGAATATGACCAATAAGCCGAGCAGCAGAACGAAGGACCCGGTCATGATTCAATATTCCAAAGCCGACAAAATATTCGCAACGAAAGCTATTTTTATCCATCTAGTGTAACTTACGGAAATCTTGTTTGTTTGTTTGTTTGTTTGTTTGTTTGAGCCACAGGCTAAAAGTCAAATCTTGCGACGACTAATTCGATCACTTACAATCATTCAATCGTCCTGAAACTTGGCAGATAGACTCGCCCTCGCAGACACTTCATTCTATAAAAATTTCAGCTCCCCAAAAAAGGCTAGCTTATAGAATCGGGGACTCAACTTTTCGAATCGGGGAATCCCCTTTTCCGATACGCAGCGTTGTCATTGGACGCAACAAAAACGGGCGCGCTGCCTCATTAAACGCACGCTATGACGTAAAATCAACGCGAACTATTTTCAGAGTACACGTTATAGGATACTAGATGGATATAGTAAAAAACTTTGTTTTTACGGGCTGTATTTTATTACAACTGAATAATTACGATTAAGATTATAAATTGTGGGGCGTGGTGGTGTAGGAGTATGTTCGGTGCCTTGCAGCCGGAGGGTTGCGGGTTCGAATCCACCTCAAGCCGTCGCGTAAGGACCTTGGGCAAGTTCTTCACTCGCAATAATATATTATTGCTCATGCGCTTCGGCGTGAAATTCCGATTCAGTAACCGCTCTGTAGTCGGGAGCGCCTCTGAGTAGAAATCTTCAAGGGGCGCTATATAAATATCTGAAATGAATTAAATGAATGATTGGTTGCTGGACACAGATGATGATTAGCCACACTCTCCTTCTTAGTATGGATAGGGACACTCGTAGGCATGTATACTGTGTCTGGTGCTTTAAATTTAAATTTTCTTACGCACCACAGTCTGATTTATGATTTTAATGACCTTTACGATTTCAGCCGGAGACTTCTATAGCGCATAAAGTTTTCAATACAATGCGTCTATTCAATCATTTTTACGGCGCTATATAAGTCATTCGATTTGATTGGATTAGTTTCATTATTGTTTGAGATTAATATTTACAATTCATCTAGTAGTAGTAGAAGTAGTAGTAGTAGTAGTAGTAGTAGTAGTAGTAGCAGTAGCAGCAGCAGCAGCAGCAGCAGCAGCAGCTGCAGCTGCAGCAGCAGCAGCAGCAGCAGCAGCAGCAGCAGCAGTAGTGGCTCCCGTGTTCAACGAGTGTAGGACATTCCCCATACATATTCCCCTCCCAATTTTGAGTAGGTCATTTCCCCCGGACAAATTTTCCCCTCTGTGCCAACATTTCAATATTTAAGCCAATAATTGTTTTCATCAATCGAACTTCCATGTTAGTCTTCGCAAATTCGCTAATACGTTTAAACCGTTTGTGTTAAATAAACAACAATCTCAACGCGTGTTTCAATAGGATGCTTTGAAGTAAGTGATCAATGCACTAAATTTGTCTGTAATCCTACATTTTAGTGTAGTGAATTATTCACCCGTTTTAGCATTATTATTTTTCATCGATCCAATTTCTACTTTGGCGAGATTGATTTTCATCGATTCAGCTTCTATTTAGGCAGGAATTATTTTTCATCAATACAACTTTTATTTAATTACAAATTGTTTTTCATCAATCCAGCTTCTATTTAAGCAAGATTATTTTCATCAATACCACTTCTATTTAAGCAACGGTATTTTCATCAATCCGACTTCTATTTAGCAAGAATTCTTTTCGTCAATTCCAACTTGCATTCGACCAACGCTGACAATAGCGCAATGGCCATTAATTCAGTTGAATAAATAATAAACTGACTTTATTGCTGCGAAACTATGTGATGTGCATGTACATTTTGCAAAGAGGGAATTTGTCCTTTTGGGGAAAATTGTCCAGGGGAATAATTATGTTGGGGGATGTCCTTTCCCTGTGTTCAAAGACATCTTTCGGACATAAACATTACTTTATAATTGATATATAATACAGAGAACTTGACTTCATGAATATGACAATTACGCGAATGCGATTATTAGACTATTTATATTCGATTAAGCTTCATAAAAGAGGTGTCCAAATTATCAGCAGACGCGTATAATGTCATTAATTATATTTAGACCATTATGTCGTATGCAAAGCGAGTGGATGTAAAATTTGGGCCGATCTCAATTCTTGCATATTTTTCTCCCTTCCTGTTTATTTTCTCTGATATTTTGACCCCTTGTAGGAAATAGTCCAATATTTCCATGTGTATTTGGCGCCCTGATTTTGGTAAACCAGTGTGATTATCCTTACAGATTTTATTTTAGTTATAGTTACAGTTATAGTTAGTGGTTGTTTTATATTAGTTCTAGTTATAGTTATAGTTAGTAATACTTTTTAGTTATAGCTATAGTCATAGTTAATGGATTTTTATTTTAGTTAACATTAGTTACTACTTAGTTACAATAATTAAGGCTATAAGTAAAATTGTGCGTATTAACACGCTGTTTCACAATTTGCTCAGAACCTTGATAAATCACATCTCTTGGCCAAATTTTCCTCTATCGGTTGCTGTATTATACTATACGAACGCTTCAAAAGCAAATAAAATATATCACTTCATGCTGTATGGTCGGATTTAGTATAGAAACAACGAGGCCATGAGTAGTAGCTGTTACTAAACACCTATTTAACGAATACCTATGCCCCTATATAAAGGTACGCTTCAGAAGTGCTTAACATTTAACAACCAGATTTCTTCATTGGATGATTTGCAATAGAAACAAAGAAACAAATTGTGTAATCGTTGATACTAAACACCTTTTTAACGTATTACCTTGATGCCATATAATCTATGCTTCGGTAAATTTAATACGTGTTCATCGGGACATTTAATACAAAAACGAGCAGGCCATGAATGGTGACTGCCACTAAACACCTTTATAACACAATCATCTGATGCCATAATAAATTAATAATAAAAAGCAAATCGCTGAAGACCGGATTACATGTATAATATTATGGTGAAGAGATTACGTTAACTAATTCTACGGCAATGTCCCAGGCAGACATAATATCTAGTCAAGCGATGGAACGAATACGACGCCATTATTATAAGAAATCAGCCACTGCTTATACTCTGTCCGACGTCAGTGCCAGTCTAAACCATGGAGGAAGGAGGAGGGCGACGGTAGTGGTCTTTATTATCACAGTCTCGTTAAACTGAAACTAACTTTAGAGATTTCTGTTTATAAACCTTTAAAACGCATAGCCAGAAAAAGTCGGTGGAAAAAGTAATATCTCGAAAAACTGCGTTGAATTGTCACCGCTAGCGGTCGCTCGAGACAAGCACAGCAGCCGCTAATGTGTCCCAGTTTTGAACGTAGCTCCAAATCCTCTAATGAAAACCAGCGGCCACGGTCCAATAACCGTGAGCTTCCCATATTTGACAACCTGACTCAGAACTGCTTCCTTGCCCGGAAGCTATACAAATAAACTATGTTTTCCCTAGATCTGGCTATTTAAACCCTTCATTTCCCCCTATGACTAGCCCTAGCTCTTCTTCCTCTATGTTCCCCTGAAGCCTCTCATTCAATTCATTGGTTGTATATCTATATTTGTGTTTATTTGTTTGAATGTATTAATCTTGCCATGTACAGTGCTGAGCGTTTGCTAGTGCTTCTCAATAAAGGATATGTATACTTACTTACTTACTTACTTTTGGAAATGCCACCAAAAATAGTCCTTTTTATTAAATAGAGTTCTTATAATACAATTATTCGCCACTCTATACGACTTAATACTGGCAGCTGTGGCTGTCTTGTAATATAAATTCTCACATTTTAAAAGGTGTGTAAAATATTCACGTGATGCGTTTAACCCTGGCGTTCGCAAGAAACGGTTACTGGTAGCAATTAATGATCACAAACGTGTTCAGGTATTATTATTCTTAGTCAGTTTAAAAGCAGTCAATAATTCGCGTAGGTCCTTTATTGCGCCATCGGTTGATGCCTTGTGCATTAGACACCGGCGCAATAGAAGTTGCTAATTACATTAGGTGGCGGCTGAAACTCTAAACCAACAATTGCGAATCTGAGTATGCTGAGTGGATTCCACGCAGCGACACTGGATGAATTGTTAGCACACAAATGTCTATATGACTGTATGCAGTTAATTTTAGTAGAGGTGCAAGCTGGGAAGTCCTATACGATGCGCTGTCGATGTCGTCATTTATGTGTACCAACGTCCACCTCATTAATATTTTTACACACCTTTTAAAAACTGGTTGTTGATATTATAAGAGAGCCACAGCCTACTGCACTTTTAATTAATGAGAAATTAGGGGGCCCGATAGCGCATTGGATAACATCTGGCACAGAGAGCGAGAGGTACCGAGTTCGAGCTTCCGTTGGGCGGATATGCTTTGTAGGCTGCTATTAGCGCCGTGTATTGCAGGCTGTCTGTTCTGTTAGTAGTTAAGATTTCAATTGCATAACATGTAAATGTACAGCGCAGTGCGTTTGTCAGGCGCTTAATACAGAAAAGATTATTATTATTATTATTATTCAAACACCTTTTAAAACACGAACATTTGTATAATAAGAATTCATTCGTAATAAACTCCGCAAGTCATACACCGACATTTCTATTAACCTGGATGCATTACGCCTAGGGAACGGTGACAACTGTTCAAAATTATTTTATTTTAAAATCCTCGTTATTCTCTGCCACCGTCTGTACTCTTGAAGTGCCAGTCCAAAGCTATGTCACAGTTTCGTTCAAATGCAACTAATCAACCAACCTGTTCAAGTTCTTAGGCCATAGCCAATTAAAGGACGAGATGGAGAGAGCTTTAAACTCACTTTACAGTCTAAGCCTATAACGCAGAGGTGTCAAACATTTTTAGGGACGGGCCAGTGCCCAGTAGAAATATTTTCCAGCAAGTGGCGGGAGAGGGCACCAAAGGAAAATGGGGTTGGGATCTCGGATGGGCTGGGTGAGCCAGTCCCCAAATAATTTTTCCATAACAAAATCTTAAATGGAGCATTTTTTGCGCACAACCAGTCAAATAAAAGTGTAAAAATCTTACTTTTGATATTCATTATCGGTTACGAACATCACGTAAAACTCAGTAAACCTTGAAATTTACCAATTTGAAATTTTTTCTTAGATTGTGTAGTCTATTTTCATTTCGTTCCATTCTATTCTATCTCATTCTTTTCTATGTCATTCTATTCTCTTCTCTTTCTAACTCAAAATGGCAACGTTACTGGGGTGAGTGAGGCGCGATCGAAGAGAAATCCTATGATCCATGTCACATACGTCCATACATAAATCTATTTCTCCATTTCCTGACTATAGCTTATCTAGGAGTCGTGCCTTCAACTCTCATCCCATCCCAGCTCAACCCTCTCTTAAATCACACCACCAGTAACAGCACACCCAATATCCCTTGAAAGCGTTGCCTAGTGTAACTCTTGGAATACGATTCCATTCCACGTCGATTGTCATCCCGAAACAAGGATGACCTTGCGGTAGTGTTGCATTCATCGTGTGGCTGCCAGGGCCGTTGACTTCCATCTCTTAAACTCTTTTTACCTTGTTACCTTGTGCTGTCAGTTCTTGGAACTCTAGCGACCTTTTTTAACTCATTTATATCAGCTGATGGAAATAATACTTATAACAGGACTTAGCTTCTTAAAAGAGGTGTCTTAAATAGCCGAAGAAGAGTATTATTTATTTACACTTGTAGTTTCCAACTTTTAAGACATTTTGTGGCTTTTACTTCGATCATACATTGTATGACGATTTATTTAACTTTGACTTCGATGTTCGAAATTCAACTGTCATTTGGTCAGTTGCTGTTTCGTAACAAAGACGATTAGCATCGCCCTCCTCCTTTCTCCAGGATTGAGACTGGCATTGCCACAGGTAGGGTAGGGGTTGAGTTTCATTTGACTCTCTTTGTTTTTAATCATCAGTTTATTAACAACTCACTACAACAACGGCCGCTGACGTAAAAAAAATCATACAAACAAACAGTATGCATTTTAAACTACACAGGTAGCAATCAGTCAACCGACCAACCAACCAACCAACCGACCGACCGACCGACCGACCGTTTGATCGATCGATCGATCGATCGATCGATCGATCGATCGATCAATCAATCAATCAATCAATCAATCAATCAATCAATTAATCAATCAATCGATCAATCTACCAACAAACAAACCAATCGACCAACCAATCAATCAATCAACCAGTCAGCCAATTATTCAATCGGTCAATCAATCAATCAATTATTGTTGATAAGTTCTTACCCGTTAGGGCCGTTACTATGGCATAACAATATTTTGGATGTTTCCGTTGTCCGTACACATTGAAGAATAACTGAAGAGTGGTTTTATATAGCTTCATTTCGGTGTATTTTAAAGGTGTCTAGCGTCAATTATTTTTGCACAGTGCTCATCGCTCGTATGTCATTATACATAATACAACCAATCAATGAATCAATCAAACATTTTCTTACCATATCAGGCAATACCTCAGCAAATCTTATCCAACCTTACATCGCCGTATAAAACCTTCAACGCCACAGTCCACTCTGTCTCACTGGGCTATAATATTCACCTTTCCCATTCCATACCATACCTTGTTTCAATCTCACTTCTCTGAGGTTATCAAAAGGCGCTCTATGAATCGCCTAACCTGACTTATCCATGGATTAGTAATTTAAGTACAATTTCACCTGAAGAGCCCATCGACCAATGCTCAGACACTTTTAAAAAAGGACCTGCAGAATTTACGATAAAATGGATGCTTTCACACCTCTTTTAAGCCTTAAACGCGCATATATAAATTGTGAAAGCAACACTTCACAGTGTATATTAAACATTTAAGAAATTCTACCACTACTTTACTGGTGGTAATACCAGTCCCGAGCCTGGAGAGAGCAGGAGGGTAAAGGACACAGTTAAACAGTAACAAAGAAAACTGTTTAACTGAAAGAATTTTCTTCTCTTATTACGTTGAACCTATTATAATATAATAAATTAAAACATTCTTTGCACCCATTTTAAAGCTTATATAATAATAATAATAATAATAATAATAATAATAATAATAATAATAATAATAATAATAATAATAATAATAATAATAATAATAATAATAATAATAATAATATAATAATGTCTTTTCTTTAATAAGCGCCTGACAAACGCACTGCGCTGTACATTTACATGTTATGCAATTTAAATCTTAACTACTAACAGAACAGACAGACTGCAATACACAAGAATGTTTTAATTTAAAAATTGACAAACTATGAAAATTAAGGCAGAAATATTTTCTACTACATGTACAGTATCGTCCACCAAACTTAAAATAGAGAGATACATTATTATAAAAACGGTTAGGATGCTACTTAAAAAATATAATAATGTGAATATTTTTGCCAAAATAATTTCTGTCGCATTGAGATGCCATAAGATGTTGTTAAAATTTGGATTCAATAATATCAGTAAAAGTTGGGCATTTTCATAAAGACATTTTTCGGAAGGTCTCTTCAGAAGAGTTGGACACCTCTTTTAAGTGTTCAAGTCGTACTATTAGTACAAACGTAAACCAATTACAGTAGCTGTTGATCGCATTGATAGCCGCTCGATTATGCCTCACGATAGGAGAAAACTGCTCAATTTTTTTACAGTAGACGTTGGCGGGCTTTTCGGCCATAAGTGATCGCTAAATTATCGGTAAAGAACATTGGTCTCTGGGCAGCAGTGCGTATAACCAAGTGTTAGCAACTTCATTCTTATTAGCTTCGGCATATGAGTGCGGGTGGTCAGCCATCTCCCTCGCCGTCTCATCTTCCTACCGATTGTGTACTGTCAGTGTACTCATTACAGCTGAGTTTGCTAGGGGGCGCAGATGGGGCAGAATTCTCAAAACAGATGTCATTCCTGGCGGGGTTTTAAACTTTGAACCTTGACCTCTTGATTGAAGGCTTAGCGCGCTAACCACTACACTCATTGCTTGTTTACTGTTTAACGACCACTGTGTGGTAACAAAGACCATTCGCGTCGCCCTCCTCCTTCATTCAAGCTTGTTGGGGAGGGGGGATAGCGCATGGGATAACCCACTGGCATGGAGGGCGAGAGGTACTGAGTTCGAGTCCCGTAGGGCGGACATGCTTTGTAGGCTGCTATTAGCGCCGTGTATTGCAGGCTGTCTGTTCTGATAGTAGTTAAGATTTATGTCTTCTGTCATTTGTGTTCTTGTGAATTGTTTCAATTGCATAACTGTACACTGTAACCGGTTGCGGTTTGTCAACCGGATTGTGTCAAGAAACGAAAATATTATATATATATATATATATATATATATATATATATATATATATATAAGAAAATATTATATATTATATATTATATATTATATATACGAAAATGTTATATATATAAACGAAAATATTATTATTATACAGTAGACTCCGGCAGTTTAACGACATCTTAATGGTAACAAAGGTTGTTGACGTCGACAGAATATATTTTTGAAAGGCACAATCGAATTAAAGTGTCACTTAACGAATTGGATTGGATCCACAGTTTAACGGCAGCTTATGACAACAATGGCCGTTGCCGCCGACAAAGATTAGTTTTGGCATATTACAGCTCTTAAAGTTACTGAGGAGTTATATATATAGTGTCATTTGGATGCATTTTAAAGGTGTTTAGCATCAACCAATAATTTTTTGTATTGTATTGTATTGTATTGTATTTGAACATTTGTTATAGCGCCCCAACAAGATTTCCCATTCAGAGGCGCTCCCGACTACTGCGCGAACGCTGAATTGGAGTTTCACGCTGAAGCGCATGAGCAATTGCGAGTGAAGGACTTGCCCAGGGTCCCTACGCAGCGACTTTGAGGTGGATCCGAACCCGCAACCCTCCAGCTGCAAGGCACCGAACATACCCCTAAGCCACCGCGCCCCAGTTGTATTGTGATGAGTTGTATTGTGTGTTGTATTGTACTCCACGTTTATAATGCGACCGAGCCACCCGCAGTAAAGATCCGAGAAATTAATCTCTGATAATCCGACCCAACCGGGAAGCGAACCCGGGGCGCCGACGTGACGAGCAGGCTACCAACCCACTCGGCCACTCAGGATCCTTAATTTTATACTGTTTCCATCATTTGTTTCATGCCGCGTATATTAATAATTTTGAAATATCACGTGATCATGGCGGACATTTCGAGCTCGGCCAATTTTGTGATAATAAATGAAGTTTTATGTTATGTGCAAAACAATTTTTCAAATTCAACGCGAAGTGGTTTATTAAACGTGCTGTGTGGTTTCTATTCAGTTGATGAAATTGTTTGTGCAAAGGAGAGTTTGTTTGAGGCGGCGAAAAATGTAAGTTCCGCTAACGTAAACACAGATGTGTCGGACATGCCACGTATGGTTGTACGTCGTTCAGGCGAAGGTAAACGCAAACTGGACGCCCAAGATTTGTTGGATTTATTCTCCTATCTGGATACGAAAAAGATTAAGGTACCGGTTTTTACTGCCGCTAATCTGGCGAGAGTTCCGCAGTTCAGCCCGGATGCCACGGATTTCTGCGCCATGGCCATGAATGTGGAGCTTTTGCAGAAACAAATGGGTGATGTCTTAAAGGCTTTGAAGGTCCTCGGGTCGCCGGGTGGTGTCTCGCATGATCCGTCCCGTGTCCTGTCAAATCAGGTACTGCTCACGGACTGTCTCGTGGCGACGACGGGAAAGCCTTCAGTGACAGTGGTTCCAGAGGAATCCGTTCGATCGTCATACGCTGATGTGCTTTCAAGTCCTGCCCCGATGGCGCCTGTGGTAACACAGTCACCAATTCGGCCATACGTTACCCAAGGTGCGAGGTCTCATCCTGGAGGCACACGTCGACGCATTTTTGGATCCAAAAACATGACCACGAGTGCCGCAAGCATAAAGGCAATGCCTAGAAGAATCACAGCTTTTGTCGGTCGTATGCATGGAGATACAACTGAAGTGGAGATGACGACGTTCTTGGAGAATTCAGGCCTCAAAGACGTCCAGTGTTCCAAGATGAGTGTTCCAGCGGGTCGAAACTTTAAGTCGGCTGCCTTCAGAGTCTCATGTCCAATCATGTACAAAGATTTATTCTACCAAGAATCTACATGGCCAGAAGGTGCAGAGGTACGTGACTGGTATTTCAAAAAGAAGGTCAGCGACATAGCATCTGAAGAAATGAAAATATTGGACAGCAAAAATGGCAGTTGAGTCATTAAATATCTGTTCGTTTAATATGCATGGATTCACGTCAGGTGTTGCCATGTTACAAGATTTGTGTATATCCCACCACATTGTTGCCCTACAAGAGCACTGGCTGGCTTCAGATGGAATGAACAAATTAAATATAATTAACGATCAGTTCGTGGTTTATGGTGTTTCTGGTATGTCAGAGGCATTAGGGAGGGGTATTCTGCATGGCAGACCTTTTGGTGGTGTGGCATTTATGTGGCACAAGAGTTTATCTAATCAAATTAAAGTTATTGGGTCAGACATTGAAGGTCGCTGTGTTGCTCTTCAGTTGCACTGTGGTAATCGTTGTCTTATAATAGTTAATGTATACTTTCCGTGTTATTCTAATTCCATTCAGTACAAAGCACAGTTGAATCAATGTTTTGGTTTTATTGAGCATGTTTTGGGGTCTAATGTCCACACAGATATATTAATCTTGGGTGATACTAATTTTCAATGTTCACTGGATAACAGTGGTTATAGTAGTTTTATTAAGCTGATGGAAACTTATAACTTGTTAAGCTGTGATGATTTTACTGGTGGTATTAATACTTATAGGAATGTGGCTTTGAATCAGTCCTCATGCATTGGCCATATGTTTGTCTCTGTTCCACTGCATAACTCAGTGACAGAAGGGAAAGTGATTGAAAGTGTTTTCAATCACAGTGATCATAAACCATTAAGCTTCAGCTTGAGGTCTCTCCTAGATAGAAGTGGTAGGAATTTAGCTGTGAAAAATAGTCCTCGGCAGCATTATTTACGTTGGGATAAGGCGAATTTGTCTGATTATTATGGGGTATCTCGTGATTTACTGAGTGAGTGCAGGTTAGCTCAGTCGTTTGCTCAGTGCTCAGTGGGATGTAGCAACCACAACCATCGACAAGCCATCAATTGCATGTATAATGATATTGTATATGCTCTGCAGAGGGCAGAGGCTTCATCTGTTCCTAGAATACAGCATAATTCTTTAAAGCCTTTTTGGAATGAGCATCTGGATGATCTTAAACAAAAGTCCATGTTCTGGGGTATGATGTGGAAGGATGCTGGTCGCCCAAAATCAGGTGAAGTATTTCGTATAAAAACTTCATGTTCTCTTAAATATAAAATGGGTATTAAGCAAGCAATATATGAATTCGAACACAAATTTGATGATAAGTTGTATGAGCATTTTCTAAGTAAGGAACCCAGTCAGTTTTGGAAGTGCTGGAATCGTAAGTTCCATCGATCCATGGCTTCGAATCTCTCAGGCACAGTAAACGGTGTGCATGATGATGTTGGGATTGCAAATGAGTTTGCTAAATATTTTGCTTCTGTGTATCACACTTCTGACATGGATAGTGCTGCTGTCAGTGATTTCAATGTTTTACGATGTAAACGTAAGCTTGAGTCTATACATAATATTAATGTTGAAAGTTTAATACATGTCGAGTTGGTTGATAAATGTATACATGAATTGAAACTTGGCAAAGCGAATGGTCCCGATGGTCTTAGTGCAGAGCATTTGCTTTATACACATCCACTTCTTGTGGTTTTACTGACTGCTATGTTTAGAGGTATGGTTTGTCACAGTTTTGTGCCTGAGGCTTTTGGTAATGGCATTATAATTCCATTGGTGAAAAACAAACTGGCTGATTTGAGTTCTGTAGATAATTATAGAGGAATCACTCTTATCCCGGTTATTTCAAAACTATTTGAATGCATTTTATTAAAGATATGTGCAGATTATTTTAAGTCTGATGATTTGCAGTTTGGGTTTAAGCAGGGTGTGGGTTGTGCTAATGCATTATTTGCAATGCGCTCCTCGATTGATTTTTTTGTTGACAGGGGCAGCACTGTTTTCACAGCAGCTCTGGATATTAGTAAGGCATATGATAGTGTTAATCATTATAAGCTGTATTCTAGCCTCTTAAGGTCTGGGTGTCCAGAGTGGGTGGTTGATATTCTGGTGGATTGGTATAGTAAACTATCGGTTGCAGTGCGTTGGAACAGCAGTATGTCTAAGTCATTCGCAGTTAAGAGTGGTGTACGGCAGGGAAGTTCTTTGTCGCCTTCGTTGTTTAATGTTTTTGTTAATAAGTTCATCGTGGATACAAAAGCAGCAGGCCTAGGTTGTTGTATTAACAAGTCCTGGCTTGGTTGCATCATGTATGCAGATGATATCATTTTGTTATCGGCTTCGGTACTAGGGCTTCAGGCCTTACTAGATAATTGTGATGTCGTTAGTAGTCAGTTAGGCCTGACGTTTAATTGTACTAAATCTTGGTGCTTAGCATTCGGACCTCGATTCAAGGCTTCCCTACCAGATATGTTTCTAGGTCACAAAAAGGTTGAGTGGTCAGAGCAGATTAAATACTTGGGAATCATCTTTTGTGCTGGTAGTAAACTGAGTTGTGATGTAGACTGCATAATGCGCAATTTTTATGCAGCTTCCAATAATATTTTCAATAACTCTTCAAGTTTGTCGGAGTTAATGCAGCTTTACTTACAGCAGACTTATAGCTTACCAGTTTTAAGATATGGCTCAGTTGCTGTGAGATTTTCTCAATCTCAGCTGAGTAAACTAAATGCTTGTTGGAATAATGTTTATCGTAAAATATTTGGTTTTCACAAATGGGAATCAGTAAGAGAATTTATTGCAGGTTTAGGCAGTTTGGACTTTAAATCTATGAGAGTTATTGCTATGTTTAAATTTCTTAAAGACATGCTAACGGTGGATAATAGTACTCTAAATATGCTGTCATTGACATTCAGTTATGGCCATGAGCATATTAATTTAGTTTCTGGTTATGGTTTGTCTGTAAAAGACAACATGTATTATGTAAGATCGCAGGTTCACTACGTTTATGCTTCGAGAGGAACAATAGTTTGAGTTGTCTCCCAGTCTGTTTGGGAAGGAGTTTTTGTATTTTTGTATTCATGTTCTAGTCTGCTTAGTTTGCTTAGTTTCTCTGTTCTGCTTTGTGCGAAATAAAGTATATATATATTAGACACCGGCGCAATAGAATTAACTAATTATAATTATTAAGAATACACACCAACCGAGAAACATTTTAGTCCCAAGCCTGAATAAAGGAAGAGGGCGACGCTAATGGTCTTTGTTACCACACTGTGGTCGTTAAACGGCAAACAAGCAAGAAACATTCTGGAACGTTACTGGAGTGGCTGCATAATTATTATGCTCTATTATTGCATCACTTGGCAGAATTTTAAAGGTGTGTAACATCAACAATTATTTTTGAACAGCTCTCATCGTTCCTTTGGCCAACACAGCCTTTAAAAATGCTTATCTTACCTTGCGCCATCGGTTCATGTTTTGTGCATTTGACGCCAGCGCAATAGAGACTTAAAATCACAACAGCCTGAATTGTACCCTACCCGGTGCAGTTTCCGAGTCAACGCACGGATCATCGTCAAATTTCGTTGCGGACGCCATTACCCTTCCACTGTCGTAGTTGTTTTATATAGCGTTATGTAAATGTATTTAAAAGGTGTCTTGCATGAACCATTTATTGTTAGCAGTTCTTATCGTTCCTATGTCATAATACAGCCTTTACCAAATGCATACCTTAACTTCTACCGTCTATTGATACATTGTGCATTAGACACCGGCTCAATAATAGTTACTAATTACAAATCCTGAAACTGTACCCGATACGGTAGAGTTTTCCGAGTTGAGGCACGGATCCTCGTCCAAATTTCTTCGTGGACGCCTTGATGACTCCGTTATTGCCATCGCATTAGCCTCCCACCGTAGTAGCCGCCTTACGACACCTCTAAAATACATTCAAATGAGGCTATATAAAACAAGGAACCGTATTTGTCGAAATCTCCGATCAGTAAAGATTTCTCACGCTAGTCATGCGGGAAACTCGAAACCGACATTGGGTGATAATGATCGTTGTTGGTTCCAACTGAGGGGCAAGGGAGACGGTGGTGTAAGAAAAGGGCGATGTAAAGAGGGTAAACAGAAATGTATTTTGATCGGAGGGCAACTTCCGTGGAAGGCGATAACTTCTTTTCCAATGCGTTGCAATAATAATTATTACTAATATTTTAATCACGCATTTATTAGAGATATCTCTTATGTCATCAAAGGCCATTGATATCGTTAGGAAATTTTAACAGTCGGTAATAGATACAGTGTTTGACGACATCCTGTGGCTGCCAGGGCTGTCAGCGTCACCCTCCTCCCTTTTCTAGGCTTGGGACTGGTACTATTGACGCTACGGGTAGTGGCGGCGGTTTAACAGTTCTCTCTGGTAGAGATAATGTATGCAGTGCAATGTATGGGATGATATTCATACTTTAACAACATCTTTTGTCTTTTTATGAGGAATGGTCTTTGATTAGTATTTGCTACTCCATGACGTAATCTAGAAATTTGGATTTCCTAATGCCTATATTATGTTCCTAAATATTTTAAATATGCGCTTAGAATTAGACAAATAGATTTTTAAAATGACCGCTATAATTATTCATTGTTATATTCTAGTTGCTTCTTGTTTACTATTACAGAGCGTAATTAGTGATATCGGGTTTCTCGAAATCAGATTCCAAAATTTAACACAGAGGCAGTTATAGGTAATGAGAAGCCTTTAAAAAGGTGTTTTGTGAAATGCATTTATTCCACATTTGCTCATAGGGAAAATTCTGGCTTTAAAAGGTGTGTAAGGTATGTTTTAAATGAGAAACTGACAACTAGTAGTAGTAGTTTCAGTTTAACGACACAAAGATCATTAGCGTCGCCCTCCTCCTTTATCCAGGCTTGGGACTGGCACTGTCAGAAAGCGAACAGTGGCGGAGTTAAAAATGATAACTATGACTGTCAACGTAGAAAAATTTAACATGAACACCATTAAAAACAAACTAAGATAATTATTATTTACCATACAACGGCAACATCGCCGTATGTAATATTCGTAAATAGACGTTGCAGTATATTAAAAGTGAGATAAGTAAGTAAGTAAGTAAGTATATTCTTTATTAACCAATTGCTAATCGCACTTTGGTGTACAGACATCTCTTAAACACATTTAAAAGTATAAGTATCCTGACAATAAACGTTTTTCGCTTCAAGTAAGTTAGTAATTAAGTAAGTAAGCATATTCTTTATTTATCCAACTGCATAATCGCACTTTGGTTTACATGAAATTACACATTATAAAGCATTCTTGTTAAAAACGTTTTTCTCAGTAAGTTGTCAGCCTGTGGGACAATTCGGTCATGTGATCTGAGACGCAGGGAATAGGGGAGTGTCTCAATTATGAGGGAGTAGCGGTTTCAGAACATGGCCGGGGTCCGTCAAGGCACCAGTAAAGAGGTTCCCATACAATAATGACAATAATGCGATCGTCAAACGGTGGATACATTACAGCGTAAAATCGGTAAAAGCAATGGTTTAGACACCTTCAAAATGTACATTAGAGTTTCTATTTATTTGTTGCGAAACGTACGGGTTAACAACAAGGTCAAGATTATGTCATTAGGGCGATGAGAACTGAACGGTGTTCGGAATAATTACACACCTGTTTTAAGTGCAGAATGTGCCCTAGAAATAGGCTGCAGGCGGCCAGTTGGTATTGAATCAATGCCTAGTATCCAAGCTCGGGGCTAATATTCATTTCCTTTATCTCTCCAGGAGCAATCATTAATCAATCATGTAAATCATCTGAGTGGTGTAAGCTAGCCCTGAGGCAGCTATGGACCTTAAGTTTCAGTTAAATCTTTTCGGTTCCAGGAATATCAGAGTCTCAAGCTGGCCCTTTGGGATCAGTGAGTATACGAAGTGCTAGCGACTTCATTTACTTAGCCTCGGTGTATGAAGGCGGGTGACCAATCCTCTCCTTCGCCATCTCGTCGTTCCACCGACAGTGTACGGTCAGTGTACTCATTATACCTGAGTTGGCAAGGGGCGCAGGTGGAGCAGAAATATCGAAACAAATTTCTATCTTGGCAAAGATTTGAACCCCCAAATTCTCTACCGAGAGACCAACTGACCAGTACACTATCGAGGATGCCTATGTCCCCAAACATTCTGTATCTTAAATCTTATGTCCCCAGAAATATATAAGTATTATATCTTAGTCAGAGCACTGTAGGTATATAAGACAAGATATAAGTGAGAATTCTCCAGATCTCAATCTAAGGGACATGTTGCCACTGCACCGCCGGGATCGCCACACATGAATACATGTAGAGTGGCCTGTGGTCAGACAGCTTGAAGATTGGGAGAGGGATAGTAATAGGGAGATATGGTTTCTTCCTCAATCCCTTCTTTCCTTCCTCCGTCCGTCCGTTCCTCCCTTCTTCCCTCCTTCCTTTCCACCCTTCCTTCCACCCTTCATTCCATCCTCCATATCTTCCTCTTACGTCCTCTTCCCCTCTGCTACTCCTCTTCCACCAGATTCTGCATTTCTTTCACTTCCTCATTAGCCTTTACTTCCTTCCGCTCTTTCCCCTTCTTTTCTTACCATACCCTTACCTTTCCCCTTACCATACCTTCTCACATACCTTACCTTATATATATGACCTCCATTAATCATTATTATATCCTATTATATTATTTGTTTACTATCATAAAGTGTGATTAAAGTGATATAAGAATGTTCATAAAATTCGAATTCCAAATTTAACACAGAAATTTATAGGTAATTAGTCAACTTTAAAAAGGTGTTTTGCGAAATGCATTTATTACACATTTGATCATACGGCAAATACCGGCTTTAAAAGGTGTTTAAGGTATTTTTAAATGAGAAAATGACAACCATGACTGTCAACGTAGAAAAACTTTACTATTACACGAACAGTATAAAAACAATCTTAAACATTATTTACCAAGTAATGGCAACATAGTCGGATGTAATATTCATAGATAGACATTTCGGTATTGTAAAAGTCAGATGCGATCGTTATACGCTGGATACATTACAGCGTCAAATCGGTTAAAGAGATGTTTTAGACACCTTTAAAATAGACGTTGCTGTCGTAATTTATTTGCTGCGAGACGATGGGGTTAATAGTAAAGGATGAATGCAAGCAATCGAGAGATGAGAACTGAACGGTTTCCATAACAATTACACACCTCTTTTAAGCTAGAAATGTGACCTATAATTACGCTGCAGGCGGCTCGTTGGTAGTCTAATCGAAAGGCGTGGACACCGTTTCTAGTGGGCTAATTATTCATTTCCTTGATCTCTCCAGGATCAATCGTAATTAATCAATCCTATAAAATCATGTGAGTGGTGTAAGCTAGCCTGAGGCAGGTATGAACCTGAAGTATTAGTTACATTTTTCGGTTCCAGGAATATCAGTGTATTGAGCTGGACATTAGGGTACAGTGACTATACCGAGTGATAGCGACTTCATTTTCTTAGCTTCCGCGTACGAATGCGGTTGACCAGTCCTCTCCCTTGCCGTCTCATCTTTCCACGGACAGTGTATGGTGAGTAATTATATTCGTTTATTGAGAAAGACAACTCTGATTGGCTCACCGGAATCAGTTAAAACGTCACAGAGATTACAGAAAATAACAGGTGTTTAGTTTGACTCAAAACGCAGTTGACCATAATGTTCAAGTGAGGAATGGGCATAGTCATTGAACACTAGCATAGAGGATGGGTGGATGGGTGGATCCAGAGGTTAACGGCAGCTTATGACAACATAGGCCGTTTCCCGCCGATATTACAGCACAATATTTGTTATGGATGCTCTTTTGCAGCTTTTAATTATACAACTAGTGTGTAGCCGAACATATACTAGCATAGAGGGATTGGATTGGATACACAGTTTAACGGCAGCTTATGACAACAATGGCCGTTGCCGCCGACAAAGATTATTTTTGGCATATTACAGCTCATATCTTATCGAGTGTGTGTGTTTCCTTTTTAACTTGGATTGGATCCTCAGTTTAACGGCAGCTTATGACAACAATATCCGTTGCCGCCGACAAAGATTATTTTTGGCATATTACAGCTCATGTCTTATCGAGTGTGTGTGTTTCCTTTTTAACTTGGATTGGATCCTCAGTTTAACGGCAGCTTATGACAACAATGGCCGTTGCCGCCGACAAAGATTATTTTTGGCATATTACAGCTCATATCTTATCGAGTGTGTGTTTCCTTTTTAACTTGGATTGGATCCTCAGTTTAACGGCAGCTTATGACAACATTGGCCGTTGCAGCCGACAAAGATTATTTTTGGCATATATAGTAGAGAACTTATCATTTTAAAGGTGTCTAATCAATCAGCTCCGTATATTTGTATATATATACGTGTACCCATTACAGCTGATTTGGATAGGCGGCGCAGGTTGAGCAGATATCTCGAAACAAATTTCTATCCTGGCCGGCAGCGCCTCTGAGTAGGTATCTTCAAGAGGCGCTATATAAGTTCTCGGAATGAATGAATGAATGAATGAATGAATGAATGAATGAGTGAATGAATGAATGAATGAATGAATGAATGAATGACTACCACTGGGGATACACGAAGGACAGAGGTAAACAGGACGGATCATTACTCCGTCATCACCATCAACATCAGCTTCAACATTCTCTCTGTCTGTCTCTGTCTCTGTCTCTGTGTCTCTGTCTCTGTCTCTGTCTCTGTCTCTGTCTCTGTCTGTCTCTGTCTGTCTCTCTCTCTCTCTCTCTCTCACACACACCTTAAACACCGGTTTTACGGTAGGACAAATTTTATATAAGTAAGAGACAATAACGAATTAATAATAACAACAAAAAAACAATCTAATTTGTTATGACGCAGAGTCGTTAAACAGCAACAAAACTGTAAGGTGTAGGTAGTGCCAGTCCCAAGCCTGTAGAAAGGAGGAGGGGTGACGTTAATCATCTTTGTTATGACACAGTGTATCCTCCTCGTTCTCCTCCTCCTCCTTGTTCTCCTCCTCCTTTTTTATCCTCCTTCTCCTCCTCCTAATCCAGCTCCTTCTCCTCATTCTCCACCGTCTTTCTATTCTCTTATTCTCATTCTCCACTAATTCGTTCTCCTCCTACTCTTTAGCCTTCTCCCTCTCCTCTCTTCTTCTCTTTAATTCCCCTTCTATTCTATTCTATTTATGGACTTATAAAGCGCCTCTCGCAGTACAACCTAATCAGAAGCGCTTCCAGTGCGAAGGGCCCCTCGAAAAAGAAAAGTCTTAAGAGAACGAGCAGAAACAGTGGTGCCCCCAGATAACATTACAGCACGAGTTAAAGCAGGGAGGTCATTCCACAGCAAAGGTCCAACAGAGGCATAGGCACGATGCTGTGCTGTGGCAGTCCGAGACCGAGGAACTAAAAGGTCATGATGGTCAGAAGAGCGGAGAGGACGTCCAGAGGTAGCTGAGATAGGCCGTCTCATAAGATCACATAAGATCCTCCTCCACTTTTTCCTCCTCCACCTCCTCCTCTTCGTCTTCATCATCCGCGTTTCTCCTCGTTTTTCTTCTCTATCGACCTTATCCTCATTGTCATCCACCTCTTCCTCCCCTCCTCTTCATCTTCTCGCCCGACCTCTGCTATTTCTATTTCTCTCAAACTCTAAAACCAATCAATTTTAGCCACAGAAACCATTCTGGTTTTATACGCTACTAGCAGTTTTTACCCGGCGTTCGCCCGGGTTTTCCTCAGCGCCCGTGTATTTGAATTTAACGACATCTTCGTCAGCGCCCGTGAATTTGAATTTAACGATGTGAAAATTTTTCGTGTGTCCCTCTGGCGAATTTACGCGCTGGCTTGAAATTTGTTTAATTGCAACTCTATGTAATATATACTCCCATGCATTTGCCAGAAATCAATGGCATTGAAACTATGACCACATCGAAACTTAAAATGTCCAAATATCGGAATGTAAAGTAAATTTTGAGTTGAAATATAGTTGGGTTGAGATCTATAGAAATTCAAATGAAAACGTTCGTTAAAAATTTCGTATCGCAAAAGTGTTGCATTGGCGAATCTTTAAGTCCGATGACCTAGAAATTCCCCCGTGGTCCCCATAGAGATGTATAATATATAAATAATAATAATATATCTCATTGGTGGTCCCCACTTCTGATGTTAAATCAACGGTCAACGTGATTGGTTGCGAATCAGAGCGTTGACCTATATGCTACGTGTGACGTAAGATTACATATTTAATTAGCATGCGTGACGTGGACAAATGGCCTTACTATGGCCATGGTGTAAGAGACCGGTTTTGAGATATAGCCTCGTCGAAAAGTTGGAAATTTAAAATGGCTATATATCGGCGTTTAAATAAAATTGCGAACTGAAAATAGTCGCGTTGAATTAGCGTTGCGTAATAATGTTTTGTAAATTTTTTCAAATCGCTAAACCGTTCCGTTTCGGAGCCTTTAGCCGGACAACCAAACATACATACATACATACGGAAGGACATCGTAAACAGACTAAGACTTATAATATTAGATTATTTTGTTCCCCGGGCTAAATAATATAATAGTAGACAAAGCTCGATCGTGTTCCATTACAGCGCTCGTAATTTTTCGGAACGGAGCCCGTGTTTTATTTCGATTGCGCCTCGCGTGACGTAAGACAACATTTCTCTTACGTCACGCCGCTCAAGCGAGGTTAAAATATGCATATTAATGGCCTCCGTTATTGGTATTACGGAACCTCATAATTTTGAAGTTTAAAATGTCCATATGTCAGCGTTTAAATAAAATTGTGAGCTGAAAATAGTCGCGTTGAAACAGACGTGGCGTAATAACGTTTCGTGCGATTTTTCAAATCGCTAAAGCGTTCCGTTTCGGAGCCTTTAGAAACAGACAAACAAACATAAGGAAGGACAACGTAAACAAACTAAGACTTATATTATAAGATTCCTATTCCTCGTGTGAACAGTTTTGTGCGAAATTTAAACACCGGTTTTATGCTATGAAAAGCTTTTATATAAATCGGAGACAATAAATAATTAATAATAAAACAAAACAAAAAACAATCTACGGTGTTACGATAGTGTCGTTAAATAGCTTAGTAAAACATCAACTAAGAAACGAGACTGTAAGATGTAAGAAGTGCCAGTCCCAAGCCTGGTGAAAAGAGGAGGGGTGAAGTTAGTCATCTTTATTATGAAACAGTGTCGTAAAACAAGTAACCATATAAATAAGAAAAGCATTTAAATGTAACAAAAATTAAAGGTTCAATTCTTAGCAATTAAAGACAATGTCATCGACCATAGCAGCCGCCAGATGTCGTTTAACTTGAACCATGTGAAGCACAAAAACACGTGGCTTATTTACGGCGTGGTTTACGGGTTCAAATCCCCAAATAAATGCATTACTGTTATTAAAAACTAAAACTGTAGAAAAATACGACAATTTCCAATGGAAACCCCGAAAACTTAAAACCCCTATGAAATTTGTCTTTGCATAAAAATCAGTTAAACACCTTAAAATGTATTAAAGCTATGCTATATATAGTTTCAACAATTGCGTCAATTTGTGTTGTTTTTTCACATTTCCAGAGGAAATTTCAAGATGTTGTTGAACAGAGAACAGAAATGCCGTCAAAATTCTCAGCCATTTAGCCGTCTTTAAAAGGGGTAAGTTTTCATCTGCACATATTTAAACAAACCATTTGATTGATTGACACAAAAGTTCTAGCAAATGAATTAATCATATAAACGCTTTCGTCACGGTTCGCTAAACAGTAGTGTATCAAATTTATTGGAAGGCAGCAACAGAACAATTCGTATTCAGAAACTGTTAAATAATTTCCATCGAAAATTACATTGCAACTAAAGGAACAATTTAGCCGCACTTAAAACGCATGGATTCTAATGTTATAATAATTTATAATTTCATCAACCGCGTTCAATTCACGTATTTGGCTACTTTGCTATCGAAAGTAGAGTATACGGTCGACTTTAGCGATAGTATGTTCGTAAATAGCGGTGAAGTCTGGTACACGAAAAAAGATCAATTTCGACACCATTAAAATGGATTAATTCATATATATATATAATATATATAATTATGACATAGCAATATATTATTACATATAAGAGCTGTAATATGCCAAAAACTAATCTTTGTCGGCGGAAACGGCCAATGTTGTCATAAGCTGCCGTTAAACTGAGGATCCCCCCATAACAATATATTCACCTTTGTAAGAAAACAAGTGTATATAGATTTTTTGAACGAGCACTCAAGGATGTATGATGGGGGCCACGTCAACGGCATTGGTAGCTACAAGATGTCGTTGAACAATGGGTACAAAACACCTATATTTACCTAATCTAGTTAAGGTGCATTGCATTGTGACTCTTCTTTAAGGTAAGGTAACCATGAAGTTAATTTTAAGGAGCCTCTGGCAACCTCAATAGCAACACTTGAAGAAGTATCTACTGATTAATGACACTTTGTGGCTACCACAGCCGTTAGCGTCGATTATGCTTTATCTGACGCAATTCCATGCAATTTAATAATTGATCTAGGATTACTGAACAATTAAGGACAAATAAATATGTAAATTAAGGTGTGGATGAATAATCGATTTATTTTAAAAATTGTAAAAGAATAACATTGATTACTCTCTAGGCGATAGCTATAGATGAACCTTAGTGTAGAATAACATTTTCCATTATATATACTGCATCAACAAGGGTAAATTACCTAAGGCGTTCCCAGCTTGAGAGCCAGCGTTATCAGTTGCTATGCATTTCAAAGCAATTTGCTATGAAATAATATTATTATTAGGTCACGCGTAGGACCTACTACTTTCTTTCGACCTTATGATGAGAATTAAACCGTTAAACCGTGCATTGCCTTTTATAAGAATGCTAAATCTCCGTTCAGTACGTGCTTTAAATAAAGAAATAAATAGTTTGAATATACAGCTGTGGATAGCGCATCAGTGGTCGTATTATTTTACCCATCTTCCTTCAAAAGTATCTACTGGCGAATTTGCACACCTTGTAAATATGGTTAATCTTGCTATAAATAGGGAGAGCGTTACTGGTTTAAACGACAAAGTTCTTAGATAAGAAATAATAGGTAGAAGCGAACAATCTAATCGAAAATTAGCTACATAATCTAATCGAAGCTAAATAATAAAAATATAATAATAATATCGTTTCTTTATTAAGCGCCTGGCAAACACACTGCGCTGTACATTTACATGTTATGCAATTTAAATCTTAACTACTAACAGAACAGACAGCCTGCAATACAACGGCGCTAATAGCAGCCTACAAAGCATATCCACCCTACGGGGCTCGAACTCGGTACCTCTCGCTCTCTACGCCAGATGTTATCTAATGTTATCCAATGCGCTATCGGGCCCCCCTAATCCAGTCCAATCCAATCCGATATAATCTAATCTAATCTAATCTAATTTAATCTAATCCAATCCAATCCAATCTAATCTAATCTAATCTAATCTAATCTAATTTAATATAAAGACAGAATGGATTATACTTTTGGCAAGTGCATGGTTACAATGTATACACCTAGCATAATATAGACGGTTAGCGCGGACGTTTTGCACTATCTGATATTGAAGGTCGAAAAATGAACGGACCCGGAAGCAATACGATAGTGTTAAAAACACGAGGTATTAGGTTGTGGCTTAGACGAATAATGCCTTTGTAGGCAATATTCGCTAACTAAAGACGATATTGTGTTTCCGGCGTCCTGCTTTGAGAATTCTTAAAATAAAATTTCAGACACCTTTTAAAAAGATGAATAGTTTGCAATAAAAGAGCAAGCTGAATCAACAACTGCGGATACCAACTCCATACCATTAGGTGTTGTTAACTATTGAAACTACTGCATTGTCGAGTAATAGACTATATTATGCTGTGCGTTTGATACCATAAGGTGACGTGAAAACTATAGGATTCAAAACCAATTCAGATCCATAGTACCAGACAATTAGAAATTTTTTAAAAATTTATATATTTTTTTAGTCAGGTTACATTCTCAATGAGAGACCAACGCCTCTCGCGTCGTTAAGTGTGAATAGTTGACTGGGCATGTTGCAAATAGATCGTACTGGGTTTCTACGCTAAAGGCACGGCTCCATATGCAAATGCTAATATTGACCAAATGTAATTACTGAAAACTTAATTTAACAATCCGATGACGAGTTTGAATTAAAGTAAATAATTTCCATTATTCAGAGAATAGCGAAAAAAAAGTCTTTTTTTCTGAAGTCCTGTTATCTTCGAATATATTTTCTGTTGAAACATTCAAATTTTAGACACCTTCTAAAAACAGATCAGATGGACTATTTAAACGAAAAACCGTTCACAAATAAATCAATTTCGTGGCCTGTTGTTAACCGATGAAAAAACTAATTAAGAGTTGTGAAGCATTTAACTGCATTGAAACTTGGCCACTGCCTGCAGTCTCTCTCCCTGTATCGCTCCGTATCTATCTGTACCTCTCTCTGAATCTCTCCGTCTCTTTCTGTCTTTTACTCTGTTTCTCCGTGTATCGTTCTGTCTCGTTCGTTCTACTATTACCTGACTCTGTCTCTCCCGTCTCTCGATTTCGCTCAATATCTCTTTCTGTGCCTGTGCCCATATCTATGTCTCTGTTTCTGCATGCCTGTCTACCTCTGTCTGTCTGTGTCGCTGTCTGTGCGTTTGTGTGTGTCTCTCTGCCTCTCCCTCTCAGTGTCACTCGTTGCTATCACTGATTTCGTTAGCCAAGCGAATGCATTGTTGCCAGTTGTCTCAATGTGGCTGAGAGAAACTCCAAAAAGTCGAAGTCATACGGCCAATGGTTTCAAAAGATGTCGCTTATCAGTAAATACGTGTAGAAACGTTTAAACAACGTTTGAGATTAGACACCTTTTAAATGTTTTTACATAATGCTATATATTCTTAACACTCATTAAATCGTTTTCAATGTATGCCTATGCATGTATTTTATTTATGATGTCTGGTTGCATTGAATAAAAAAAAAGAAATGTTTGAAAATTAAAATTAAAATATAAATTTCATATAATAATTTCAGGTTTTGTAAACTTCATAGTTACAGGTTTTGTAAACTTGAAACCAATGCTGTTATATAATTGAATAGCTGGATTTGGAATCTTATGTACATTATTGCTGTTTATCAGGAATCTTTTCATTGTACATTAAAAAAGATATGTGTGATAATTGCTGCAAAACAGTGTAGGCCTATCATTTGTGTGAAAGACCAACCTACAGTATGTTATCTTATACAAGTAACATTGACATTAGTATCTTAACTGACTATAATATTATGCTGCTAAACAATTAATATTAGTGACATTATAAAGTACTGTTTAGATGCCTTTAACTCTATCAATTTTGTTTCAATTGTACTGTACATAATATTGAATTGTCGTCAACGGCCTTTGATGTCATATGATGACGTTAAACTGTGGATAAAAAAAAAAAAAAAAAAATCGCAAATACGTTATAGGCAGGGAAGTAATGTTGTTGTGTGAAGTAACTCTACAGAACTATTTTCTATTGGCGTCAATTTCCCACAGGTCCAAGTGCCACCGCCCCAACGCCCACGCCTGCAACAACTGCAACGGTGATGCCGACGGGGCCCAGGCCAACCCCAGCTGCCCCGACGGACATGAGGTTGGCGACCAGGCTGCCCGCGGGCACCGCTACACCGTTAGTGATCGCCGTGGCTGACATCATCCCAGTGGCGTAGCTGCCGCCTGTGACACCGGCGCTTGTGAAGCCAATATATGAGAGAGCTGTTCCGATACCGAAAGGCCTGAAAATAATTTGTTACCTCAACGATGTAAGCTATGCATTTCTTTGAAGAAAAATTATGGAAATCGTATGTAGACACTTGGTTTGAACAATCGACTTAGACACCTTCAAAACGTTGGCAAACTGTGCTATATAAACAGCCAACAAACTTGTTTAATGACTAATGGGTAACTGGCGACAGTTTCTTTGTAATACACAAGGCAGTAACATGTTCTAATAAGTCACTATCTAAACACCAAAATACATCCTAGCATAATTATGTGCATACATAATTACATACATTCATCCGCACGTTCATGCATACATACATGCATTGCATACATACATGCATACATTAATGCAGACATACACACATACATACATACATGCATACATGCATACATGTATACATGCATACATGCATACATGCATACATGCATACATTCCAATCGTCCGTATGACCAATCGTCCTATGACCAATCGTCCTATGACCAATCGTCCTAGAACCGATAACTTGAATCAATGTGTCGGGTGTGCTTTTACCAGACATTATTATTATTCAACGGAATGGAGCTGCAGGTTATGACTTCGTGGAGAAACCGAAGAAGCAGCCTAGTCCTTGCTGATTTTAATTGATATAGCGCCAGAGTGATACCGTCCGAGAAATTTCGGAGATTTAGCGACATCTTTTGACCTTATCTTTACCTATGCAGAATGCGTAAGGCTAATGAAGGAATAAAATAAAAATAAAATGGATGGATCCACAGTTTAACGGCAGCTTATGACAACATAGGCCGTTGCCGCCGACAAAGATTAGTTTTGGCCTTTTACAGGCTGTCTGTTCTGTTAGTAGTTAAGATTTAAATTGCATAACATGTAAATGTACAGCGCAGTGCGTTTGTTAGGCGCTTATTAAAGAAAAGATATTATTATTATTATTATTATTATTATTATTATTATTATTATTATTATTATTATTATTATTATTATTATTGTTATTATTATTATTATTATTATTATTTATTATTATTATTATTATTATTATTATTATTATTATTATTATTATTATTATTATTATTATTATTATTATTATTATTATTATTATTATTATTATTATTATTATTATTATTATTATTATTATTATTATTATTATTATTATTATTATTATTATTATTTGCTAGTAAATGATGATAAAGTTTCATCATACCAGGGGCGTAGACACCGCTGCTAGTGACGCCAATTCTTGACATAGCTGTACCGATTCTGAAAAGCCTGAACATTTATTGCAGCAAAAAATGTAAGTCAGCACTTACTTAGAAACATAGGAGCCTAATGTGCAAATTGGATTTAGGCGATTTGTTAAGAGTGCTCTGCTTAGACACATTTAAAACCTTGACAATCGATTTTACATAAGCGGCCAACATAAATAATCTTATAACTTCCATCTTCGCCAGAGTCGTAACAGATCAAAATATAATTAAAATACACCCATGTATACGCACACACGCTCATACATCGAATACATTCTCACGTACAAACATATATACATATATGCATTGATACTGATTAAAACAATTAAATCGATTAATCTAAAAAACTTATCTTTGATTAATCCATTAAATTCGATAAATTTGGCATCTGTAACGCAGAGCGTGAAAAACTGTTTACAATGTAGTTAGTTACTACTTTCTTTCTACAAAAGCTTCAATCATTCTACGTGGTGAAGGTGATACGTCAGCAATGTTTTGGACCACAGTAAGCGAACCTCTAATTACAACGAAGACGGTTAATTTTGTCACTAAGTTAGAGTTTTTCGTTAGCCTTTACCTTAATTAAATGCAAAATAAACGCTTAATTTTCCACTCAAAAGTTTCACATCATCATTCTGCGAAGGGAACAATCATTAGCCAATCGCCGAGTTTGACGGTTATTATTATAGCATCAGCAGAAAGCGTTCTGGAGGTGTCTAAAGATAACTTTGAATTCGTTGATTAATCCAAAGCATTGCCTTTATGTCCACCTGACTCGTCTTTTTATAAACCCTGCCTGCTTCCCCATCTCACGTTCACATAGGGCTGTGAAGCCCCACCATGATGGCGTGGCATACAGCAACCTAGTTATAGGGCTGTGGCTTTCACAGCATCATGCATGCTCGGACCTCTCAAACCATAGGCATTCAAGGTTCGAAACGCTTAGAACGACTGACGGACAGAACGTACATGCGATCTACAGGTATGATCCTGAAGCTAGGGTCTTCCGAAATGGTAACACCAAGAATAATCACACTAGTGACCCGTTGGAGCCTCTGAATCCCTGTTGAGATGGCATCAGTATCTATAGTCGTCCTAAGCCTTCGGATCAGCATTTCCGATGACCTCCTGAGATTTAACTTTTCCGGACTGGCACTACCAACGTTATTGTGGTGGCGCACTTATTTATTTAGGACTAAATGTTAATAATTATTATTTATTAATGTTAATTTTAATATTAGGCTATTCAGGTCTCTTGTTGAGAAACCTGTTGCATTTTAAAGCGATTGAGGTGCATACTGCATTCACTGTCACAAAATTGTCGATTCTAACTTATATATAGCATTAGTAAGAAGCTTTCTGGAGGTGTCTAAAGATAACTTTGAATTAGTTGGTAAATCTACAGAATTGCCTATATGTACACCTGACTCGATTTTATTAAACGCTGCCTGCACTCCATGAACACTTAGTGACCTCATATTGGTCCAAGAATGGTTCTGCATGGGAATTGGGTTGAATATGTGTCCCATGAGGGAAAGCCCTAAGGGTAGCTACTACAATGGTCTTGGTGCGGTTCTAATGTAATTTAAACTTTATTTGCTCGTACTTAATCTAGCCTTACAATTACTAAGTTATTAGGTTGGCCACTTATGTGTTCGAGTGCGATTTTATATGGAATTAATATTGATATTAATATAATTAGTATTATTAGTATTAATAGGCATCAATATTCAATAGGCATTAATATTAATTAGCATCTGTTCCGCACCAAAACAATAAATTAAAATTAATATTGATTTTAATTTTAATATTAATATTAATACTACTTATATTAATATTAATATTAATATATTTTATGTGCAGAGCAGATGCCTATTTCCTGTAACCATTGAATGGTAATTATAAACAGCGACTGTTAGAGAGCTCTGCTTAGACACCTTTAAAACGTGACCATGTGAAGTTATATAAATTTGGGACATGGCATTCATTATTGGGTTTCTCCTTATTATCGTTCGAGCTGAAAGGCCATAAAATTAAGATCTCGATTAATTCTGGAAGCAATAAAGCTCTGTTAAGACACTTTTTATTGAATAAGTATATATATATATATATATATATATATATATATATATATATATATATATATATATATATATATATACTTAAAGTCACTACAATGTTGGGTCTTTCGCTTAGAACCGTAGGATTGGGACATTTACACGTCATGTGTAACAGAACGTCTCTTTTTGGGTCCTGGTGAATACAGAACCGCAATGTTGGGTCGTAACTTTGGTACCGCACACTTTGGGTCTAAATTTGCCAAAGACTATTAACAAATAGAAATTTTCTGTGAAAACAGTTAAAAGTATTGGATTTATTTAATAATGTTTTATAACAAGCGAACATAATTCCCAGAAATTGGACAATAATAAATTTATTAGCGTTAGACAAACGCCTACACTTTGCAAATAACAATGCAGATTAAACAGAGAAGCGATTTTAGATTTGGATTTGCGATCCCTCAGATTAAGATATATTTTATTATTAGGCCTATCATTACTTTTTGAGCCGCAATTGTTTTTAGAATTTTCGTTTACAATAAGAGCATTGCCGCCGTTATTTAAGTAGAAATTCGCAAATTCTACTCGGCCGCTGTTGGCTTCGAGTAAGACGAGTTGGCTATGGTAAGCACTAAAACCCGCCAGGTCCTTGTCCAATATTTCCAGTCTTTCTAGCCTTAAAACTCTGTTGGCCTAATAGCCGATGTGGCAGTACGCCATAGGCACATAATAGCGATTTTTCTGACAGTATTTGACTTAGAAAATGGTGCTCAAATGGGTCGGACTTTGTCCTGGGATGTCTATATAACTTGCGACCCAAACATCGGCGTGGGATTGCTGCCGACGTCTACTAAGACGAAAATAGCTCAATAAGTGATACACTTTTACAGTTGTTAGCGTAATGTCTTAAGTTTAAAGTTCTCAGTGTGGGAACCAACCCTTTGGTGAATTCATTTGTTTTCGTCATTTTTTAATTGAGGAATTTTGGATTTGTCTTGGGAGTTCTAGATGAGATAGGTTATCAGATCGACCAGGTTTTCTAGAATCTAGAGGAGCCCAAGTTTAGGACACCTCACAGTCCAGACAAATCTGTGCCTGCCTTTGATTTCAGGTGAACAGTAATGTTGTAATGCTTTCTGCAGGATTAATAAAATATGCTGAAACTAAAATTTGCACTAAAAGTAACTAAATTATTTAATAAATCAATGATATTAGAAGAAAACATGTTTTATTCAGAAATTCCAAGACTTGGTACGTCAAGTAATTTAAGAAATTACACATGCAGTAAAAACCTTAGGCTAAATAGTTACATCCCAAAAAGGAAAACAAAAGTGAAGCATGATAAACGATAGCTCATTGGTAGAATGCTCGGTTCTAAAGTGTAGAGTATACGTTCGAGCCATCCAAGAGACCGTTATTGTATACGGACCTTGAGCAACTCGTTCATTCACAACTGCTCAGTGTCATCGATGTTCTCTCATATGGTTGAGTTGTGCGAGCCAGTGAGCCTAAACTAGTAAAGTCATGAAGATAAAACTCATAATAACGATGATGACCATATTATCATAATGATGATGATAATAATAATAATAATAATAATAATAATAACAATGGTAATAATAATTTGAAGTCCACAATAAACAAATTGGACAGGTAGAGCCTTCAAAATACATGTAGCTTGAAGAGCAGTCCATAAAGCTAAACAGGCAGCCATGGATATGAAGTCTTAGCAACTTCATTTCTTTTAGCTTCGGCATGTGAAGGCAGGTGGCTAAGCCTCTCCCTTGACACCTGATTTTCCTTAAACACTTAGGGTCCGTGTACTCTTTACGACAGATTTGGCAGAGGGAAAGTGGAGCCGAAATCTCTAAAACTTTCTTCACTGGCAGTCTAACATGCTCACCACTGGACTGTTGTACAAATAGCATAACATCTACCAGGAGTAAGACATCAGTTCACCAAATAAGTAATCTAAAATTCGGAAAATAATGGTTAAATTCAAATATTTTCTCATCCTACACATTAATGTAAACTAGTGACACTTAAAACACATGTTAACAATTATCTTGTAGTAGATATTAATGGCACCATTCTTAAACTAAACACGATTAAACTTAATTACTTAACTGCAGAGACCACTAAGCCATTGTTCTTGATCTTGAAACTTCTTAATATCCTGAAAGAATGCTCTAAGAGCAAGATCAAGTCCTGCACCCTCCAGACTGAGATAAATGCAATCAGATTTCAAGGTGTCAAAGACACTGAAATATTTGGTTTGCCTCTGAGCATTGTAGTATTGGAATCATTCACTGTGTCAACCACCCAATTCTCTCAATATAACAAGCCCACCTAAACAGCTCCTCTGTAGCCGTCCTCTCTGGTGTGCCATCAGTTGGATATTATCCCATATGTACAAACTCTGTGTAACTACTAAGCCATAACGCAGCGCTTGTACATGTATATAAGCTGGTGCTCTGCATATTGAGTAGATGGTACTTAATTTTAACAAATTGATCAGATGTTTTCTGCAAAACAGCATATTGCCTTGAGAAATGGTACACAACTTCATGAAATAAATGTTGTAAAACAACAAAGCAATTAAAAAATGAATAACCTTAAAGGACAAATCCAAACGTTCTGACAAATTATGGAAAGCCCACAAAATTAAGAAGGTAGAAAGTGTCTATATGCTAACCTCTATACCAATGCACAAAAAGGATGAAACCTATCAGAATTAAGACATCAGATATGATATAAGAAATAAGCACTTCTTTGTGCCATTTTAGATTACTTATTACCAAGTAATAAGTAGTCCAAATGAACACAGCAATTAGCAATTTTGTCTGGAGACAAAATACGAAACTCCTGAAGACATTCCTAAATGACCAAATCATACAGGAACAACTTACTAGTAATAAACACACTGTTTATCTCCAGAAACTCAAGTTCACACAGTATTTCAAAACATAACGTTACAACAGCATTAAAGAATCAATAAGCTTTAATGAACATTAACCTTAATGAAGATTAAATGTACTGCAGTCGTCATAGAGCATATCCTGTAAAATAGTAACTGATAACTGAATGAAAAACGTTGCTTAGCACTTCCTAAGCGCCCATGCACGTGACTTAATCTGGGCCAAGCTTCTCTTTTTTAAACTTGGGTGCAAGGCCTGAAGACAGCGAATTTCGTTGAATGATAGCGGAGCTTCCTTTTGTCTGCAAGCTTCTTTTAGAATTTTAAGGTCAGTTGCCGACCAAGGTAGCCTTTTGCCTGAAGTAAAAAAATAAGAACTATGCAAATTTTAGATAGAATCACACTAAGCAAAAGAGCAATCTAATAGGTCAGAAATTAGCTATCTGCCACAGGAAGAAGACAGTAATACCTATTTAATTCGACTAAAGTCAATAATTTTCATTATGTAATACTGAGAGTAGTATCCTTGTTCCCAGCCATTTTTCACATTAAATTAAAATCCTTCTTGTTGGACATGAACAAATTAGAACAATTATATAAATACGAAGAAGAAATCTGAAGTTAAAATTCTCCTCAATATCTGTAATAAAATATTTCAAAGTGAAATTTAGGCAAGATAATCAAATGAAAATTCAAAGCCTAAAATTAGGAAAATGTAAATAGCATGTAAGTATAAGGTTATTTAGCATAGACATTAGAATCGGGAGTGATTTACCTGTAACATGGTGTTGCCGACTCTGCTTGCTGGAACTGTCAGAGCACGACATTGTGTCACTTTGGTCCATCTGAGACTGACATTCAATCCGTGCACTCGACTCTTTGGTCAGTGTCTGCTGATCCTCAGGTTTCTCTTCATCAAAGTTCATTACAGCCTTTTGGACTGATCATTAGACATGAAAATAAAAGAATTACATGCATTACATTTCTGAGTCATATTGTAAGAAATACTCTCATTCTGTACGATTGCTATATATTTCAACACGTCATTCATGACTCACCTTGTCACCTTGTGCTGTCGATTCGCTGAATCCTAGCGACCATCATAGTCAGCCTTCTCCATGTGTTCCGATCTCTCGTCGCCTCTCTCAGCTCCGGAATGTTCATCATCATCGTCTCGTGTATCTCCTCCATCCATCTCTTTCTTGGTCGTCCTCTTCCTCGTCTTCCCTCCCCACACGCCAGCATCATCTCCTTTTCCATGCCGTCCGCCCGCATCACATGGCCAAAATACATCACTTTTTGTCTTGCCGCTCTTTGTCTCAATGTCATCTCTCCTCTTAAGTGTCCTATCTCTTCCAGTATATGTTCATTTGTTTTCTTCTCGGTCCAGGGGACCCTCAGCATTTTCCTCCAAATCCACATTTCGCATGCTTCGATTTTCTTCTCTAGTGCTTTGGTTTTTGTCCAAGTCTCGCACCCGTACAGCACCACTGGTATTATCATTGCTTTAACAATTCTTGTTTTCGTTTCCAGACTCACCGCTTTATCCTTCCATATCTTTTCCAATCCCTGCATTGCTCCTTTTCCCAGAGTAATTCTTCGGCGTATCTCTCTCTCGCATCCCCCCTTCCTATCTATTGTAGCTCCCAGGAAACAGAAGCTCGATACCACCTCAATCTCTTCTCCATCTACTTCGAAGCTTCTCCAGCTCTCTGTGGTCATAATTTTAGTCTTTTTTATGTTGAAGTACAATCCTGCTTTCTCACTTTCAAGTCTTAGTTTCCTGATGTTGTTTTTCAGTACTTCCTTTTCCCCCGCCAACAGTGTTGTGTCATCCGCATACCTTAAGTTGTTGACAACCTTTCCAGCTATCCTCACTCCTTCCGCCTCATCATCAAATCCTGCCTCTCTCATGATCCTTTCTGCGTATAGAATGAACAGGTACGGTGATAGTATACATCCCTGTCTTACTCCCTTCTTTATTTGGAAACTTGCTGTTTCTCCGTGTTCCGTCCTCACCACTGCTATCTGGTTGAAATATAAGTTCCTGAGGAGAGTTATCAGGTGCACAGGTATTCCCATTTCTCTCAAAGTCTTCCACATGAGATCGTGGTTTACACAATCAAATGCCTTGCTGTAGTCTATAAAACATAGGTGGACCTCTTGTCCAAATTCCCTCTGTCTTTCCATTATCCATCTCAGGTTTGCAATATGATCTCTTGTGCCTCTCCCTTTCCTGAAGCCGGCTTGGGTTTTCGGCAGTTCTCGCTCTATCCTGCTCTCCATTCTTTTGAAGATGGGTATGAATATCGATTTACCCCAGAGGCCATTCTTCTGTTTCCCATATTAGGTTGCACAAAGTTGTTATCTCCTTTGTTATTCCATCGCCGGCCGCTTTGATCAGTTCAATAGGTATTTCATCTGCACCTGGTGTCTTGTTATCACTTATTTGCGTGATTGCCCATTCTACCTCCGCCTCCATAATCCCCGGTTCTTTTTCGTAGCTCACTGTGGTCGTCTCTTCTCCCCTAGTCTCTTCATCGTCAGTGTTATAGAGAGCTTCCGTATATTCTCTCCATCTATTCTTTATCTCCTCCCCATCTCCTATTATTCCTCCGTTTCCGTTTTTTAGTGAGCCGTTTCGTGGTGTAAACTTGCCAGTTATTTTCCTCATCATCGCGAACATCTCTCTGGTTCTTCCCTTTTTTCCCTCTTCCTCCATTTCCTTGCATCTCTCATTTAGGTATTTGTCCTTGTCTTTCCTTGCCTGTTTTTGGAATTTTCCATTTAAAACCCTCACCTGATCTCTATTCCCCGCTGCTCTCGCCCCTCTCCTTTCTTCCGCAATTTTGATTGCCTCCCCAGTTAGCCATGGTGATATCTTCTTTCTCTCCCTCCTGGGGACATGGGTGTTTGCTTCCTCGTGCACCACCTTCTTCATCTCTTCCCACAAGTCGTCAGCATTTATCGATTCGTCCAGATGTAATGCCTCAAATCTGTTCTTTATTTCTGCTCTATACTCTGGTATGATCCCTTTACATTCGTATCTGATTAGGCGTTCCCCTCTTTTAAGTCTCTTGAGTTTCAACTTAAGAATTGCCACCAACAGTTCATGGTCCGATCCACAGTCTGCCCCCGGTCTCGTTTGTACATCTCTCACCGTGCTCTTCCATCTCTTCTTTATCAATATATAGTCTATCTGGTTTCTGTGTTTTCCGTCTGGTGAAGTCCATGTGTACAGTCTTCTCTTTGTCTTCTCAAAACATGTATTCATGATACTCAGTTCGTTTGTTTCGCAGAAGTCAATGAGTCTTTCTCCTGCTTCATTTCGTTCACCCAACCCATATCTTCCGTGCGATGCTTCTATCTTGTCTGATCTCCCCACTTTTGCGTTGAAATCTCCCATAATCACCAAGACATCACCTTTCGGCACGTTGTCGATCTTTCCCTGTAGTTCAGTGTAAAATCTTTCACGAATCTCCTCCTCTGCCGTAGACGTTGGTGCATACACCTGAATGACGGTAGTGTTCACCTTCTTGCCCCTGAACCTTACGCTTAGGATTCGATCGTTGACCGTATCGTAGCCCATTATTGCCGCAGCACTCCTCTTGTCGCAGATCATCGCTACTCCATTTCTTCTTCCCTCGTTTGGTCCTGACATCACTACCCTGTATTCTCCAGAGTTGAAATGTCCCTTTCCCTGCCATCTCGTCTCACTCAGTCCCAGCACCTCCAGCCCCACCCTTTCCATCTCCATCTTGATCACCTCCAGTTTCCCGGTCTGCATGCTCCTCACGTTCCATGTTCCCAGCCTCCACTGGGTTCCACAGCTCAGGTTGATCCTGTGTTCATCGGCTGAATCCGTTACCGCACCTCCTTTCGGTTTTAGTGCAGTCGCTTCATGACGTCGTTTCTTCACCAGGTCATCCTTCCGCTCTTTCCCAGTAGTCTTGAAATCGCTGTCTGGCCTGGGTGTCTCACCATCGGCGATTATCGTTTTTTCATAGTTTGTGCTTTCCATGACAGTTTTCTTGGCAAAAGTACAGAGGTGGTTTGCCATTGCCTTCCTCTGGTTTTGCCTGCCGTACCCGTTCGTTCGCCCCCCATGTAGGAGGGTTACTAACAGTTCGCACCACGAGAAGGTGGGTACGGAGGTCTTTGGTTAATCAACCCAGATCGGGCCCGTGCCTCCGTCCTAGGACGTCGGTCAGGTCACCTTCCTGTTTTACCTCCTTAGAGGTGATTGATTAACCTTAGCGTTATAGTCCCGCAAATATCTAAGAAGTCAGCCAATCTTGATCAGACTTTATAATATATCATCCTAGTGATGAAATCTTTACGCATTAATTATCTGCGGGAGGAATGATACGGTCATGAGCCCGGGGGCGGAGGGAATACTTAGAAGTTTTAATTGGGGAAAGCAACTCATGTAAAACATGCCCATTATCCATAGGATGCAACTCAAATCGGCTAGGATAAGGTCGTGAATTAGCTTTGGAGTTGGCGCTTTAGAAGTTTGAAGTTTACGATTTACGATTATACACATATGCATGTATGCCTACACATAAAAAACCATGTTGATCTCCTTCGTAGGCGAAAGTTGTTTTCTGTTACTAAAAGATAGAATGATAACTTCATTCAGTCAGGGAGGGAGGAGTGCTGTCCTGTTGGGTAGTTGCTGTTTAAGAACAGTGTCATCACAAAAAGATGATTAACCCTCCTTCTTTAACACAGGATTGGGACTAACACCACAGGTAAGATAGTTGGTTGGTTAGTTGCTGTTTAAAGACACTACATGTACGTCATAAAAAGATGATTAACGTCGCCCTCCTTCATTATCCAGGCTTGGGACTGGCGCTACCAGAGTGGCTGAGTTATGCTGTCCTGTTTCTACCAGACGGCAAATAGCATTCACCCCGCTATAGAGATCACTGCATGTCGAGATATGTAGCTGGTGGCCGCTGTAGTTGTGCAGCAAGCGGAACATACTGTAAGTCATGCGCATCGATTCCAATGATGTGAACTGATGGGTGGCGAGCCAGATTCTTAGGTTCCAGTCTCGATGAGACTCACATCAACATCAGCATCATCAGTTCCTGACGCCAGCAGTTTGTCAGCGATGGGTACGAAGAGACGATCTCCACTGTCCTCGGTCATTTGTCAAGTTCAGATAATCTGCTGGCTGTCAATGAGACTCTTTAAGTCTCAGTCTTGTAATGTCCTCATTTATATTGTCTATCCCGCGTAGTCCCATGGCCTTTTCTTTTTCCTTCGAATCTTGCATGTAGTGTATTCTGTGGGAATCAGTCAACTAGCATTCTCTCCACGTGTCTAAACCATCGGAGTCTTTACTGAACGACTTTGTCTAGCAGAGTCCGCCTGGACATCTTTATGTGATCCCTGAAAATGTATGCATTTCTGCTGTAAGTATTCTTCTCTCATCTCACATTCGCCTCCGCCACCATTCTGTAGTAACTTTGAAATCCCTGCAATGTTCTGCAGTCAACTCATTTCTGCTGTGAGATTAGACCGTAGGCCTATCCCAGACAAAATCCCTGAGATGCTCAGAACCTATGGACCTACTTGCGGTCCTAGATGCCATAGAGTCTCTCCTCAGTAGTAAGCTTCCCTGTTTTACCACTGCACAATACAGATCAACGCCGTGGCGACGCATCATAGAAGTTGTCTTCAGTTTAATTAATAAGGGTCTGGTCAATTATTAATCATGTGTCAAGACAATGAAAGCTGCTAACATAATTGTCGTAACTGGTAAAGTCCAAACTTCTAAAGAGCCAACTCCAAAGCTTAGCGCAGGGCACCAGCTTATTCACGAACTGATCCACACATTAGACCTATTTGCTTTAGTCTCTGCCTATGTGAGATGGCAAACTGTTAGAAATTTAGCATATAAAACATTGAGGATCGATTCCATTCCATACGCAACAGATGGACTTCGCTTCTAGTTAGCCGAATCCTTCTTTTTCTGTTCTGATGCATTATTCATTGAACGCTGATGAAACAGTTTGTTCTTTTTGATGTGCGGATCCAGGAGACGATTTCTGGGATTCCGCAACTGCAACGTAGATCTTACTCCTTGGATGCTGAGCAGACGATAAGCACAGAGGATACTAGGAGCATGTGGGCGGTGGCGCGACGCTTTTGTGTCTGACTCCTATGTTACAGTGATCACTAGGCGCATCCGATGTGGTTAATCCGACCAGCAATGATTTACTGCACTGCCAAGTCCTAGCAAGATCGATGCACTACCAGTCACTGCTCGCTCGCTAACTGGATGCATGTGTTATTCCACACAACATGTCTGTCTGCCTGACTCTGTCTGTCTCGGTCTGTCTGTCTCTCTCGGTCTGTCTGACTGTTTGTCTGTTTGACTGTCTGACTATCTGTCTGCCCCAATGTCTGGTCTGTCTGTCTCTGACTTGTCTGTCGTAATAATTAGCAGTGACTAAAATTGGGACCTACTCGGAAATGTAAACTATACACTCTTCCTGGAGTTGTAAAGCTGTAGTCGAGCCGGTTATCAAAATTTCATATACTAGAATTAAATCGTGAGTATTCGACTGAGCTAACCTCTTCGAAATTCATATGACACACTGCGCACACTAGGCAAAAGACAAGTCAATAATAATAACAACTAGTAAGTTGTATATGAACTCATCATCAATTCAATGTATGAACCTTGGGCCAAACAGTTCATTCGCATTTCGTAAGCAGAAGCTCATGTCGCAGATTGCATTTTTAAGTATCAACTATGAATTCGCTTAATATAGTGCCTTTTCGGTACCTCACTTAAGACCGCATGGAAGCCAGTTCCCGAATGAGAATGAGAATGTTTCTCTACCAAAGCAGTTAATGATTTGGTAATGACATCTGCCGGCATGTAAACGCTAGGTCGAGCGGTCGCTGTTCCCTGTCCATGGCTTAGGGAATCGTCTCTATACCCAGGCTGAAGAAAGACTTCAGTGAACAACAATGGCATTTGTTTCTATCCTACTTCTAAGGAAAATTGGACACCTCCTCAGCCACATTTACGTGTAAGTGTATACTTGAATGACTAAGTATCTGTATGTAGGAGTGTGTTTGTATGTGTGTGTTTGTATGTGTGTGTGTGTGTGTGTCTGCGTCTCTTTGTGTGTGTGTGCATGTGAATATGTCTGTTCGTATGTGTCTGTGGGGATGTGTCTGTATCTTTATTCGGCAAGTGTGTGTTTGTGTGTGGGTGTGCGTTTGTATGTGTATGTATGTGCTTGTGTGTGTGTGTATGACTGTGAATGTTTGTATGCGTACAACACTGTACATGGGTTATAGGTTTGGGTGATTAAGTCTGTATGTGTAAGTGTGCTTCTGTGCAAACATACAATGTTCAGTAAACTTATGTGTAGGCCGAAGCGTTCGAGCATGTGTATGTACAATTATGTAAAAGTGTGTGTACTTTTATTCATCTTTACATTTATGTGTATTTGTTTGTGAAAGTATAACTGTAGGTGTATTTGTGTGCATGTGTTTATACATGTATATATATACATAATTGCATACATAATATACACACATAGAGATGTACATGTGTATGTATTTATATATTATACATATGTCTGCTACATGTGTATGTGTTTGCAGATGTATATGCATATTGCATATAATGGATATGTATGAAGCTATACGTGCTCTATGATGCAGCCATTTCTGTGTGAGCTTCGTACTAATGCAACAAGATGGCAGCACGTACTTGTTTCTTGTCCCATAGAGAAGCAGTAAAGCCTAGACTTGTAATAAAAGCACCGCACAGCATTATATAGCGCCAGATTATATCCAATACGCCAAGCGCAATAAGAACGCTCGGCATGTGGAAGCCTTCATTAGACCTGCGCACCCAGGCCGCCATTCTGCGCCTGAATATACGAGACACTTGCACCCGGTGAAGTAAGAATCCGTACAGTAGACACGCGTAGCAAATATGACGTTTATACTAGTGTTATTTACAGCGCTGAGCTAATAACTATTAAATGTATAATCTTAGGAACTGGTTCTTACTCTGTCCAAGTGCAACTGTCCTGTTACTTTGCCCCAGCTTTATGCCCATCGAATTCAATAAAGGAGTGCGATGAAGTTACGTCAGATGGCTGGTCTTCCGGGCGGCGGTTCGGACGCACACGGGGGCCATCTTCGAAATGGTTTTCGCAATAAAATGCCGCAGGGTCGATGCCAGTAACAGCAAGCCTGTTTTACCAATGTATATGGGGCGAATGGTGATTTAGAGAGCCACCTACTCAGAATTTAAGTCATCCTTGTCTAAGCTCAATAAAACCATTACAGAGTCATTACAAATTAGCCAAATTGTATAATTGTAATTAAAGAAAACAAGCCTGTTATATATTGTTAAGGCAAAGCTGTTTAAAAGTAGTTTTGTAAATCGATGTATGTTTAGTTATAATTAGATAGTCGATTACATTTCGTAATCGTAAACTCAGACTTTCTAAAGACAAGCGCAAAGCACCAGCTTATTCGTTTGCTTGCACTTGCATTGTGATCTAAATACTGTTGTGATTGTTTCATACAGTTGTTTTTTAAATTGAATATTTATATAGCGCCGCTTAAAGAGCAAAGCAAAATCCGAGGCGCTGTCTGTGCAAGCCTATAATATTATGATGTTATATGTTAGAACAAGACTGTAATTACACCAGGTACATGTAGCAAAACAATGCAAAGTAATCTCTGAAGCTTGTGGGATAATTATCATCGCTACTGGTTTTCGCTAGAAAACTTACCTATGGGAATGTTTTTTGTCTAAGAAACTTTCAATTATTTCGGCACATTCAGTTAAGTCAGGAATCCCATGGCGAGTTAATTATGTGTTTTCCTGTTTACTGTAACGACCACTGTTTGGTATCAAAGACCATTAGCGCGACGCTAATGGTCTTTGCCTCCATCCTTTATCCAAATTATGTGGCAAATTGTATGATTTATATATTTCGAAAGTGACACTGATAAAAAAAAGGTTGCTTACTAGTGTCCTAGTGGCAGGGTCCGATTTGTCAAAAAAGAAGCAGAGGGATCGGGAGGAGTTCAAGGCGGATCCAGGATTGATGCGTGGGCAAGGGTTGTTTCTGAGGGGCGCCACGTTCCAGAGTGAAAATGGTAATTAACTTTAAATGATAGTATATATATATATATATATTAGGGTGGCAATGAAATATTTTTTCTAATTTTTTTAAAGTGACACCCCCCATTTTGTTCTGTGGCATCTGAAACTGAACCTGGAAATGTTTTAAGACAATTGTTCAATATTTACTGGTTGCACAAGATGATCAAAGTTTTTAATTATAGGCGTAGGGCCGTAGGCATAGGCATTAGGCAATGGGCAAATTGGCAATGGGCATAGTGTTATTTATGTAAGAAATTATGTGGCTTACACTAGTCTTACACTTACACTGTCTTACAGTCTTACAGTCATTAGACTTGTCCTCGAACAATCGTTGCCTTGTTGCTGTCTGGATAATCCTTTCGGTGCTTCTCAACCAATTGCAGAAGATATTGTTTTTGATCCTCTTGGTTCGTAAGAACAGCATTAAACGATTGAATCAACGCAACGCCGCGTTCGGCAGCGTCGTTGACCACTTTAAGCTGTTGTAACTTACGTTTGCCAGTCAGGAATCCTTCATCTTCCTCCCACGTACTTGGATGAAGCAGCAGGAAGTCCATTGGGATTTGAAGAGCTTCGAAAAGTTTTTTCGTGTTATGCGTCACAAAATCATACAACTGCATTCCTGAGATGTGCTTTTCATCAATTTTGATTCGCCGTTGAGGTTCGTCGCTACTGCTCCGCTCCATGGCCTTCACCATTGTCACTCTAACTTCATCAGACACTCGTGAATCAAAGAACGCCAAACCTATCAAGGTTTCACTCAAGTACCAGAGATGGCTGGTAAAACTTTTCATCGCTGCCTTGGCCACACTCTGATTTGTGTCGTAAGCTGCGAATTGCTTCAACAACTCTAGGTCATTCAATGGAGCCAAGACAGGACACTGACAGCGGTACCATGCCTTCAGGTAAATCTGAACAACGAAGATGTTAAAATCACGTAGACCCGCTAGTTCGCGAGGTGTTAGATGAAACTGAGAGCGTAAAAGGTAAATTTTCAGGCAGTAAATTAACTTCGCCATCCACCTAGCTCTGTGGAATGCCCCTGGCGCTAGGATGTTTCGTGGATGATCATCGGGTGCACCTAGGAACAAAAGAGCTAGGTGCAGTAATTCCTTATAGTCGTCGCGTGGCTGAACTTCTATCAGCTGCTCAAGACAGAACCTAATCATATCCTCTCTCCATGGTTCCAACAAAGCAGCAACTGACACATCCGTCATCGCACTCTCAGAACTCTCTCTGTCAATGGAGCTCCAAGCTTTTGAGAATCGCTCAAACAGTTTAATGTTTGGCCCACTGGATGTTTCCATTAATAAACTGAAGACCTTTGCAACGATCAGCTCATGTATGTGGTGCCGGCATGCTAAACTGAGAAGCTTTCGCTTCAGTTTATTTTCCAGCAAGACACAGGCACCAGAGACGAGTCCGGTGTTGCTAGCCGTGGTATCAAATGACATACATTGCAGACGGTTGGTGAGGTTCCATTCTTCAACAAGTTTGAATACTGCTGCCGCCTGTGCTTCCCCGGTTCCATTGTGCATTGCTGGGACCCCAAGAAGTTTCATGGTACCTTCGCCAGAAACCAATACCGCTAATCGATCAACTGTTTCCTTTGACGTAAGTGCAGGCAGCAACTTTCCGTCCCAATGAACTGTCAGTGGAACATCTGGTGAGAAAGATGCATGTATCTCTCGTGCGATTTTCTCACGATTTCGTCGTCGACCCTGTCTGATAGATTCTCGGTTTATCGCCATGTCAGCTGGATTATGCCCCAACGATTGAGCAGCAGCTGCCAAGACATACGTGGCGTTTCTGTTGCTTATCCTCGTTCTATCTAGTGCAGCTGCAACTTCAGGTGTGACCATGCTGGAGGGTCTGCCACGGCATGATTTCTTGGCTGACGGGCCCAGTAACAGGCATGCATCATCAGCATCATCGTCACTACTGCTTTCTTCACTGCTCGTGAGCTGGGCAGTTGCGTTCTCTGTCATCAATCTATCAGCCTCCAATGTTTCAAGATTGATTTTCCGCAACTCCTTCTGATGCCGTCGTTTTTCTTGCTTGGCTAGTTTTGTGTCCACTGGACCCATACTTCCACGCCGTCCTGGTTCTCTCTGTGCAGTTAGGAATTCCCTATCTTCTGGGATTTTCATCAAAGTCATTGCGTCAGCATGAGCTACGTCGAAGAGATCGTCGAGAGTGCTTACAAATGCATCTTCTTTAGCCATTTGAGCTTCTGTTCTTCGACCTGCACTCTTTTTCAAGTTTTGCCACGTGCTATGTAATTTCTTTATTTTAGTGACTACATGACACTCTAGACGAATCGGAATTCTGGCTTTTTCCCAAAACGTCTGAACTTCCCGTGCTGCTGTTATTGCACTAGTTTGAATGGTCTGCTTTTCGTGAGAGTGTAAATGGAAGAACCGACCCAACACCTGGCGATTTGATGGCAGTTTGCTTCCAGTCACTTCATGAAATGAACTACCAATCAACCAAATACCACGACTCTTTTTCGAGGTATCCGTTGTAGGCCTACTACTTGCCATTGCCATCTAAAAATTTATTTCTTACCGACTGAACAAGCAGATTAGCAGAACTGATTAATTTAATACATTTCCTTCAGTACTGACTCTCGAGTTTATTGACACGCGTAAGACGCTTGTGAGCGATATTAAGGGTGTGTGGTTGAAACAAAGACGTTGGAGTAGCTACTAGTTAATATTTCTATAGCTCATGATTCATGAATGATTCGTGACTTCTCACTTAACGTTTTTATATTGCTTCAGCTCTGCAGTCTGCACAACACAACAACCACAGTTACCACACAAAGCACACATATTACGCAAAGCAGCATACTACAAAAAATGAATTAGTCTTGTGCAACGTCTAAATAGCTTCAGATTTCAGTCAAATTTGTTCCTGTAATCTTTGGCCCAATGGAGAACAACTTGAGAGGGTGTCGTTTGAGAAATGTTGAATTTTGTTTCTTACATTGATATTGGCTGTCACCCTAATATATATATATATATATATAATATATATATATATATATATTATATATATACATATATATATATATATATATATATATATATGAAATAATGGCATTATGCGCAATAGTTAGTATAGACCACTAGTATACAGTATACTATCCTATAAAATACTGTTCGAAAGTGGCGTTCATTTAATTGTGATGTTGGATCGCAAGTAATTTTTTTATTATTTTCAATCTGCTCAAAGTTCTTTCTGCAGTACAATTACCAGATGGCCCGAACGGGATGCCATATAATATGGCGCCGTACTGCAGTGGCCAACGTAACAGGAAGAGTGAGGTATATTTCATAAAGTAGGCCTAGTCTACTGATGATTAATTAGGGCAGTGATTCCAAACCTTTTTCAGAGGATGACACCCTTACTGAAGGCAGATCAGCCGCACCTTTGACCTTAATTTCAACTATTTTTCTCCAAGTTAGTTCTTCATTTTACTGACAAGAAACGTTTTTTGTATTAAACATGCGGGCTGCGACCCTTTCTACACTAGGCCTACTTTCAGTTTAGAAAATAGGCCTACTTATAGGCCTATGTTAGTAGTGATAAATTTTAAAACTTTTCACATAAAAAGATGCACAAATGTTATGATTCTACCTTCCGGACATCCAACCTTGAGCAGGTTTACGGGGCCTTTTTGGTGCCGCGAAACTCTGCAGGTTGGGAAGCACTGGATTAGCGAGTCATTATCACTTGTCTGAGGCAGTTCCAATGCAAGTGATTTGATCAGTGGCGTGGCTAGGTATTTTGGCGCCCGTTGCGAATAACGGCAAGCGCTCCCAACAGAAATTTCGAATTTTAGTGAAACACAGAGTTAGTCAAGCGCAGGGGTGGACTGGGCCGCCGGGACACCGGGAAGATTCCCGGTGGGCCGCCAGGACCGGTGATATAATAATTTAATCAATTTAGTACAGATGATACAGGTTTTTTTACAAAAAATTGCGGCATCGGTTAACCGGTTTTTAGTTTCGGTTAACCGGTTTGTAAATTAACTGAAAAAGAGCAATGCATACTTACTTACCTACAGTGCTCCGTACAGCCAGCGGCCGCCATGTTAGATAAGAATTTACATCTTCCATTCTACTTCCGGCGTCTTCCACTGAGTTTGTTTTGATAAAATTTCTTTTAAATTTGTTAGTTAGTAATAAGTAATATTAATTAAATAAGATATGTTACGGTTATGAGTGATATAAATCCGAAACGTAAATGTAAAGGTGGTGCGGAGAAAGTAAGAGATAAGAAACTAAAGATTCTTGGTAAAGATGGAGCTAAATGCCGAAATCTAGTCGATTTATTTAAAGCCACTCATTGTCATCTACACACCTTGAAGCTTTTATGCTTATGTCAACAGAAACCGATGTTTTAAGTGAACTGAATAATGACACAATTATAGATCATGTAGCCGAAATGGCACCCGGCTTAAAGAAGTTGCTAATACTATAAACAGCAATAATACCATCACAGTGAGTCCGAATAAATTGATTTATAACTTGAGTTGACGCATTCTTAATATTTTATATATAATTATAAATTATATATGCGATTTATCGTTTTTTGTTATTGCATAATGTAATTTGTAAAGTGACCCATGACTTTGGAGGTCACTGGCCCTCGGGTATGCATGAAAAAATGCACAAAGAAAATAAAAGTCATGAAGTTAGGGCCGCTTTTTGTTTTTTTCCCGGGCCGCTTGAACTCCCCAGTCCACCCCTGGTCATGCGCATTGATTATTATATGCAATTATGCATATATGATCTTCAAGGCTCAGAGGGGTCTTGCCCGCAATATCTGGTTGGCGTACTACTTCGGCCTCACTCAGCTTTCTCCCACCGTCCACTTCGTTCCTGCAATAGACTTGACCTCTTGGTTCCCCGTAGTAGAACTGCTATGGCTCGGGCTCGTTCCTTTGCTTCAATTGGTCCCTCTTTTGCAATGCTCTTTCTCCTTCTGTTCGCTCTAAAATTCTCTCTGGCAGTCTCTCTTCTTCTTTCGCGCGTTTTCTCAAAACCTGTTTATTTTCGCGGGGCTTAGCACACTGGGAGCGCTACTGAACGGTTCACCCTACAAGAGGCGCTTTACAAATACTTAAAAACGATACGATACGATATGTGGCTCTTACCAGACTCAAAACTTTTCCATCCTTGATATAAGCTGCAAAGTCTTTGAGAACTTCGTTTCTCCTGACAAGTTCTTAAACTTAGCTCCGTTCAGTTTATGTCGCTTAATTTTCTATAAAGGC
>JACEVL010000823.1:379191-391691 GCA_020284085.1 Aporrectodea caliginosa
TACATACATATATACATACTTTTGGCACTGGAAATATAACTGCAATAATTGTGTATATGACCCTGAATTTTGATCGTTGATGTTTCGGGTGGAACAAAATATTATTCAACGAGCTAGTTGGGCAACTTTAGGCTAAGCAACGGTAAGTAGTCTACTAGAGGTCTGCGTGTAGAGCATTTTTGCTACCCGACCCGTAACACAGAACCGCTACCCATTCGTACCCGACCCGTACTCAAAAGTACTACCCGACCCGACCCGTACCCGCGGGTATACCCGTACCCGTACAGTACCCGTCACGTCATTAGCATCGCCTTCCCATAGTCCCCATTCCCTACCAGGCCAATAGGCTTACAACTCAGCATGCAGTAAAAAATAATAAATAGGCTGATGATAATGACTGATGATGATGATGATGATGATGAAGATGATGATGATGATCATCGCGAACATCTCTCTGGTTCTTCCCTTTTCCCCCTCTTCCTCCATTTCCTTGCATCTCTCATTTAGGTATTTGTCCTTGTCTTTCCTTGCCTGTTTTTGGAATTTTCCATTTAAAACCCTCACCTGATCTCTATTCCCCGCTGCTCTCGCCCCTCTCCTTTCTTCCGCAATTTTGATTGCCTCCCCAGTTAGCCATGGTGATATCTTCTTTCTCTCCCTCCTGGGGACATGGGTGTTTGCTTCCTCGTGCACCACCTTCTTCATCTCTTCCCACAAGTCGTCAGCATTTATCGATTCGTCCAGATGTAATGCCTCAAATCTGTTCTTTATTTCTGCTCTATACTCTGGTATGATCCCTTTACATTCATATCTGATTAGGCGTTCCCCTCTTTTAAGTCTCTTGAGTTTCAACTTAAGAATTGCCACCAACAGTTCATGGTCCGATCCACAGTCTGCCCCCGGTCTCGTTTGTACATCTCTCACCGTGCTCTTCCATCTCTTCTTTATCAATATATAGTCTATCTGGTTTCTGTGTTTTCCATCTGGTGAAGTCCATGTGTACAATCTTCTCTTTGTCTTCTCAAAACATGTATTCATGATACTCAGTTCGTTTGTTTCGCAGAAGTCAATGAGTCTTTCTCCTGCTTCATTTCGTTCACCCAACCCATATCTTCCGTGCGATGCTTCTATCTTGTCTGATCTCCCCACTTTTGCGTTGAAATCTCCCATAATCACCAAGACATCACCTTTCGGCACGTTGTCGATCTTTCCCTGTAGTTCAGTGTAAAATCTTTCACGAATCTCCTCCTCTGCCGTAGACGTTGGTGCATACACCTGAATGACGGTAGTGTTCACCTTCTTGCCCCTGAACCTTACGCTTAGGATTCGATCATTGACCGTATCGTGGCCCATTGGCGCACTGGCACTCCTCTTGTCGCAGATCATCGCCACTCCATTTCTTCTTCCCTCGTTTGGTCACAACATCACTACCACTGTATTCTCCAGAGTTGAAATGTCCCTTTACCTGCCATCTCGTCTCACTGAGTTCCGGCACCTCCAGCCCCACCCTTTTCCATCTCCATCTTGATCACCTCCAGTTTCCCGGTCTGCATGCTCCTCACGTTCCATGTTCCCAGCCTCCACTGGGTTCCACAGCTCAGGTTGATCCTGTGTTCATCGGCTGAATCCGTTACCGCACCTCCTTTCGGTTTTAGTGCAGTCGCTTCATGACGTCGTTTCTTCACCAGGTCATCCTTCCGCTCTTTCCCAGTAGTCTTGAAATCGCTGTCTGGCCTGGGTGTCTCACCATCGGCGATTATCGTTTTTTCATAGTTTGTGCTTTCCATGACAGTTTTCTTGGCAAAAGTACAGAGGTGGTTTGCCATTGCCTTCCTCTGGTGACTGCCGTACCCGTTCGTTCGCCCCCCATGTAGGAGGGTTACTAACAGTTCGCACCACGAGAAGGTGGGTACGGAGGTCTTTGGTTAATCAGGCCAGGTAGGGCCCGTGCCTCCGTCCTAGGACGTCGGTCAGGTCACCTTCCTGTTTACCTCCTTAAGAGGTGAATTGATTAACCTTGGCATTATAGTCCCGCAAATATCATAAGAAGTCAGCCAATCTTGATCAGACTTTATAATATAATATCCTAGTGATGAGAAATTTTACTCAGATTATCTGCGGGAAGAATGATACGGTCATGAGCCCGGGGGCGGAGGGAATACTTAGAAGTTTTAATTGGGGAAAGCAACTCATGTAACTCAAATCGGCTAGGATGCAACTCAAATCGGCTAGGATAAGGTCGTGAATTAGCTTTGGAGTTGGCGCTTTAGAAGTTTGAAGTTTACGATTTACGATTATACACATATGCATGTATGCCTACACATAAAAACCATGTTGATCTCCTTCGTAGGCGAAAGTTGTTTTCTGTTACTAAAAGATAGAATGATAACTTCATTCAGTCAGGGAGGGAGGAGGAGTGCTGTCCTGTTGGGTAGTTGCTGTTTAACGACACAGTGTCATAACAAAGATGATTAGCGTCGCCCCTCCTTCTTTACACAGGATTGGGACTAACACTACCACAGGTAGGATAGTTGGTTGGTTAGTTGCTGTTTAAAGACACTACATGTACGTCATAACAAAGATGATTAGCGTCGCCCTCCTTCTTTATCCAGGCTTGAGACTAGGGCTGCCAGAGTGGCTGAGTTATGCTGTCCTGTTTCTACCAGACGGCAAATAGCATTCACCCCGCAATAGAGATCGCTGCATGTCGAGATATGTAGCTGTAGCTGGTGGCCGCTGTAGTTGTGCAGCAAGCGGAACATACTGTAAGTCATGCGCATCGATTCCAATGATGTGAACTGATGGGTGGCGAGCCAGATTCTTAGGTTCCAGTCTCGATGAGACTCACATCAACATCAACATCATCGGTTCCCTGACGCCAGACAGTTTGTCAGCGATGGGTACGAAGAGAGACGATCTCCACCGTCCTCGGTCATTTGTCAAGTTCAGATAATCTGCTGGCTGTCAATGAGACTCTTTAAGTCTCAGTCTTGTAATGTCCTCATTTATATTGTCTATCCCGCGTAGTCCTGGCCTTTTCTTTTTCCTTCGAATCTTGCATGTAGTGTATTCTGTGGGAATCAGTCAACTAGCATTCTCTCCACGTGTCTAAACCATCGGAGTCTTTACTGAACGACTTTGTCTAGCAGAGTCCGCCTGGACATCTTTATGTGATCCCTGAAAATGTATGCATTTCTGCTGTAAGTATTCTTCTCTCATCTCACATTCGCCTCCGCCACCATTCTGTAGTAACTTTGAAATCCCTGCAATGTTCTGCAGTCAACTCATTTCTGCTGTGAGATTAGACCGTAGGCCTATCCCAGACAAAATCCCTGAGATGCTCAGAACCTATGGACCTACTTGCGGTCCTAGATGCCATAGAGTCTCTCCTCAGTAGTAAGCTTCCCTGTTTTACCACTGCACAATACAGATCAACGCCGTGGCGACGCATCATAGAAGTTGTCTTCAGTTTAATTAATAAGGGTCTGGTCAATTATTAATCATGTGTCAAGACAATGAAAGCTGCTAACATAATTGTCGTAACTGGTAAAGTCCAAACTTCTAAAGAGCCAACTCCAAAGCTTAGCGCAGGGCACCAGCTTATTCACGAACTGATCCACACATTAGACCTATTTGCTTTAGTCTCTGCCTATGTGAGATGGCAAACTGTTAGAAATTTAGCATATAAAACATTGAGGATCGATTCCATTCCATACGCAACAGATGGACTTCGCTTCTAGTTAGCCGAATCCTTCTTTTTCTGTTCTGATGCATTATTCATTGAACGCTGATGAAACAGTTTGTTCTTTTTGATGTGCGGATCCAGGAGACGATTTCTGGGATTCCGCAACTGCAACGTAGATCTTACTCCTTGGATGCTGAGCAGACGATAAGCACAGAGGATACTAGGAGCATGTGGGCGGTGGCGCGACGCTTTTGTGTCTGACTCCTATGTTACAGTGATCACTAGGCGCATCCGATGTGGTTAATCCGACCAGCAATGATTTACTGCACTGCCAAGTCCTAGCAAGATCGATGCACTACCAGTCACTGCTCGCTCGCTAACTGGATGCATGTGTTATTCCACACAACATGTCTGTCTGCCTGACTCTGTCTGTCTCGGTCTGTCTGTCTCTCTCGGTCTGTCTGACTGTTTGTCTGTTTGACTGTCTGACTATCTGTCTGCCCCAATGTCTGGTCTGTCTGTCTCTGACTTGTCTGTCGTAATAATTAGCAGTGACTAAAATTGGGACCTACTCGGAAATGTAAACTATACACTCTTCCTGGAGTTGTAAAGCTGTAGTCGAGCCGGTTATCAAAATTTCATATACTAGAATTAAATCGTGAGTATTCGACTGAGCTAACCTCTTCGAAATTCATATGACACACTGCGCACACTAGGCAAAAGACAAGTCAATAATAATAACAACAGTAAGTTGTATATGAACTCATCATCAATTCAATGTATGAACCTTGGGCCAAACAGTTCATTCGCATTTCGTAAGCAGAAGCTCATGTCGCAGATTGCATTTTTTAAGTATCAACTATGAATTCGCTTAATATAGTGCCTTTTCGGTACCTCACTTAAGACCGCATGGAAGCCAGTTCCCGAATGAGAATGAGAATGTTTCTCTACCAAAGCAGTTAATGATTTGGTAATGACATCTGCCGGCATGTAAACGCTAGGTCGAGCGGTCGCTGTTCCCTGTCCATGGCTTAGGGAATCGTCTCTATACCCAGGCTGAAGAAAGACTTCAGTGAACAACAATGGCATTTGTTTCTATCCTACTTCTAAGGAAAATTGGACACCTCCTCAGCCACATTTACGTGTAAGTGTATACTTGAATGACTAAGTATCTGTATGTAGGAGTGTGTTTGTATGTGTGTGTTTGTATGTGTGTGTGTGTGTGTGTCTGCGTCTCTTTGTGTGTGTGTGCATGTGAATATGTCTGTTCGTATGTGTCTGTGGGGATGTGTCTGTATCTTTATTCGGCAAGTGTGTGTTTGTGTGTGGGTGTGCGTTTGTATGTGTATGTATGTGCTTGTGTGTGTGTGTATGACTGTGAATGTTTGTATGCGTACAACACTGTACATGGGTTATAGGTTTGGGTGATTAAGTCTGTATGTGTAAGTGTGCTTCTGTGCAAACATACAATGTTCAGTAAACTTATGTGTAGGCCGAAGCGTTCGAGCATGTGTATGTACAATTATGTAAAAGTGTGTGTACTTTTATTCATCTTTACATTTATGTGTATTTGTTTGTGAAAGTATAACTGTAGGTGTATTTGTGTGCATGTGTTTATACATGTATATATATACATAATTGCATACATAATATACACACATAGAGATGTACATGTGTATGTATTTATATATTATACATATGTCTGCTACATGTGTATGTGTTTGCAGATGTATATGCATATTGCATATAATGGATATGTATGAAGCTATACGTGCTCTATGATGCAGCCATTTCTGTGTGAGCTTCGTACTAATGCAACAAGATGGCAGCACGTACTTGTTTCTTGCCCCATAGAGAAGCAGTAAAGCCTAGACTTGTAATAAAAGCACCGCACAGCATTATATAGCGCCAGATTATATCCAATACGCCAAGCGCAATAAGAACGCTCGGCATGTGGAAGCCTTCATTAGACCTGCGCACCCAGGCCGCCATTCTGCGCCTGAGTATACGAGACACTTGCACCTGGTGAAGTAAGAATCCGTACAGTAGACACGCGTAGCAAATATGACGTTTATACTAGTGTTATTTACAGCGCTGGGCTAATAACCATTAAATGTATAATCTTAGGAACTGGTTCTTACTCTGTCCAGTGCAACTGTCCTGTTACTTTGCCCCAGCTTTATGCCCATCGAATTCAATAAAGGAGTGCGATGAAGTTACGTCAGATGGCTGGTCTTCCGGGCGGCGGTTCGGACGCACACGGGGGCCATCTTCGAAATGGTTTTCGCAATAAAATGCCGCAGGGTCGATGCCAGTAACAGCAAGCCTGTTTTACCAATGTATATGGGGCGAATGGTGATTTAGAGAGCCACCTACTCAGAATTTAAGTCATCCTTGTCTAAGCTCAATAAAACCATTACAGAGTCATTACAAATTAGCCAAATTGTATAATTGTAATTAAAGAAAACAAGCCTGTTATATATTGTTAAGGCAAAGCTGTTTTAAGTAGTTTTGTAAATCGATGTATGTTTAGTTATAATTAGATAGTCGATTACATTTCGTAATCGTTAAACTCAGACTTTCTAAAGACAAGCGCAAAGCACCAGCTTATTCGTTTGCTTGCACTTGCATTGTGATCTAAATACTGTTGTGATTGTTTCACACAGTTGTTTTTTAAATTGAATATTTATATAGCGCCGCCCAAAAGAGCAAAACAAAATCTGAGGCGCTCTCTGCGCTAGCCTATAATATTATGATGTTATATGTTAGAACAAGACTGTAATTACAATTCAGTACATGTAGCAAACAATGCAAAGTAATCTCTGAAGCTTGTGGGATAATTATCATCGCTACTGGTTTTCGCTAGAAAACTTACCTATGGGAATGTTTTTTGTCTAAGAAACTTTCAATTATTTCCCGGCACATTCAGTTAAGTCAGGAATCCCATGGCGAGTTAATTATTATTTGTTTTCCTCTTGTTTACTGCTTAACGACCACTGTTTGGTATCCAAAGACCATTGGGCGCGACGCTAATGGTCTTTGCTACCTCCTCCTCCATCCAAATTATGTGGCAAATTGTATGATTTATATATTTCGAAAGTGACACTGATAAAAAAAAGGTGCTTACTAGTGTCCTAGTGGCAGGGTCCGATTTGTCAAAAAAGAAGCAGAGGGATCGGGAGGAGTTCAAGGCGGATCCAGGATTGATGCGTGGGCAAGGGTTGTTTCTGAGGTATGCCACGTTCCAGAGTGAAAATGGTAATTGGGTTTTAAATGATAGTATATATATATATATATTAGGGTGGCAATGAAATATTTTTTCTAATTTTTTTAAAGTGACACCCCCCCATTTTGTTCTGTGGCATCTGAAACTGAACCTGGAAATGTTTTAAGACAGTTGTTCAATATTTACTGGTTGCACAAGATGATCAAAGTTTTTAATTATAGGCGTAGGGCCGTAGGCATAGGCATTAGGCAATGGGCAAATTGGCAATGGGCATAGTGTTATTTATGTAAGAAATTATGTGGCTTACACTAGTCTTACACTTACACTGTCTTACAGTCTTACAGTCATTAGACTTGTCCTCGAACAATCGTTGCCTTGTTGTTGTCTGGATAATCCTTTCGGTGCTTCTCAACCAATTGCAGAAGATATTGTTTTTGATCCTCTTGGTTCGTAAGAACAGCATTAAACGATTGAATCAACGCAACGCCGCGTTCGGCAGCGTCGTTGACCACTTTAAGCTGTTGTAACTTACGTTTGCCAGTCAGGAATCCTTCATCTTCCTCCCACGTACTTGGATGAAGCAGCAGGAAGTCCATTGGGATTTGAAGAGCTTCGAAAAGTTTTTTCGTGTTATGCGTCACAAAATCATACAACTGCATTCCTGAGATGTGCTTTTCATCAATTTTGATTCGCCGTTGAGGTTCGTCGCTACTGCTCCGCTCCATGGCCTTCACCATTGTCACTCTAACTTCATCAGACACTCGTGAATCAAAGAACGCCAAACCTATCAAGGTTTCACTCAAGTACCAGAGATGGCTGGTAAAACTTTTCATCGCTGCCTTGGCCACACTCTGATTTGTGTCGTAAGCTGCGAATTGCTTCAACAACTCTAGGTCATTCAATGGAGCCAAGACAGGACACTGACAGCGGTACCATGCCTTCAGGTAAATCTGAACAACGAAGATGTTAAAATCACGTAGACCCGCTAGTTCGCGAGGTGTTAGATGAAACTGAGAGCGTAAAAGGTAAATTTTCAGGCAGTAAATTAACTTCGCCATCCACCTAGCTCTGTGGAATGCCCCTGGCGCTAGGATGTTTCGTGGATGATCATCGGGTGCACCTAGGAACAAAAGAGCTAGGTGCAGTAATTCCTTATAGTCGTCGCGTGGCTGAACTTCTATCAGCTGCTCAAGACAGAACCTAATCATATCCTCTCTCCATGGTTCCAACAAAGCAGCAACTGACACATCCGTCATCGCACTCTCAGAACTCTCTCTGTCAATGGAGCTCCAAGCTTTTGAGAATCGCTCAAACAGTTTAATGTTTGGCCCACTGGATGTTTCCATTAATAAACTGAAGACCTTTGCAACGATCAGCTCATGTATGTGGTGCCGGCATGCTAAACTGAGAAGCTTTCGCTTCAGTTTATTTTCCAGCAAGACACAGGCACCAGAGACGAGTCCGGTGTTGCTAGCCGTGGTATCAAATGACATACATTGCAGACGGTTGGTGAGGTTCCATTCTTCAACAAGTTTGAATACTGCTGCCGCCTGTGCTTCCCCGGTTCCATTGTGCATTGCTGGGACCCCAAGAAGTTTCATGGTACCTTCGCCAGAAACCAATACCGCTAATCGATCAACTGTTTCCTTTGACGTAAGTGCAGGCAGCAACTTTCCGTCCCAATGAACTGTCAGTGGAACATCTGGTGAGAAAGATGCTTGTATCTCTCGTGCGATTTTCTCACGATTTCGTCGTCGAGCCTGTCTGATAGATTCTCGGTTTATCGCCATGTCAGCTGGATTATGCCCCAACGATTGAGCAGCAGCTGCCAAGACATACGTGGCGTTTCTGTTGCTTATCCTCGTTCTATCTAGTGCAGCTGCAACTTCAGGTGTGACCATGCTGGAGGGTCTGCCACGGCATGATTTCTTGGCTGACGGGCCCAGTAACAGGCATGCATCATCAGCATCATCGTCACTACTGCTTTCTTCACTGCTCGTGAGCTGGGCAGTTGCGTTCTCTGTCATCAATCTATCAGCCTCCAATGTTTCAAGATTGATTTTCCGCAACTCCTTCTGATGCCGTCGTTTTTCTTGCTTGGCTAGTTTTGTGTCCACTGGACCCATACTTCCACGCCGTCCTGGTTCTCTCTGTGCAGTTAGGAATTCCCTATCTTCTGGGATTTTCATCAAAGTCATTGCGTCAGCATGAGCTACGTCGAAGAGATCGTCGAGAGTGCTTACAAATGCATCTTCTTTAGCCATTTGAGCTTCTGTTCTTCGACCTGCACTCTTTTTCAAGTTTTGCCACGTGCTATGTAATTTCTTTATTTTAGTGACTACATGACACTCTAGACGAATCGGAATTCTGGCTTTTTCCCAAAACGTCTGAACTTCCCGTGCTGCTGTTATTGCACTAGTTTGAATGGTCTGCTTTTCGTGAGAGTGTAAATGGAAGAACCGACCCAACACCTGGCGATTTGATGGCAGTTTGCTTCCAGTCACTTCATGAAATGAACTACCAATCAACCAAATACCACGACTCTTTTTCGAGGTATCCGTTGTAGGCCTACTACTTGCCATTGCCATCTAAAAATTTATTTCTTACCGACTGAACAAGCAGATTAGCAGAACTGATTAATTTAATACATTTCCTTCAGTACTGACTCTCGAGTTTATTGACACGCGTAAGACGCTTGTGAGCGATATTAAGGGTGTGTGGTTGAAACAAAGACGTTGGAGTAGCTACTAGTTAATATTTCTATAGCTCATGATTCATGAATGATTCGTGACTTCTCACTTAACGTTTTTATATTGCTTCAGCTCTGCAGTCTGCACAACACAACAACCACAGTTACCACACAAAGCACACATATTACGCAAAGCAGCATACTACAAAAAATGAATTAGTCTTGTGCAACGTCTAAATAGCTTCAGATTTCAGTCAAATTTGTTCCTGTAATCTTTGGCCCAATGGAGAACAACTTGAGAGGGTGTCGTTTGAGAAATGTTGAATTTTGTTTCTTACATTGATATTGGCTGTCACCCTAATATATATATATATATATAATATATATATATATATATATTATATATGTATATATATATATATATATATATATATATGAAATAATGGCATTATGCGCAATAGTTAGTATAGACCACTAGTATACAGTATACTATCCTATAAAATACTGTTTGAAATTGGCGTTCATTTGTGATGTTGGATCGCAAGTAATTTTTTTTTTATTATTTTCAATCTGCTCAAAGTTCTTTCTGCAGTACAATTACAGATGGCCCGAACGGGATGCCATATAATATGGCGCCGTACTGCAGTGGCCAACGTAACAGGAAGAGTGAGGTATATTTCATAAAGTAGGCCTAGTCTACTGATGATTAATTAGGGCAGTGATTCCAAACCTTTTTCAGAGGATGACACCCTTACTGAAGGCAGATCAGCCGCACCTTTGACCTTAATTTCAACAATTTTTCTCCAAGTTAGTTCTTCATTTTACTGACAAGAAACGTTTTTTGTATTAAACATGCGGGCTGCGACCCTTTCTACACTAGGCCTACTTTCAGTTTAGAAAATAGGCCTACTTATAGGCCTATGTTAGTAGTGATAAATTTTAAAACTTTTCACATAAAAAGATGCACAAATGTTATGATTCTACCTTCCGGACATCCAACCTTGAGCAGGTTTACGGGGCCCTTTGGTGCCGCGAAACTCTGCAGGTTGGGAAGCACTGGATTAGCCTAGGGAGTCATTATCACTTGTCTGAGGCAGTTCTAATGCAAGTGATTTGATCAGTGGCGTGGCTAGGTATTTTGGCGCCCGTTGCGAATAACGGCAAGCGCTCCCAACAGAAATTTCGAATTTTAGTGAAACACAGAGTTAGTCAAGCGCAGGGGTGGACTGGGCCGCCGGGACACCGGGAAGATTCCCGGTGGGCCGCCAGGACCGGTGATATAATAATTTAATCAATTTAGTACAGATGATACAGGTTTTTTTACAAAAAATTGCGGCATCGGTTAACCGGTTTTTAGTTTCGGTTAACCGGTTTGTAAATTAACTGAAAAAGAGCAATGCATACTTACTTACCTACAGTGCTCCGTACAGCCAGCGGCCGCCATGTTAGATAAGAATTTACATCTTCCATTCTACTTCCGGCGTCTTCCACTGAGTTTGTTTTGATAAAATTTCTTTTAAATTTGTTAGTTAGTAATAAGTAATATTAATTAAATAAGATATGTTACGGTTATGAGTGATATAAATCCGAAACGTAAATGTAAAGGTGGTGCGGAGAAAGTAAGAGATAAGAAACTAAAGATTCTTGGTAAAGATGGAGCTAAATGCCGAAATCTAGTCGATTTATTTAAAGCCACTCATTGTCATCTACACACCTTGAAGCTTTTATGCTTATGTCAACAGAAACCGATGTTTTAAGTGAACTGAATAATGACACAATTATAGATCATGTAGCCGAAATGGCACCCGGCTTAAAGAAGTTGCTAATACTATAAACAGCAATAATACCATCACAGTGAGTCCGAATAAATTGATTTATAACTTGAGTTGACGCATTCTTAATATTTTATATATAATTATAAATTATATATGCGATTTATCGTTTTTTGTTATTGCATAATGTAATTTGTAAAGTGACCCATGACTTTGGAGGTCACTGGCCCTCGGGTATGCATGAAAAAATGCACAAAGAAAATAAAAGTCATGAAGTTAGGGCCGCTTTTTGTTTTTTTCCCGGGCCGCTTGAACTCCCCAGTCCACCCCTGGTCAAGCGCAATATTGATTATATGCAATTATGCATATATGATCTTCAAGGCTCAGAGGGGTCTTGCCCCGCAATATCTGGTTGGCGTACTACTTCGGCCTCACTCAGCTTTCTCCCACCGTCCACTTCGTTCCTGCAATAGACTTGACCTCTTGGTTCCCCGTAGTAGAACTGCTATGGCTCAGGCTCGTTCCTTTGCTTCAATTGGTCCCTCTCTTTGCAATGCTCTTTCTCCTTCTGTTCGCTCTAAAATTCTCTCTGGCAGTCTCTCTTCTTCCTTCGCTTTTCTCAAAACCTGTTTATTTTCGCGGGGCTTAGCACACTGGGAGCGCTTCTGAACGGTTCACCCTACAAGAGACGCTTTACAAATACTTAAAAACGATACGATACGATATGTGGCTCTTACCAGACTCAAAACTTTTCCATCCTTGATATAAGCTGCAAAGTCTTTGAGAACTTCGTTTCTCCGACAAGTTCTTAAACTTAGCTCCGTTCAGTTTATGTCGCTTAATTTTTTATAAAGGCAAGCGATGCGCAAACAGTTTTATGAACAACAAATACACATAAAACTGGAATTTCGAATAGACAACGTACAGACTCAAGATCCTTCCACTCACAATCTTGGTACAGACTGATATTCCACAACTTATGACTCAGCGGTCTCAGTGCCACTGTCCAGGCCGAAGGGGAAGGGGAAAGGAAAGGAGAAAGGTCACCAGGACGTCTACCAAGAGCCATGGGAGGCTTGAATCTTCGACCCCGGCTGTTATACCTGAAGCATACGGCATGGAAACCTG
>JACEVL010000823.1:394191-423854 GCA_020284085.1 Aporrectodea caliginosa
CGTAATTATTATGTAAATACACAGACTATCCATACGTCAGCTGCTCAGTTTCTATTAACTGGATAACAATTCGTTGCTCTACAATATCTTGCTTATTGTTTTCTTCTTGCGGTGGTATTGTTTAGGTCTATCATATTCTTATATCATCATCATCATCATCAATCATCATCATCATCATCATCATCATCATCATCATCATCATCATCATCATCATCATCATCATCATCATCATCATCACCATCATCATCTTCATCATCATCATCATCATCATCATCATCATCATCATCATCATCATCATCATCATCATCATCATCATCATCATCATCATCATCATCACCATCATATTCATCATCGTCATCGTCATCATCATCATCATCATCATCATCATCATCATCATCATCATCATCATCATCATCATCATCATCATCATCATCATCATCAGCATTGTCACATTATTGTTCATAGTCATTATTATTTAGTACTATTATTCATTATTATGATTACGGTCATAATATTATGATCATTGTTACTGAAATTGTAATCAGTGACTTCTATCGTGTCGGTGTCTAAGGCACAAGGCATCGACTGATGGCGCTACAAAACCAAGTCATAATTAGATCAATATCCAGAAGATCAGTCCGTTTAGACAGAGAGAAGCCTAATGAAGATACTCTGATGATGCGCTCTGAAAATGTAAGCCTACTTGAGAACAATATGTCATAAGCCTGTAAGGAGAACGATAATCATGATCGCTATCATTACCTTTTACATATAATATTATTTACATCGCGCTAATTTATGAATTCACCTACAGTTGGAAATTAGTCCTCAATTAAAAATTGGGATGATTTTAGGCCAATTTTGAGTGTGTCCAAGCAGAACCAACTACATTGAAAAGCATCTTCAAGTTACGTAATCACTTTAGAGTTTCTTTTAATAGTCCTCAATCTGCTAATTTCTTGTAGACCTTATACGAGTTTCGATTTAGCCTTCGAGCAATCTTAGTTAATCTCGGTAATCAATTCAAAGTTCTGAATCAAGTAGCGAACAGTCGAGATCAAGCCAGCCGTGCCTAAAACCATACCAGTCTTGAATTAAGTAGGTATACTAATAAGTTGCAAATATATTATTCTAATAATAGCTATTTTATGAGAACTCTGCTAAGTTTAAAGTAAGTACATAAATTTATACCGTTAATGAAAACGAAGCAGGCAGTATGGGAGCACTAAAGCAAGAAGTTATGAGCAGTGCTAAAATGAGAACAAGACACAGACACGCCTGAGAGAAATCGAGCGAGACCTGAAGATAATGAAATAAGAGTCTGAGAACCTGAGGAAAAAGACATGGATTCGCCTTCTCTCAGCGGCCAGGGTGCATGAATTTACAAACCCACAATTAGGTGCAAGGCAGTTTAGATCTACTGTATGTCTTTGCTTTAAATTTTCCCTCATTTAAGCATTTGCTTGAATCCATAATATCTCATAACGATTTAAATCGTGTTATTTCGTTAGTGTGGTCCTTCTGGAACTATCAGCAAGGTTGACATCTCCAATGACGGAATAACGACACCGGTGGAGACCTGTTCAGGCTGCACTGGACCTCAGGTTCTGATTTCGAGCCCAACAGAGGGCATCGTTCCCCCTGGACTGGAAAAATTTTTCAGCAATTTTTATCCACGATGCAACAACGTTGCGGTTTACAGGTATAGCAAATTGATTTATTAATGCTACTTCTCATGCAGCGTTGCTGTAAACATCAGTCTTTGAAATGGGCGCTAATTATAATTATTGTATTTTAAGAAAGCACAAACGTTTTTGAGTTTATGAAATGCTTTGGTTTACAGCAAAGGAATTTACTTAGTACTTTTAGGTAAAGAATAATTGCATAACATCATAACGCAGATTTCTATTAGCACTTTGTGGGGCGCGATGGTGCCGGGGTATGGTCAGTGCCTTGCAGCCGGAGGGTTGCGGGTTCGAATCTACCTCAAGCCGCCGCGTAGGGACCCTGGGCAAGTCCTTCACTCGCAATTGCTCATGCGCTTCGGCGTGAAACTCCGATTCAGTGTCCGCGCTGTAGTCGGGAGCGCCTCTGAGTGGAAATCTAAGAGGTGCTCATACATACATACATACTTTTGGCACTGGAAATATAACTGCAATAATTGTGTATATGACCCTGAATTTTGATCGTTGATGTTTCGGGTGGAACAAAATATTATTCAACGAGCTAGTTGGGCAACTTTAGGCTAAGCAACGGTAAGTAGTCGTATACAGGTCTGCGTGTAGAGCATTTTTGCTACCCGACCCGTAACACAGAACCGCTACCCGTACCCGTACCCGACCCGGACTCAAAATTACTACCCGACCCGACCCGTACCCGCGGGTATACCCGTACCCGTAGAGTACCCGTCACGTCATTAGCAAGCCTTTACATAGTCTCCGTCCCTACCAGGCCAATAGGCTTACAACTCAGCATGCAGTAAAAATAATAAATAGGCTGATGATAATGATGATGATGATGATGATGATGATGATGAAGATGATGATGATGATGATAGTAGTAGTAGTAGTAGTATTAGTAGTAGTAGTAGTAGTAGTAGTAGTAGTAGTAGTAGTAGTAGTAGTAGTAGTATTAGTAGTAGTAGTAGTAGTAGTAGTAGTAGTAGTAGTAGTAGTAGTAGTAGTAGTAGTAGTAGTAGTAGTAGTAGTAGTAGTAGTAGTAGTAGTAGTAGTAGTGGCAATGGTAGTAGTAGTAGTCGTAGCACCAGCAGCAGTATCAACATCAGGAGCAGTTGTTCTAGTAGAGATGATAGCGCATTGGATAACATCTGGCACAGAGACCGAGAGGTACCGAGTTCGAGCCCCCGTTGGGCGGATATGCTTTGTAGGCTGCTATTAGCGCCGTTGTATTGCAGGCTGTCTGTTCTGTTAGTAGTTAAGATTTAAATTGCATAACATGTAAATGTACAGCGCAGTGCGTTTGTCAGGCGCTTATTAAAGAAAAGATATTATTATTATTATTATTATTATTATTATTATTATTATTATTATTATTATTATTATTATTATTATTATTATTATTAATAATAGGCAGTCAACTTTTGGAACCTGTCACATGCAACTGTAGTGCTGTCTCAATTGCATTGTACATTTTATCTCTGTGGCCTAAATACTGTCACCTAGAACACTAAGTTACTGTTAACAGTACGTTGCAGACCCGGTCTGGCCCACTGTGCGCCTACATTCTCTATTAGGCTATATGTTACGGTGACATTGTAACCCAAAACTTCGCATCGGTACGGGTAAAACCGGGTATACCCGTACCCGTGATGATCCTACCCGTACCCGACCCGACCCGTGAAATGCGTACCCGACCCGTACCCGATCCGCGGGTACGGGTCAGGTACGGGTAAACCCGCGGGTACGGGTATTACACATGATGAGAGGTTTCATCCCGTGGTGAATTACACGGTCCTTCCAACTACAAAAGCAAATTCCCGCAACCTCGACTGTTAAACGTAATTGAGATAAACTGACTTAACAGGTAAATGGTACCTACGCACGCACCTGCCCAGTGAATTTAATCAGAACCTTGTTTCATTATTTTGTCCTGTTCATATAAGAAGATACAGTTGTGTCAACATCAAACTATAATGCAGTATGTGGGATTATCACGTACTAGCATTTTATTTGGATGAAATTTAGTTTTTAGAGATGTTGGCTTTATACCGACTTATCGGGAGTTTCTTGATCTGATCTGGGAGGCCAAGGATAATAATTCTGTTTTGGCAGGGATGGGGCAGAGGAGGTAGGAAGACATCCAATTAGAGATTAGGTTGACCATATTAAGTAGCTGAGCAATGTAGGACGAGAAAGAGCTGAGGGAGAAGGATATGAAAAGTTGAGTGTCGTGTGCATGAAGATGGTGGTCAACAGAAGAGAATTTTATTAGATGGCTCAGAGGACCTGGTGTAGTGTGAAAGATGAAGATAAGTGGCCCTAGGACGGAGCCTTGAGGAACCCACTAGGATGGGAAGGGTTGCAAGGAGTGACTGGAGACTTTAATAGAAATTAAGCGGGAAGACAAGTAAGACAGGCACCAGAATAGAGCAAAGCCAAACGAATAGGGCTGCCAAAGTGTGAAAGATGAAGGTGAAAACGGAGCAACACCAAAAGAGAGTGGAAAGGTTTGCCAGGAATGGCTGGAGACTTAAACAGAAATGCGTGAACCATGATTGTGAACAGCTGTGAACCGTGTTGAATGAAGAGTTGCGAGATGAACCGTCGGTTATACATCCTAACAGCTGTGTATTGTATTGTATTGTATTTGGCTATTTATAAAGCGCTTCTCACAGCAAAAGCCTTTCAGAAGCGCTCCCAGTGCGAGCAACCCGAGAGAAAAGGCAGGATTTTAGTTTCGAAAAAGATGAGGAGAGACTACCAGAAAGGATGGCAGAGCGAACTGGTGGAGGAAGTCCATTCCACAGAGAAGGACCTATGCAGGCGAAGGATCTGGATTGAGCCATTGCAGTCCTAACACGAGGAACAAAAGGTCAAACCGATCAGAGGATCGGAGAGGACGCAGCGAAGTGGCAGAGAGTGGGCGAAGCATGAGGTCGCAAAGGTACTTCGGAGCAAGACCCAGATGAGACTTAAGGACTAAAATAAGAACCTTGAATTGTATTCGGACAGATAGAGGGAGCCAGTGAAGTTCTTCAACCATGAATGTAGAGATGTGAGAGAATCGAGGAAGACGAGCAATCAGTCTAGCAGCAGCATTAAGTACTGACTGTAGAGGAGATAGCCGAACCTTAGGGAGACCAACAAGGAGAGAATTACAGTAGTCTATTCGAGAGCAGACGAAAGCGTGGACAATTGAGGTAAAGGTCGAGGAAGAAACAGATTTGCGAATAGCCCTGAGACGCCTTAGTTGGAAGTAGGAAGAGCGAGTAAGCATGGCAATGTGTTCAGTAAAAGTTAGAGAACTGTCTAGAGTGACACCCAGGTCTCGGACACTAGACGAAAAGGTAAAACGAGGAAACCTTTCAGAGAGTAATGCATAGTCAAATTTTTGAGCTGCTGAGGAGTTCCAAACCAAATTAGCTGGGTTTTAGAAGAGTTTAAGGAAAGACGATTAGAAGACATCCAGAGATGAAGATCTTGGGAGAGAGCCTCAATTTGACTAGCGAGAAGGAGTTGAGCAGAAGGGGGTCCATGGACACAAGCTTGGACATCATCAGCAAAAAGGTGGCCAGTCGCAGAGTGGTTAGGGAAAAGAGAGGGAATATTAGCTGTGTATAAAATGAATAAGAGCGGGCCTAGGACAGAACCCTGAGGAACACCCAAAATAACAGGGACTCACTGAGTCCTGGAGTCACCAGAGATGATCATTTGGGTGCGATCAGACAAGTAGGACCGAAGCCAAAGGAGAGGAGGACCCTTGAGTCCACAGGAGGTCTCAAGCCGTTGTAGTAGAATTTCATGGTCGACCATGTCAAAGGCTGCGGAGCTGTGGTTGATGCCCGTGTCGACTCGTAGACATACTTGACTGTCAGTTACTAGTTGAAATGCAATGCTCTATGATTCAGCACCATATCTTCTTCTGTGATCAGGTGCTTTATAGGGTACCAATAGATTAATAACAAACTCTAAATGCTGTTGCATGGCATATGAGATGCCCGACGATCAGTTATAATCAAACATTACGCCAATACTTGTAGTAGTATCGTAATTCATTCATTCATTCATTCATAAATTTATATAGCGCCCCTAGACGCTCCCGACTGTTTTGAGTTTAATAAACAAAATGTCAGTCAGAGTCCCAATTGCAGGCGTAACTCGGGGGAAGCCCGTTCCAGACCACTGGGCCCACCACAGAAAAGGCTCGAGTCTACAGTTCGTGCAAATAGAACTGCAGAGCGTATACGGGTGGCGACCTTTAATACCTGAGGGGCAACAAAGCTCTCGCAGGTAGTTTTGGGGCGAAACCCAGCTGACATCGCCTCACCATGAAAGCGATTCTGCACTCAATGCGCTGCCGGGTAATAAATGTATGTATGTAGGTATGAATGAATAAATGAATGAATGAATGAATGAATGAATGAATGAATGAATGAATGAATGAATGAATGATTCGTAGGTAACAATTTGATTTTATTCAGGTGTGTAAGCCTATTACTATTAATAGTGGATTATACTGCTTGTAGATCGTGTTATACGCTAATTCATTTTGTATATAATTATACGTTTAGGTGTGACTGTCCAGTTACGGCCGCGACTGTCTCGCCTACTGCACCCGTCGTAACGAGCAACACTGCCTTGCTTACTACACCCCTCGTAACGGGGCAAATGGCTAAAGTACTTCTCAGGCGCCAGTAACTAACAAACGTATAATTATATACAATCTGGCGAATGATGGAATACAATTCTTTCAGACTTTCAAATAAAATAATTCACAACCAGAAATTTTAATTTTGAAATGTTGCAAGATTATGTTTTTGTGAATTCTGACTTGTAAATTCATTTTTGGCAATGGTTGTAATTATCATAGAATAAACACGAATGAACTGCTTTGAGAGTGCTGTTTTGATCATGTCTAGCATGGTGGTTTGAAATGCATTAAAATTGTTATTATAATTGCTTCATATTATCTGGGTAGTCGCTTGACACCGAAAATGAGAATCTGGCAGGATGTGTGAAATTAAGTAACGTCAAGCTGTATTAGTACTTGAATGAATGCCCAAGCTATTTCGAACAATTTCTTATAGTTTCATGCGTGCCATATCTTTATGGCTGGTATTATAATCTGACCAAAATCAGGCTTATGTCGCAAAAATGCACTAATGAGATAAAAGCCAAAATGTGAAAAAAAATCAATTTTTTCAATTTTTAGTTTTTGATAGAAAATGATAAATGAATATGTTTTAAACACATTTGAGCACATAATAACTCGTTCGTTCTGGGGAATTATATAGCTCCCCTTCAAGAAACCTACTCAGAGGTGCTCCACGGCTAAATAAAAAAGACTTGCATGATTTATAAAATCCCGTTTGATTGGTCAAGGGTAGCAAGTGCAGCTACGACGGAAGTTCATACTTCTATAAAGCATGGGAAGGTTTCTTGTGCGTTGAACCTGCATGGGACCCAAAACTGTTTCGATAAATTTAATTCGAAAGTTAATTTTGGCGATTTATCACTGATCTCTAGAACAACACTGTAGCACAAAAGATGGTATGTGGGGAGACACCGTGATTAAATAATGCATACGCAAATTCATTATTGTACTAAAGAACAGAAATTATATGTTACAACATGCTTGGGAGTCATATATTAATATTTTATAACTTCTCATCCAATCCATTCCTATACAATCTAGTCCAATCCAAACTAATTCTTATCCCTTCCCAGTCTGCTTGCAGTTGTTAATGTGTCCTGTTGCCCGGCGTTTCTGAACTTCTAAGGATGTCGCGTCCTAATATTTTTATCTCTTCCTAACGACGTTGTTTTCGAGGTTTGACCGACCGGTTGACGTATGCGCATTGTTCCTCGTTCTTCACCATTTCCGGTTCTTTGATCTCTCGACCGGAAATGACGTTCGTCGCTGCTTCCTCCCTCTCCTCGGTCGTCGGCTTTTAATGGCCCGTTCCGTCCGGGTAGGAACGTGGGTGGGACCACATTGCCTGTCCCTCTTGTGACGCCCTGGAATGAAATCATTACGCAATGGGGTCGCTGTCCAATATTCCCTTCGTCAGGTGCTGTCCGAGGTTCGAATCCTGGTTCACGTGAAACGTCTTCGGCGAGTCAATGCGTTATGATAAAAAAATTATTATTGCAACAAGCATGCAGTGCCATTCGATATTAATATTTATGCATGAATGAATGAATGCAAGTATGAATGCATGTATGTAGATGTGTGCAGTAGCCTATGCACTAATGCAGCTATTTGTGTACGCATGCATTCATGTACGTGTATTTGTGTGTAACTGTAGGCAGGGCCGTAGCAAGCCATAACTGCGCCCTGTGCCAAGTGTGAATCTAGCGCCCCCTCTCAAGATTAACTTAACCAATAACAGTGATGGGCAAAATACTTTTCAAAAGTATTTTGAAAATAAAAAATAAAATACTTTTCAAAAGTATTTTCAAAATACTTTTACAAAATACTTTTCAAAATAAAATAGTATTTTGAAAATACTTTTGAAAATAGTTTTTAAAAATACTTTTGCGAAATCACCATTTTCTACTTTTATTGCTACTCACTAGTGTGTACCGTTACATCGCATTAGTGTGCTTTACAGTGATCTGTAGTTTCTAATGACTTGAAGCATTGATATAACTAATTGCAATTACTAACTTCTATAATTGTGCCGGTGTCTAATCCACAAGGAATAGACCGATGGCACACCAAAATCAAGCCGTAATCAGGTCAATATCCAGAAGATCAGTCCTTAACATTAAGACAGATAGGCAGCTTAATAAAATATGATGGTGTATAAGCGGTTTCAAAGAGACAATTTTAAGTTGAGAACGAAATAACACAAGCCACTGATCAGAGCGCACATACACAGGAAGGGAGTTCCAAAATGTAGGTCTAGCAATGGAAAACGCTCGTTCACCAAGAACAGTTCTTGATAATACAGTAGGCTAGTATACGCATAATTAATGCAAAGAAAAGAAGACCAAACAGAAGCCTGATATATATCCTGATACAACAAACTCACAGTAGTTTATGTAGCCAGAAGATTATTAATTAAGCAATTTTACATTAAAGTAATAATTTTGGCAGAAGTTTTGTAAGATTTATTTCTGAAAAGTACTTTAGAAAAGTATTTTGAAAAGTATTTTGGAAAAGTATTTTGAATTTTCCAAAATACTTTTATAAACTATTTTTAAAATACTTTTACAAAATACTTTTCAAAAGTATTTTGAAAATAGAAAGGTATTTTCAAAATAGAACTGTGCCCATCACTGACCAATAACGACCAGATTTGTTATCTCACATTATAAGATAGAACTGTGTCTTTAAAGAAATAGAAACGAAGTGTTTGAGTTTCTATTCCATTATGGCCAGTAGCAGAGTACTTAATTCAAATTCACAAACACATTACAGTTTCTTTAACATCGAGAATTCAGATTCATATTGCGTTCTTTTGATGATGCTAAATGCAAACAATGCAATGAAAAACGTCTCAATATAAGACGATGTCATGAGCCGCGAAGTATTGAGATGATATGCAATACACAGGGACTCAGTAACGCAGCAATGCAGGAAGCACCACGCAAAGGCAACGGTCGCCAGGCAGCGCTATTCAATTATAACTCAAACGGTTCTCCGCAAATTTTTTTTATACAGAACAGAGGTATTATTGTAATTGTATGTAAGTAATTTCTGACCCCCTGCTTCTGAGCACAAAAAAGTAAGTAAGTATATTCTTTACCGAAAAAGCCACATTTTGCATCAACTTGATAATTGTGACCCTTCTCGGCTGACCTTTGACTACTACGATATGTATTGTTTGTTGCATTTCTTTCTGCTTTGTTTCGTTTGTTATTATGTGGCATGTGAAAAAACAAATTGATAACATAAAGTAGGCGTATTACCATCGATATTCAATTCAGTTCGATTGTTCCTCTCCAACTGAACAAAGTCTGAACGAGAGAGAATATGCGTTATTTCCAAAACTAAATTTAGCGGCAGTTACAACTGGAAGCGTGTTACAAATAATTGTAAGAGAAACTATGAAATGACAAATTTCAATCAAGAATGCAACCAAGGACGTAGCTTTGCCCGCAAAGTGGCAATGAGCAAGCCACGCCGCTCCCTTCCATATATAGGAATTTAGTAACTCAGGAATATAGAACTTAGTCCCCATCACTAGCAGATAACAAAGTAGGTCGAGTGGTTAAATTCAGCCTGGTTCTGCCGGATCTGAGATCGGGACCTCTGATTTACGCCTTAAACAAAGCTCACAAGGCTAGAACAATCATTTCCAACAGTGTCTGAACTCGCAAATAATCTTCTTTTCTTCTTTTCTCCATATTGCACAACCCCAAACATGCACTTTGCCAACTCCAACCTCCACTCCAACCCCTCTCCTTTTACCAATTAAGACCTAGAGCACACAACCATACTCTCCCACCCAAAGATAACGCAATTTATTCCCAAATCCTAATTATATAAAAAATATTTACTAGTTTATTTAAAATTTTCTAATGAACTCTTCTTATCCATTATCACTCGTGTTAGCAGTTCTGTTTTTATCAGATTGTTTTTCTTAATAAAACGAATATACTTTTTAGTTCGTATGCATGCGCGTAAATAGTGTCTCTCGTTCCTGCTTCTACTACCTACGCCAACTCCGTGCCATCCGCCAATCACTACCACTGCACACTATCACGACTTTGGTCCATGCATTGATCTGTTCCAGGATTGATTATGGGAATGCGGTGTACATTGGTCTCTCCTCTACAAATACATCTAAACTTCAGTCCATTCTAAACGCTGCCGCCCGCCTCATAGGGGCATTGCAAAGTTTGACCATATCTCCTATTTTATCCGTGACTCCCTTCACTGGCTCCCCATCCGCCAGCGCATCCAATTCAAGGTCTGTTCCCTCATGCGAAGCTGTCTTGCTGGGTCTGCTCCTCACTATCTTAGGGCCTGTTGTAACCAGTATCTTCTCTGCACAGTCATTCCTCCCTTCGGTCCTCGGCCCGTGGTTACTTGGTTGTCCCGCGGGTGCGTACTTCTACGGCCCAGTCTAGGAGTTTCGCTATTGTTGGTCCCAATAGCTGGAACCAGTTACCTCAGTCCCTCAGGACTGACCTTTTTCTATTTCTTTTGACCAGTTCCGCAAGCGCCTGAAAACCTCCCTTTACCAGTGCAGAGACTGGCTCGGGTCGGGAGCGCCTCTGTTTGAGTGGCGCTATATAAATGTTTGATTATGATTACGATTACGATTACGATGCGCGCTTGTCAGGTGCAATTAATGAGGGATATTTACTTACTTATTTACTACGAATTGACTTTAAATTTTAATACTAGAATAGAGACCTAACCGCTATAATCGCTTGTGCCTTTCTATATTACGTCACGCGTTGTCACGGCAACAACAGCTGCGGACCATTATTGTGACGTCATCCGCGTTTAATAAAGAAGAAGAAATGTTGTTGGTTTGCTTCAAGTCGAGAAATAATTAGAGACAGAAACTTCGAAGAAATCAAGATGACGCTTCTTCTCGAAGACTATTTTCGACGATGTTCGAAGACAAGATGCATGAGTACGTATTCAGGTCTAATAACGAATATATGACTATATAAATGAGCTGATTCTTAAGCCTATAGGTCCAATGGACTAGAATTACTGGCCAAAATAAGCGCAGCCCTCTTGAAGCAACTGGGTCTCGAATCCATGGTGATAATGTTGATGGTGATGATAGTGGTGATAATGGTTGTGATGTTGATAAATGTGCGGAATTGGATATTGAGGCGGAGGCCTGTACCTGTCCCTGTCCTTGTTCTTGTCCCTGCCCCTGCCCAGTTCCCTCTCCCTTTCCCTGTGCCTCTCCCTTTCCCTGTGCCTTTCCCTCTCTCTCCCTCTTCCTATGCCTCTCCCTCTTCATCTGTCTCTCCCTCTCTCGCTTCGTTTGCTTCTCGGTTTTTCCGTTTTTATTTTCAGTACGTTACCTGAGGAAAAGAATTCTCACTTTGCCACTCCCTCCACCCGGCTGCTCGAGATTCGCCGCCAGATGGTAGAAGTGGAACTGGTTCAAGATTTCCATCCAGAAAGAGGTAGGAAAGACTCCTAACTAACATCTAATCGATTACTTACATACTTAATCGATTCATTTGTAATCGTAATCTCATCGTGATTTTTACGAGCCGCGTCATATCAGCGCAGTTACAAATCTAGACGTTCATCTCTGGACAATTCCTTTGATACGAAGCAGCGCTCGTGAATAAGCTCGTGCCCTGCGCTTAGCTCTTGAGTAGCGCTTTATTAATTTGGACTTTACGATTACCATTACGATTACCAAAATTAATAGGTCGGGTCAAAATCGATTCTAGGTCAAGATCCAAAATGGCCAGGCAGGCAGACAGTCAGACAGCATCGGTGTATAGTGCTTAGAAATGAAGCGGTGAGGGACGAAATCTGATCCAATCTAATCTAAAAGCAAACTCATATAGCTCCGTTTTCGTAATGCACAAGGCATGGGATGGCAATGTGGCCGATTGGTTAGAGCGCTTCGCCTGTAATGCGGAGAGTACGGGATCGAGCTTCCCCGAGGCAGTTACAGTAAAGGGACCTTGAGCCATGGACTTCTATATAATAGCCAGCTATTATTAAGACGTCTATGCTTGAGCCTGTCTTTATTACGTCACGCGTTGTCACGGCAACAACAGCTGCGGAACATTATTGTTACGTCATCCGCGGGCCTCAAACCTCACTCTCAAATGCTCTGCGCCATCGACGTTGTGTTGTAGCCCAAGGTTGTCTGAACTTCTCAACTTAGGAAGGGGGCAATATCAAATACAGTTGTATTGTATTGTATCGATTAAACTGTGCAGTTCATCAGCTAATGCCTTGTCCATTAGATATCGGCGTTATGGGTGTTACTAATTTCCCCCGAGTTTGTTTATTTCTGTCTCTCTGCTTGTTTCTCTGTTTGCCTCTTTGCACAACTTAATCTTTCTCTTCTTTGCTGTGTGTCTCTGCCTGCCTGCCTGCCTGTCTGTCTGCCTGCCTACCTGTCTGTTTGTCTGTCTACCAGTGTTATATTCGTTAACGGAAACGATAAGTCGAACTGAAAATAATCCATTCCGTTAACGATAAGTATAACGATAACTGAAAATATTCTAAGAACGAAAACTGAACGGAAACGGAAATAAATGATGCCGAACTGAATAAAAACTGTAACGATAATTAAAATCCGAACGGAAATTATACACATTTATGACTAAAAATAGAAATGAAGTAATTTACTTACTGACTTAAATTAGCGGTGAACCAGTCTTTCGTTGGACTATGTTATAGAAATGAAGTAATTTACTTACTGAATACTGACTTAAATTAGCGGTGAACCAGTCTTTCGTTGGACTATGTTAAGAACTTAATAGAAAGTCGTTAATCTCGCGAGATTTCTCGGTATATCACGGTATTATCGTTCACAGTATTGTCGTTCAGCGGTTCTTTTCGAGAATGTCGTCAAGTTTAGCTCGTTTGTTGCACAGTGCACTTGGACCAATTGCAGAGGACCTCATCCATGCTCCTGCGTCTCAAGCTTTTGTTGAGAGAATTTTTTCTCTTTGTGGACTTTTAACTGCTGGAAGACGCAACAGGATGAACAGTTCTCTGGAAATGAGAGTTTTTCTGAAATTAAATACTGCACTTTGCAGTGAGTAGTTAGTATCCTGTACTAGTGTACTAGTGTAACTACGTTGATAGACCTTCAACTTCAAGTAACTACGTTGATTGAACTCGAAGTAAGATTATTTAAGAACTGTAACTGTAACTTGAACTAAAATTGTTTGAGAACTGTAACTTGAACTGAAATTATTTAAGAACTCGAAGTTGAAGTTGAACTGAAATTATTTGAGAACTCGAAGTTGAAGTTGAACTGAAATTATTTGAGAACTGAAACTGAACTGAAACTGAAATTACTCCCAGCCGAACTGAACTGAAACTGAAATAGAAATTATTTTGTGAAGTAAAATAACACTGCTGTCTACCTGCCTACCTGTCTGTCTGTCTGCCTGTCTGTCTGTCTGTCTGTCTGTGACTGCCGTCCGTCCATTGAGAGCGCTGCTGATTTTTGAGCGGCGCTATATAAATTTTCGATTACAATTACAATTACAATTGCTTGTCTCTGCAGTGTATACATGTTTAGCTAATTAAAATTGGACAATTGGTTGTTGCTGCTGCTGCTGATGATGATGATAATGATGGTGATGTAGATGATGACAATGGTGATGGTGATGGTGATGATGATGATGATGATGATGATGATGATGATGATGATGACAATGGTGATGATGATGAACAGGAGTTTCGGACGAAGATGGAGGAAGTAAGGCTGAGAAGAAAAGAATTGGAAGAGCAGGAACTCCAACTGCGGAAGAGTTTCGAGAAGTTCGAGAAATTTCTCAAGGTCAGTCTAGTTTATCTCTCTCCTTTCTGTCTCTCTCTTTCTATTTCTCTCTCCTCTAAATCTCCCTCTAAATCTCCCTCTAAATCTCCCTCTAAATCTCCCTCTAAATCTCCCTCTAAATCTCCCTCTAAATCTCCCTCTAAATCTCCCTCTAAATCTCCCTCTAAATCTCCCTCTAAATCTCCCTCTAAATCTCCCTCTAAATCTCCCTCTAAATCTCCCTCTAAATCTCCCTCTAAATCTCCCTCTAAATCTCCCTCTAAATCTCCCTCTAAATCTCCCTCTAAATCTCCCTCTAAATCTCCCTCTAAATCTCCCTCTAAATCTCCCTCTAAATCTCCCTCTCCTCTCTCTCCTCTCTCCTCTCCCTCTCCTCTCCTCTCTCTCCTCTCTCCTCTCCTCTCCCTCTCCTCTCCCTCTCCTCTCCTCTCCTCTCCTCCTCTCCTCTCCCTCTCCTCTCCTCTCCTCTCCTCTCCTCTCCTCTCCCTCTCCTCTCCCTCTACCTCTCCCTCTACCTCTACCTCTACCTCTACCTCTACCTCTACCTCTACCTCTACCTCTACCTCTACCTCTACCTCTACCTCTACCTCTAAATCTCTTCCCTCTGACTCTGCCTCTCCCTCTGATTTTCAGAGGCAGAGGCAGAGGCAGAGGCAGAGGCAGAGGCAGAGGCAGAGGCAGAGGCAGAGGCAGAGGCAGAGGCAGAGGCAGAGGCAGAGGCAGAGGCAGAGGCAGAGGCAGAGGCAGAGGCAGAGGCAGAGGCAGAGGCAGAGGCAGAGGCAGAGGCAGAGGCAGAGGCAGAGGCAGAGGCAGAGGCAGAGGTTGAGGATGAGGTTGAGGTTGAGGTTGAGGTTGAGGTTGAGGTTGAGGATGAGGATGAGGATGAGGTTGAGGTTGAGGTTGAGGTTGAGGTTGAGGTTGAGGTTGAGGTTGAGGTTGAGGTTGAGGTTGAGGTTGAGGTTGAGGTTGAGGTTGAGGTTGAGGTTGAGGTTGAGGTTGAGGTTGAGGATGAGGAGGTTGAGGTTGAGGTTGAGGTTGAGGTTGAGGTTGAGGTTGAGGTTGAGGTTGAGGTTGAGGTTGAGGTTGAGGTTGAGGTTGAGGATGAGGTTGAGGTTGAGGTTGAGGATGAGGTTGAGGTTGAGGTTGAGGTTGAGGTTGAGGTTGAGGTTGAGGTTGAGGTTGAGGTTGAGGTTGAGGTTGAGGTTGAGGATGAGGATGAGGTTGAGGTTGAGGTTGAGGTTGAGGTTGAGGATGAGGTTGAGGTTGAGGTTGAGGTTGAGGTTGAGGATGAGGATGAGGTTGAGGTTGAGGTTGAGGTTGAGGATGAGGTTGAGGTTGAGGATGAGGATGAGGTTGAGGTTGAGGTTGAGGTTGAGGTTGAGGTTGAGGTTGAGGTTGAGGTTGAGGTTGAGGTTGAGGTCGAGGTTGAGGTCGAGGTCGAGGTCGAGGTGGAGGTCGAGGTCGAGGTCGAGGTCGAGGTCGAGGTCGAGGTCGAGGTCGAGGTCGAGGTCGAGGTCGAGGTCGAGGTCGAGGTCGAGGTCGAGGTCGAGGTCGAGGTCGAGGTCGAGGTCGAGGTCGAGGTCGAGGTCGAGGTCGAGGTCGAGGTCGAGGTCGAGGTCGAGGTCGAGGTCGAGGTCGAGGTCGAGGTCGAGGTCGAGGTCGAGGTCGAGGTCGAGGTCGAGGTCGAGGTCGAGGTCGAGGTCGAGGTCGAGGTCGAGGTCGAGGTCGAGGTCGAGGTCGAGGTCGAGGTCGAGGTCGAGGTTGAGGATGAGGTTGAGGATGAGGATGAGGATGAGGATGAGGATGAGGATGAGGCGAGAGGCGGAGGCGGAGGCGGAGGCGGAGGCGGAGGCGGAGGCGGAGGCGGAGGCGGAGGCGGAGGAAGAGGCGGATGCGGTGGCGGAGGCGGAGGCTGTGACGGTGGTGGAAGCGGAGGCCTGTCCTTGTCCTTGTTCTTTTCCTTGTCTGTTCCCGACCTTCTCCATGTTCCTGTGCCTTTCCGTGTGCCTCTCCATTTTCGCTCCCCATCCTATCCTTTGCCTCTTCTTCTATCTCTCCCTCTCTCGCTTCGTTTGCTTCTCGCTTTTCCCGTTGTTATTTTCAGTGTATACGTTACTACACGCAAGATTCGAAGGAAAAAGAAACAAAGGCAGACCAAGACAACGCTGGATAGACAACACACATGCAGACACTAAGGAGAGCAATGGACTTGACAAAAGAACGAGGACAATGGAGGTCATTTATTCGTACCCATCGCCGCCAAATGGCTGGCGTCAGGAACTGATGATGATGATGATGACTTGCGAAGAAGGATTCGCACTTTGCCACTCCGGCCAACTTGGTGCTCAAGATTCGCCGAGAGATGGCAGAAGTGGAACTGGCTCAAGATTTACATCCAGAAAGAGGTAGGAAAGACTCCACTAACCTAACCTATGCATGTAGGTCAGTGCCGTTTTAAGGCCTAGGCACACGAGGCCCATGCCTAGGGCCCCGCGCCTAAGGGGGCCCCGCGGTGGCCCCAAAACAATAAATACATCGCGACCACGTAATAACAATACGATAATATTAACAATATTATAAGCTCTAACAATTCTGCATGAGTAAGAAAAATAGCACATTTTAACGAAACGTCTGCATTTTTAGTTAAATGTAATTATCGGTCATAGTCGCAGAGCGCAATGGAAGCTAGACTGAAAAAATCAATAATTTTAATGCATGGCGCACATCTTTCTGTAATCCATGTAGGCCTATATTATTTTTCTTTGTCTTCATTCGTCTGCTCACGACGCAGAGTAGGCCCAGTAATAGAAGGCTCTGAGAAGGCCTAATACGACAGCCAGTGACGATAGAATGACTTAAAGAAATATACATTCTGGAAGGTCCTGCAAGTGACACTGTTACGGATGCGAGCACTAAATTTAGAATTCAGACCTGCTTGCCAATCATCGGTTCATTGATCACTGAACTAAACAGACTTGGAGAAATTTACGAAGAAAGCAGCAGCAGATTTACATCCTTAATCAAACTGGTCCATTTGAATGCTAACAAATAGCAGAATAGCCTACAGTGAAAAGCTTGCGAAGTTCAATGCTCACGATCTGGACCAAAACAAACTAATTTCAGAATGTGAACACCTGAAATAGGCCTACCATATGTCAGAGTCATTTGCGAAAACATCAGTGCCATCTATGTCAATAATGGTAGGCTATGCCATGATAAGGAATGACAATCAACGTTTCCAAACATTGAAATTGCAATAAGAATGTTTATGTGAATGATGGTGACAAACTGTTGGCCTACCGGCGAACGTTCCTTCTCGAAACTTAAGTTAATCAAGAACGAGCAATAGAATGAGATGTGTTAGGGTCTTGAAATTCGACGATATTATAAGAGACTTTGCTGAGAGAGAAACACGAAAGTATTGCAAACATTTACTCATTAGGCCTACAATCTCGCTTTTAAATTTGTGCAACAAATTAACAATAAGAACGTTAACGTATGTTAAACTAAACTTTTATTTTACACTTGTAGTACAAAATGCGAGGGCAGGGATACGACTGTGCAGCGGCAATGAGCGGTCAGTTGAACGGAGTAAAAAAGCACACATAAGGGCATGAACAATGCAATTTAATGCATTAGGCCTACTCTTGAATTTAGCTATTTCAAATGCCTGTGAAGTTCAATGTGTTGAAATTGCATGGGCACAATTGGAAAAGTGTACAATTTCTTTAATACTCCAAAAAGGCACTTGTTTTGTCGTCTGCCATATCAGAAACATGTCCAAAATCAAGTAAAACAAAATTGACGCAGATGTGTGCAACATGATGGGGTCGGTGGCACCCTGTTCGTTGCTCAAAGGGATTGACCACAATAATTAATAAATATTTCTGGTCCCAAACCCCCCCATCATAAATTGGTGGCTGGTGGTGGTGGTGGTGGTAGTAGTAGTACTATTACTAGTATTAACAGTGTATGTATGTGTGTGTGTGTAAGAATAGTTCATGTATGTATTTATGTATGTAAGTGTGAGAGCCTTTGTTGCTTTATATAGCGCCCGTCGTTGCGCTGCGTGTATACATAGGCCTACGTGGCCGACCATCAGTTGTTTTGTTGTGCCTATCAGACGTGTGTTGTCTTGATGTTTTGCCCACAGGTCAAAGAGTTCATTCTCGATCTGATTGACAGTCGACCGCCACACCTCAATGCGCTGGACGTTGTACCTGAGGGGTCATCGGGTGCATGTATGGAGCACGTGGCGCCATCCAGCGAACGGACCTTTCTGCGTCTGAAATAAACGGCTGATTGATTCTCTTGTGAATTGAAATGGTCTCACAAAATCAAACGTTGATTCGAGTCTGTTTAGAAAATGCAACATAATTTTGTGGATATTTGTATGCATATGTTATATTATGAACTTCTGCTTATGTTTCATGTAGTATGTATCTTTTGCATACAGTTTGTTCAGCAATTACATTTCATGTATCCACTTCACAGGTTTTTTGTCTGCTAGTTTCAATGGGGCAGTATTAGTCGCCCTAAAACGCTGAAATATAGGCCTAACTGGAATCGAATCCATAGCCTATGGTTTGTTGGTTAAACGCGGTGCCTCCCAGACCAAGATGTCGCTGTAGCTCTAATTATTATTTTCGCAGTTTCTCTGTGAGACAACCTCGATCTATCTGTCTGTCTGTCTGTCCGTCTGTGTATACAATAATACAATACAACTGTACTTTGATATTGCCCTCCTTCCAAAGCTCAGAGTGCACACACGACGATGTCGCAGGTACAATTATATTGCAGAGCAATTGCGAGCGAAGGTCTTGGTCACGGAATCACGGTCTATACACAGTAACTGCTTCGGGCGTGGCTCCAACATGCAGTCTTTCTTCAGCCTGGGTAGAGACGATTCCCTGAGCCCTGGAAAGGGAGCAGCGACCGTTTACTTGCTGGCAGATGTCATTACCAAATCGTTAACTGCTTTGGTAGAGAAACATTCTCATTCTCATTCTGTAACTGGCTTCCATGCGGTCTTAAGTGAGACTACTGAAAAGGCACTAGGCTATATTAAGCGAATTCATAGTTGATACTAAATAAATACAATCTGCGACATGAGCTTCTGCTTTCCATGTCTCTATATTGCCAGCGGTTGAACACCATTCTGTTCTATCGTGGTCTTCTGTAATGATGTCGGGACCACCTCTGCTGAGTTGTCTTCAAGGGGCGCTATATAAATAGGCACTTACAGTTACGAAATGCGAGTCAACTGTTTGGCCCAAGGTTAATACATTGAATTGATGATGAGTTCATATACAACTTATTGTTGTTATTATTATTGACTCGTCTTTTGCCTAGTGTGCGCAGTGTGTCATTCATTCATTCATTCGGAAATTTATATAGCGCCCCTTCAAGGAAACTACTCAGAGGCGCTCCCGACTCCAACGCGCCCAAAAAGAACAGTTTTGAAGTTTAGTAAGGAAAGTTTCAGGCAGACTCCCAGGGTGTAGACGCAGCTCTAGAGGAAGGCCATTCGCTGACTATGAATATCTAAGAGGTTAGCTCAGTCGAATACTCACGATTTAATTCTAATATCTGAAATTTTGCTAACCGGCTCGACTACAGCTTTGCAACTCCAGGAAGAGTGTGTAGTTTGCATTTCCGAGTATTTTAGTCACTGCTAATTATTACGACAGACAAGAGACAGACAGATCAGACATTGGGGCAGACAGATAGTCAGACAGTCAAACAGACAAACAGTCAGACAGACAGACAGACAGACAGACAGACCGAGAGAGACAGACGGAGAGAGACAGACAGACAGTCAGACAGACAGACATGCTGTGTGGAGTAACACATGCATCCAGTTAGCGAGCGAGCAGTGACTGGTAGTGCATCGATCTTGCTAGGACTTGGCAGCGCAGTAAATCATTGCTGGTCGGATTAACCACATCGGATGCGCCTAGTGATCACTGTAAGATAGGAGTCAGGCACAAAAGCGTTGCACCACCGCCCACATGCTCCTAGTATCCTCTGTGCTTATCGTCTGCTCAACATCCAACGAGTACGATGTACGTTGCAGCTGCGGAATCCCTAAAATCGTATCCTGGATCCGCACACCAAACAGAACAACCTGTTTCATCAGCGTTTTGTAAATAATGTATCAGACAGAGAAAGAAGGAGCAGGCTAACTGGAAGCGAAGTTCACCTGTTGTGCCTGGAATGGAACCGATCCTTAATGTTTTATATGTTAAATTTCTATGAGTTTCGCCATCTCACATTGGTTGAGACTAAGGCAGATAGGACTAATGTGTGGATGGATAAGTTCGTGCCCGGCGCTTAGCTTTGGAGTTGGCGCTTTAGAAGTTTGGAGTTTACAGTTATGATAATAAACTCATCTACATATATAGACCTACACATATGTTGTGGGAAGAGAAGCCAAAAAGACAGGATTTCTAAATGTAAGGGTGCACAATTTCCTATAGTGACCGTCATGGGCACATTTAGCGGATGGTTTTACGGGTTCAAACCCCACACCCAAATAAGTTTCCCCTAATTTTTTTATATGCTTTTACATTGGAAATACCCAAAAAACTTAGTTTTTGCGACATCTCCAATGGAACCTCCCCGAAATCTTAAGAAAATACATTCACTGTGCTGAATTGTATATTTAAAAATACCTTTCCTACAATAAAAATATATTATTTTCACATTAGCGCAAAAAGTTTAGATCTGTTAGTTCTATAATGTCGTTAACCCTTTAACGACGAGCGTGTACTAATATGTATGGGAAACCATAAGCGGCTCGTCATTAAAGGGTTAATCCAATAAAGCTACGAATATTGTTAAACTAATTAGGGCTTGGCTAGTTGGCTTGTGAACCTACGCACAATCCCTGAAGGAGAAAATCAGTTTGAGTTGCATGCTATAAGTTGATTTTCCATTTAGCACTCTTCACACTGGAAATGAATCGGAAAACGTGGACAAATATTGAGCTATCGGAGGCAGGTGGGCTTTTGAAAGCTGCCGAAGCAAACGTTATTCTATTCGTTAAATTACGAATCACACGTACGTCATCCTTGTACAACAGTTGTTGGGTCAGCAAACTGAATGACTTTAAGTCATCGTTTTGTGTCAGACTGAGAAAAAAACAAATTAATTCAGAAAAACATCTCTGAATCGATGAATCGCAAGTATACGGCTGCCAGTTAGGTGCTCCATCCACCGCTTCAAGATGACAAGTTACTGTTGGAACAATGGCTTTACAATGGTATCTTGCAGCACCATTGTTCATTGGATTGGCTAAAAATAAACATACGAGTTGAAGTTATTGAGTTCCTGTAGGATGCACCTGTGCAGAGACTGCTGATACAAAGTAAATCAGATTGTCAGGAAATGTGGAAGTACATTCATGACAACTGGTGGCAATTACGCGTGAAATCGTAGCAGTCCAGTGCTTTCTGACAATTAGAATGAACAGTGTAGCCTAGGTAGTCAATGCAACGTGGTTCTCTGACGCTATAAATGTGGCAGCATTTGGCGGAGTAGCCAATGTGAACTGCTTCCACGACAGGATCGCAACTTCACGCATTCATTCAGTTTCGCGAAGATGCTTGCAGTCTACATCGTGACCATGTTGGCTCTGATGGGCTCTGGTGTTTTGCCATCGAAGGTTCATGCTGATGGTTCCAGTGGCGACGGCAACTGTAACAATGCGTTGAGAAAGATCAAATCTGTAATTGACCCAGGGTCGCTTCCAGCGTGCACGGTAAGCAGGGATTGTTGCACTGTAATCGTAATTATTGTGTAAATGAACAGACTATCCATACTTCAGCTGCTCAGTTTCTATTAACTTTGTAACAATTCATTGCTCTTCAATTTCTTGGTAATTGTTTTCTTCTTGCGTTACTTTGTACTGTTTAGGTTTATCATATTTCCTATATCCTCGTCCTTCATCATCATCATCATCATCATCATCATCATCATCATCATCATCATCATCATCATCATCATCATCATCATCATCATCGTCATCGTCATAATAATAATAATAATAATAATAATAATAATAATAATAATAATAATAATAATAATAATAATAATAATAATAATGATAATAATCGTCATCATCATCATCATCACCATCCTCATCCTTCTTCTCCTCCACCTCATCATCATCATCATGTTATTGTTTATAATGATTATAATTATTTATTATTATTCATTATAGTGATCACGGTCATAATCATGATCATTGTTAATGTAATTATGATCAGTAACTTCTATAGTGTCGATGTCTAACGCACAAGGCATCGACCGATGACGCCCCAGAACCAATTTAAGCATTTGCTTGAATCCATAAAATCTCAAAACGATTTAAATCGTGTTATTTCGCTAGTGTGGTTCTTCTGGAACTATCAGCAAGGTTGACATCATCTCCAGTGACGGAACAATTACACCGGTGGAGACCTGTTCAGGCTGCACTGGACCTCAGGTTCCGATTACAAGCTCGACAGACTGCACCGTTCCTCCTGCATTGGAGAAATTTTTCCGGAATTTTTATCCACGATGCAAAAACGTTACGTTTTACAGGTATAGCAAATTGATTTGTTAATGTTACTTCTCATGCAGAGTCGGTGTAAATATCGTTCATTTAAATTGGTGCTTAGCACTGTGTCTTAAGAAAGCACAAACGTTTTTCAGCTTATGAAATGCTTTAGTTTACAGCTAAGAAATTTTCTTATTACTTTTAAGTAAAGAATTGCATACCGTTATACTTGTGGTTGGTGGACATCCATTTAGAGACTATGTTGACCACATTAAGTAGTTGAGCAATGGAGGAGAAAGAGCTGAGGGAGAAGGATATGAAAAGTTGGGTGTCGTATGCATAAATATGGTGGCCAACAGAAGAGAAGTTCTATTCGATGACTCAGAGGTGTACTGTAAAGGATGAAGATAAGTGGCCCTATGACGGAGCCTTGGGAAACACCACAATAGAGTGTGAAGGGTTGCAAAGAATGACTGGAGACTTTAACAGAAATTAAGCGGGAAGACAAGTTAGACAGCACAAAAATCACCAACTCTTCTTCTTTCTTAGTTGTGACCTACCTCAAGAACTTTCCTTATCTCTACATATAAATTGCTCAACGACTTCTAACTGTTTAAGAATTAAATTGACACAGTTCTTTGAATGTTTCTTCTTTCTTCAAACACAGTTTAATAACAACAAACTCAACTCTTGCCTTAAAACAACTGTACTACACTGTATAGTTCAAATTCACTGTCATCAGCAGTTTCTAAGTTTGGCGCGCTAACTGCACGTGTAAAACAATCTACCGTCAGCCAATGTTTAGGCTACTTTAGGCCAAGCGCCCACGAGCCGACAGCGCAACTAAGGCCTAAGACTAAAACGCTTAACAATCGATACACATTATATATATATCAACCTAAAGAACACCTGTGCTCATTATATATGCAAAACATTTGTTCACATTACCTCCTTCCCTTTCTTTGGATTGAGCAAATTAAACTTAAAAATTTGCGAAATCATCATGTACTAAATTATGCAATAAACTTAATACTATACAATACAGTAAAATAAACAATCTTATAATCTAGATAAACAATCTGCTACAACATTTAATCGTCCTTTCTTATAATTAACTTCTACATCAAAAGTTTGCAGTGCTAAAGCCCAACGCACCAGTTTAGCAGACTTAGACATAGATTCAGTCAGATAAGTTAAAGGATTGTGATCGGTAAAGATGTGAACTTTAGATCCAATGATTATCTCTTTTAACTTATTTAGAGCCCAAACAATAGCATAGGCTTCTTTCTCTACAGTTGCCCATCTCTTCTGGGTGTCAGTCAATTTCTGACTTATAAATGATACAGGGCGTTCTATTCCCTTATCATCCAGCTGTGTTAAAACAGCTCCTACTGCAAAATCACTGCTATCACAGTACAAATTAAAAGGTTTTCCAACATCAAAAACATATAAAACAACTTTAGAGCGTACAGCATCTTTAAGTAAATTAAATGCCTGTTGATGTCTATCAGTCCAATCAATCTTATCTGGAACATGTTTGCTTGTCAAATCAGATAGAGGCTTCGCAATCTGTGCAAAATCTTTGATAAACTGTCTATAGTAACCAAAAAATCCAAGCAACTGCTTAACTTGTTTCTTCGTTTCTGGGGTTTTCAAATTAATTAAACTTTCAATTCTATCTGGATTCATTTGAATCGTTCCAGAACCAACCACATGACCGATGAACTTTACCTCACTCTTACCAAAGATACATTTCTTTAAGTTCAGAGTAATGTTATGCAGTCTCATTTGCATTAAATATGCATCTAAATGCTGTAAATGAATCTTCCAATCATCTGAATGCACAGCAATGTCATCTACATAGGGCTCAGCAAATTCATTTATAGGCTGTAAAACCATGTTAATTGCTTTAACAAATGTTCTTCCTGAGTTGATCATTCCAAAAGGAACACGAGTAAACTCGTACAGTCCATTGTGAGTAACAAAAGCAGTTTTCCATTGATCAGTTTGCTTAACAGGACAAGTCCAGTAAGCACTTCGACAATCAAAAATCGAGATCACATTTGATTTTCCAACTTTGTGCAAAACATCTTTCACAATCGGCATCGGATATTTACAATCCACAGTGAACGAGTTAATGTATCTGTAGTCGCAGGCAAGTCTTAGAGAACCGTCTTTCTTTTTAACAATTACCAACGGACTTGCCATTCTGCTCGAAGATGGTTTTATAATGTTGGCTTGAAGCATTTCTTTAATTTGTCGTTCAACTTCTGCTCGATAGATGAGTGGAATTCGGTAAGCCATAAATTCTTTTTCACGAAATTCCGGTTTCAGTTCAATTTCATGTTCAACCAATGTACATAATCCAGGCTTTTCAGAAAATCGATCGGAATATTTGTTCAGTATTTCCAGCAATTGTTTTTGTTGAGTCAATGTCAAATGGCTAATCTGTTCAGGATCAAGATTCAGTGAATTCTTTTCATTTTGCCAGTCATTCTTCATCAGCAATTCAACCACTGAACCAAAGTCTTCATCTTCTTCAACGATTAGTCCACAACTCATTGCTCTTGTAATGTACTTTCTGATTTTATTTGCGTGAATTATCTTTCGACAATCGTCACCCATGTCAATCAAATAAGAGTACTTTGACCTTCGTTGTATGACAGTACATGGACCATGCCATCGTGAAATCAGTTTATTTGTTGACGTCGGATACAACACAATAACTTTTTCACCCGGTTCAAATTCTTTATGTTTCGCTCTTTTGTTGTATTGATTCGTATACTGTAATTGCTTCTCTCGTGAATATGATTCTGCAAACAGTAATGCTTTTTCCATATTTGCTTTCATGTCTTTCAAGTACTTTTCTGGTTGGATTCCAATATGAGGTGGTAAATTAATTTCTCTTGTCCAACTTTCTTTTAAAATTGCCAATGGTCCACGCGGAATCTTTCCATACACCAACATATAAGGAGCAATTCCAGTAGTTGCATTCGGTACTTCTCGTAATGCCCACACTGTAAACGGAATTACTTTGTGCCATTGCCTTGGATTGTCAACAATTACATGATGGATCATTTTCTTGAATGTTTGGTTCCATCTTTCTACTAGTCCAGCTGCCTCTGGATGACCTGGCGTGTCAAATCTTGGACTACAACCCATTAAATTCAGAAATTCTCTTGTCAGACTCGCAGTAAAATTTGTTCCTTGGTCACTTGTGATCACTGAAGGTACACCAACGTTCATGAACAACTCCATCAAAGCATCACACACAGCTTTCGCAGTTAATGATTTCAACAGAAACACTGTAGGCCATCTTGTGCAAGAATCGACAATACATAAACAGTACTTGTGACCTGCAGCAGATGCTGGCTCGATTGGTCCTACACAATCCATTGTAATTCTTCTAAAGGCTACATCTTCTCTTGGAATTGGAGTGATAGGAACCCTGTCCATCACCAAACTTCTTGCCTTTAACTGACATTTCTCACATGATTTGCAAAATTTCACTATATCTCTTCTCATCTTTGGCCAGGTAAAAGACAACTTTATTCGTTCTCTAGTTTTCTCTTCTCCAAGATGTCCTCCAAATACTGATTCGTGAGCCAACTCCATCACTTTCATTCGTCGCTCTTTTGGTAACACCAATTGATATATCGTTTGCTCTAATATTCGATATCTCTTGTACAGTAAGCCATTTACCACGCAGAATTCAGATTCTTTATCTGGCGCTAAATTCCACCATGCTTTCAATGATTCATCTTGTCTCTGCTGTTCTTCGAATTTCTTTGCGTCTGCAATCTGCATCTGTTGTTCTTCATCTTTCTCGTCTTCTTCAAACAAATCTCCTATCTCAACATCACATTCATTATCCTCTTTCGTTTCATTTACATTACCATTCTTGCATGCAGCCATCTCTTGTTCATTCATCTCTGCTGTTATACCGTCTTGCATTAAACTTTGTTGATCATCGCTTTCGTTTTCCTCTTCACTTGAACTTTCAGTTTCACTTTCATCTTCGACTTCTACCACTTTCTTTCGCTGACTCTGCAATCTCGTCGTTACATTCGCTTGCACATCTCCTTGTATCATTTTCACTTGTGGCACGGCTTTAAGTTCTGCAATGATTTCTGGATGCAACAAGAATCTTTCTGTGCTTCCCATTTTTGCAATACTAGCACACATCAATGTCACATAAGGTGTAAGTGAACATTTGACTTTATGCGGAATTACCTCTTCTTCCACATCGTTACAACACAGCCTTACATCAACTTTCACCAACTTTGCAGGAATGGCATCTCCTGCCACGCATTGTAAGTTCACTTTTCCAATCTGCTCCACCTTCATGCCTTCCAGTAATTCTTCACTAATCACCGGAACCTCTGCTCCAGAATCAATCAGTGCTTTTACTTTCACTGGTTCTTTTCCTGCTGTTCCACGAATTTCTACCTCGACGTACTGTAATAACACTTTCTTCAATGCTGTACTTTCATCTCTTCCAACCATTTCTTTCTGCATTCCATTGTGCAATAGAATTTCTTTCTGAATATCAGGTGAAAGGTGACATTTCATCACTGACTTTACTTCAGTTTCATTGTTCTGATGTTCTGTGGCTTGACTTTCAGAATTATCAACCACTTGAATTCGATTCACCCTCGAATGTTCTTGTTTTCCACCATAATTTGAGGTTGTAACAGGAACTGGACAGAATTTCATCAAATGCCTGTCTGATCCGCAGTTATGACAACGTTTCACCACTGCACCTCGTTGTTCGATGCTTTCTTTTCTCTTATATGGAGTAAACGATGCATTGCCTTCTCTTGCGACAAACCTTGGTGGTGATTTGTTATATACCTGACGTTGTCTGGTCATCATCGACTCTCTATTCTCGTGAACAACCGGAGAATTTGGTTTCACTTCTGCACCTCTGAACTGATTTCCTGTTTCTTGATTGCTCTTCCAATGAAAACCAAAATTTGGAGTGAACTGTTGATTTCTTTTGCCATTAGGAACAAAACCAAAACTTGTCTTATTCGGAATTGCCAAACCAATTCGATTATTAACATGAATGTCCGCTAGGTCTGCCACAACACTAGCTTCGTAACAATCAGTTCCTTCCTTCGACAATACAAACTGTAGTGGACCTGGTGGTAGTGATTCTTTCAACTTATCCGCCACTAACAAATCAAACAACTTCTCAAAATTCTTATCCACTTTGCGACTTTTCACATAATAGTTCAGCAAGTTCTTCAGCCTAGCTGTAAACATTGTATACGTTTCTTCAGCTGTCTTCTTCGCATCAATAAACTTCGATCTGTACTCTCTCGGTGTCAACTTGAATTCTTTTAACAAGTGCTGTTTCACGATCTCATAATCATCTAAATCAGCGAATGACAATCTGTTTAGAACAGTTCTAGCTTTCGGAGTCATCAATGGCAATAGTAACTTCACCCAGAATTGTTCTTGCACGTTGAAACTACGAAACGCATTCTCAACCGTTTCGAAATATAATGGCACCTCCATCATATCGTTTGGCATTTTAGGTAACACGTGTTTCATGGCATCACCAATTTTCTTTATTTTCGAAACCATCGTTTCACTTTCTTCCTGTTTCCTTTTCTGTTCTTCTCGTTCTTCTTGCCTTCTTTGTTCTTGTGCTTCTCTATTTTGTTTCTCCTCTTTGAGTTGTGCTTCTTTTAATGCTATTTTTGTTTTTTCCAACTTTAAACGTTCTTGTCTTTCCTCTTCCGCCTTCTCCATGCTTTCTTTCTGTAATTTCAGTTCTTCTTGTCTAACCTCTTCTGCTCGCTCCAACTCTGAAATTCGCACTTTTTCCTTTTCTTCTTCACGTAGTCTCTTCTCTTCAATCTGTTGCTGACGTATCTCTTCGTCACTTTTCCGCGCCCTTTCAAATTCAATCATCTGCTCTAATCTTCTCCTTTCAGCATCTTCTCGATCTCTTTTCAATTGCTCTAATTGAATCTCAAATTGCTGCTTTTGCAACTCAAGTTCTGCCACACGAACTTGCTCTGCTTTCTCTTCTTTCTCTCTCTGAAGACGTAATTCTTCCTGTCTTGCATTCTCTGCTTTCTCTTCTTTCTCTCTCTGAAGACGTAATTCTTCCTGTCTTGCATTCTCTGCTTTCTCTTCTTTCTCTCTCTGAAGACGTTCTGCCTTCTCTTCTTTCTCTCTCTGAAGACGTAATTCTTCCTGTCGCATTTCTTTCTCTTCTTGTCTCCGTTTCTCCTCTCTTTCTTTCTCGTCTTGTCTTCGTTTCTCCTCTCTTTCTTTCTCTTCTTGTCTCCGTTTCTCCTCTTTCTCTTTCTCTTCTTGTCTCCGTTTCTCCTCTCTTTCTTCTTTCATCATCATCCACTGCATCATCATCTCCATAGACATAAGTCCAGACGGTTTTTCAATAACCTTTTCCACAACACCGCCGACAGCACCTTCTTCTTCTGCTTCTTCCTTAAGCCAGACTTCAGCTAGCGCTTCTAACATGTCTTCACGTGACATATCTTCCAGTTGCTTTTCTTCAAAACCAGCCTTTAACAAGCGCTGTTTTAATCTTTCAGAAGACATCTTCTTCAGTTCTGCTTGTTTTTTGACACTTAATTTCTCCATCTTACTTCTTTACTTCAGTGCTGTCCTTTCTGGAAAACACGAGTTTTCTTTTGTGTTTGAAGTATTGGGGATTGTTCTTTGTTTGATAACAACCAACTTTTATACCTTTGTCGTTGAGGCTTTCGTTGTCGTCAATTTACCAATGATTCAAATGCGTATTCACCAGTCGACGTTGTTTCGAATCCCAGACGTTGTTTCGAATCCCAGACGTTGTTTCGAATCCCAGACGTTGTTTCGAATCCCAGACGTTGTTTCGAATCCCACCGCTAAAACGCTTAACAATCGATACACATTATATATATATCAACCTAAAGAACACCTGTGCTCATTATATATGCAAAACATTTGTTCACATTA
>JACEVL010000824.1:0-60000 GCA_020284085.1 Aporrectodea caliginosa
TGGTACCCATGTAGCGAACAATTATCTGACAATAGCATGCATTGTGTCCGTTGACGTAAACTGAACTCGGTCTTTCATAAGTTGGCGATCACGTGTCTCAAGCCTACCAGACATTTTCTGTGTTAAGTAAATCGTCGTTGTGATTTATCTAAAAAATGAATTAACAGAAGTAATTAATTATAATTTCTTATTTAAAAAATCTGGATATCTAACTGCATTAACAACTGGCAAGCCATATAACAATGCTAAAAATGCACATTTCTGTGCGTCATTAAAAATGCAAATTTATTTGAGATAATAGTAAGAATAATGGGGCACAGTAGCAAATTGGTAGAGCATGCGGCTGGTAAAATGAAATTGATTCAGGACTGCAAACTAGGCAGTAAATATGCATTAAACACATTTTTAAAAAAACAGATTTTCAAAAATGGTATATATTAAATTATGCCTAGTCCATTAAAAATAATGGCATTATAAAGGCTTTGCTGCTAGATTATATTGCATCAAGTGAAAAATGTTAGCGAATTTTGGTCAATTTTAATACAATACTTTGTTTAATATCAGATGTAAAACGTTAATAAATACGAACTATCATACGCATTGTAAGCAATGGTGAGGTAAAAATAGAGGCAAACTTATAGTATCGTTAGGCTAAAGGATTACACAGGCTCTCTGGGCATGCTGCGCGGACGCCGGGCGGGACCAGGTTTTCTAATGACGACACTAACCTAACCCTGGCCCTAACCGACACTCACGACGCCAGTAAACTTACGTACTATATCCTTCAGCCCCTGATTCTATAAGCTTGCCAAAATAAACATGTAGCAGAAATCTTAATCGTAATCTCTAAACTTCTGCGGCGCCACTCGAAAGCCAAGCGCAGGGCATCAGCTTATTCACGAGCGCTGTCAAAAAGCGAAGTATTGGTTTGTTTCTCACTCCAGAACTGCAGCAAGGGGCAGCTGTAGGGTATCATCCAAATGAGATCACTTTTCTTCACAACTTTAAGTCAAACTACTCCTCCAACGCATCAAACTTCTTTTTCGAATATCCAACAAACAATTCGGTGGTTTGTATCTGTTTCAAACAAACCTAAAAGGTTTATTTTATTTATTTTTATTTTTATTTTCCGGTTTACAAGATCGAAAAATTTAAAACAGTTGCTTAGGCTAGATAGCTTAGTAAGTAAGAATGTCGCGGAATACACTGAGATCTATCTAACGCACTCTTAACAAACTCCTTTCATTGTTTTAAGTTACTATTTAAGTAACAAGCAACTTGATTTTAGGATCTGTCTTAATAGATTGCAAAATTGTAAAGCAGTTATTATAATTTTTTATACTAGTCTTATAAATCTGAAAGATTCTATTGCTTAGATTACTGCACAGGTTCAGGACAGTTTCAAGTGAAACCACAGGACGACCATGATCAAGTTGAACCTTAAGATTATTGTCTTTTCGAGTTCAACTCATTGTAGGCTAAAATACCATAATTATAATTTTTATCAAGGTTCAGGGTAATAGTGAGGAGGATAAGGTCCAAAAAGGCAGTGCATTGTTCATCTTGTGGATAAAAGCAACAAACTTTTATGTATTCAAGAAAAACATATTTTAAAACTTTTCAGCGAGAGGCATCACTTAATTCATTTCGGAACATAACTTAAAAAATTATTGAAAATGTGCCTTAAACGCGGTACTTTTTCTATTAGTTCGACCATTTGTGCGGATTTTTTGGGCTATAAACAGACATGTTTAGGCGACAGCTAGCATTTCTTGTCAATAAGTCTTCATTATCGGCGATCGTCTTTAACATATTTCACTTTAAATTGTGCAAAAGTGTCTATTTTCTATATTTTTACAACGTATTTCTATTTTGTATCACTTGTAATTTAATGTTCGTTACGCTGTCAGTTTTTCTACCACTTTGGTAATTTAATGTCTGTTGTAATGTTTCTCTGTGAAGAGCTTCCAGTTAGTCACGATCTGTCTGTCGGATGTCGGGTCAAGTTTACACTGACACACAGTAATAGTGACCAAGTCCTCAATGGTAGAAAAGAGATGGTTAACTGGAATCCAGCCGCCATCCCAGCGTCTTGGCCACAAATTTGACTTTTCAGGACCTTTAGGCTGCATAGGTTTACCAAAGCATCATGATTTTCATGAAATATCTCCATAATGCAGCCTCAATTGTGTATACTTTCAGCACAAGATAATCTATCTTCTATCTATTTGCCTCTACCTGACTCGCCAAAAATTTTTTAATTCCTAACAAGTTAGCATCAGTGGCGTAACAACCTAGCTGGGGCCCTTGCCCTTGGACACTCTATGCTTGGGGCCCTTACCCATTAACGAGACTAAAGAGTGAAAATAATGAGGGAAGAAGGAGGAGGAGCAGTCACTTAAGCTAGCCATGGGTATAAAGTGTTAGCGACTTCATTTTCTTAGCCTCGGCATATATGCGGGTGGATAACCAGTCCTCTCCCTTGCCATCTCATCTTCCCACCGACAGTGTACGGTTAGTGTACTCATTGTAGTTGAGTTTAATAGGGGCGTACATGGAGCAGAAATCGTGAACCAAATTTCTCCCATGGCGGGGATTGATGTCAACACGCTAACCATTACACCATCTATAGCTATTTAAATTAGCAGTTAGGTAATAAAAACGAGAGTGTTAACCATTATTATCAATAATCCATAGTTCAAGTCACATTAATAGTTCAAGACAGAACCAGAAAACAACCGGAATGTATTCGCCAATTTGGCCTGTCGCTTACAGGCTAGTTACATGCATAGACAGCATACACTAACACTGTACCTAATGAGTGTATTAAGTGATGAATAGTTCAAGGGATATTTTAATTCAAGTTAAATTAAAGTCAAATAGTCATGATTTAAAAAAAGAAAACAAAATGTATTGGTCTGATGCCTATGCATGCTACTGCAGTAATGTAATGTAGACCAGTGCTTCCCAAAGTGGTGGTCCACGGACTGGTGCCGGTCCACGAGCCCTCAGTTGCCGGTCCGCAAAGTGAAGTATTTACAGGGCAATAGAGAGACATAATTGGAAAAACGTGCATTTAAATCAATTTTAATACATTTTGAGGAATTTAGGTGATCAAAAACGAAAGAGAGAAATAATTCATAAATTTGACACCGGTCCTCCTGCAGTGGGAAAATTTCTGCCGGTCCGTGACACTGAAAGTTAATTCCTGCCGGTCTGTGACACTGAAAAGTTTGGGAAGCACTGATGTAGACTGTAGTCTGTTATTCTTCAGAGAATTGTTGCGTGAATTTGGATAAATTCTAACTTTACTGTTCGCAAATGTGTCTATCAAGTCATCAATATTCAATTTGTCCACATTCATGTTCGATCGCAAGGCCATCAAGTCTGTCCTGTGAGATAGTGGATCTAAGATATGTCGTTATGATTTCAATTTGGAGAACGAAATGGCGAGGATGACTGGGAGAGCGGCAAACAGCACACAGGCAGTAGCCAATTCCGGCATATAGGGATGGCGTGATGCGAGAGCTCGATATAAGTTTCAGTATGTCCAATACAGGTTTTGTTGTTTCAAGTTTCTGCTGAACTCACGTTAAAAAGTTTGGGGTACTTCGGACCTCGGGGCCCCTTGACTTTGTCCACCCTCGTTACATGGTTGTTACGCCACTGGTTAGCATGAGTCCATCGATACAGTTGTTCCGGAGTGAGTATATCATCTGTTGTACCGTACACTGGTTCTGGTTGAGGGTTTCACAATTGCAGCCTCACACGCTGTTTCCATGGCTGGTTGTAAAGAAATGCCACTCTTCAAGTAATCCAGTCTTCTTTGTCTGTTCTCCAAGTAGAACCCCTGTATTGAATCTTGCACCATAAATGAATCATTCTCTGCAAAGTCAAACAGCACAATAACTTTGTCTTCTGGCAGTATTTCCTTGCTGCACTTGAGTTAGGAAGACTGTGCAATGGCTGTTTAGTGAAGTGATGTTAAAACATTCAGTCGTGGTGACCAGCTGTACCACTTCTGCCATGCTCGTAGTGTTGCCACTGGTTCCTGGCGTGTTTTGTGAACGTAAATCACACGCCAGCGCAGTAATGGCTGCTCACAGAAGCTTTACGTTTAGACAAATCTGGAACACATACTCTCTGGGTTGCTGTTACAGTTCTAAACCATGATTGATGCAATTCATGACTACCCTCCATCAGCAAGATTTGGTAATATATGCAGTGTTACTAATGCCTGGCTCCACAAAAGCCAAGCCTGATACCTGGCACATTTAATGTTTTGCACAAAGTTAACACGTATCCGAAATGACGTGACGCAATTGAGTGAACTCGTTGAAGGCTTCTGTAACTTCAGGATATTTGTTCCGAGTTCAACTGCCAACAAATGCTGATACAGTATCACAGTCACTGAATGTATGAAACACTGGTAGTGTGCACAGCTTGATACGGACCCAAACCTAACAAAGAATAAAATTGTTTTCAAGTTCTAAACAAGTGACCAAAATGCAAATTGCTTATATGTTCACACCATTGCTTTTCACACCCAGATTCAAATGACAGACACTGATTAGAAGGTTGCAAGTACCGGCAATTTGCCCCCAACCTGCTTCAACCAGTTAACATACATTATTTAAGATCAACAAGCTTGAAATCTGGTCGAATATTGCTTACAGATCGCACATCATTTATGTAAACTACTAGCTGAGCAAAGACCATAATATCATGTATTACATCAACAGCAAGGGTATGGAAAATAAATTGTACCACTGACGCTTATAAAAACGTCTACGGTTGTGTAACCGTGTCAGACAACTAGAGTGATACTTTGCCTCAGTGGTAATACCATGTCACTTGTGGCAAGTTCTGCAAGAAGTCAGTCGCGTGACAGAGCTACATTCCTTGAATCTATTGCCAAGTTCGTGCCAATCTCCAAAATAAACAATCTGGCCTCCCAGAATCAGATAGCATAGAGTGCTATGATCATCCACAGTCCCCACAAATAACTAAGCAATGAGTAACACACAGAACAATTAACAAACACAACAATTAAGAAGATGAATTGTAATCGTAAACTCAAAGTTTCTACTGTGTTACTCTAAAGCTAAGTGCAAGGCAAAGCAATATGATGATGCTTGGTGACCAGGTGACAGCTGAGGCTGGTGAATTTGGATGAGCTGTAGATGCTAAAGTTAGGTGGATTCGAGGTTGAGGAAAAGGGAAATACAATAATCAAGCTTGGAGTGAACAATACAGGTAGCAATAGTAATATTTAATTATTTCATTGAATATATCCTGTATTTTTGTGTATTCTCTTATTTCAATGATTGCATTACACACATTACCAGGGAGGTTGCTTTTAAAGTGGATAAATGTCCATGATAACTCATCAATCCAACTACTATTTACGCAAAGAATTATTTTCATCAATCCAACTTCCATTTACGCAGGCAGACAAGATAAATAATATTAAAATACGCTAAAATACAGGATATATTCAATGAGATCATTAAATAAGCTAAAATGCAGTTCTACCGTTAGAAAATTTGGTAAACCCGTAGTTTAGGTTGCTAAATTATTTTATATTGTCAAAATTAAATGGAAGCTGGATTGAGGAAAAAAATTGAAGTGAATTTAATTATTTCAATGATTTTCATTATAACAGTAATGAATCCAGCTTCTATTTAAGCAAGATTATTTTAATCAATCCCACTTCTATTTAACCTAAAATTACTTTCATCAATCCCACTTCTATTTAGCAACAATTCTTTTCGTCAATTGTATTCGACCAACGCTGACTCGCCATGCAATGGCAAGTCATTTACGACGCTAAACTACATGCTTTCTTTGTCAATCCAGCTTCTATTTTAGCAAATAACTAGTGTCATCAATCCAACTTCAATTGCGGCAGACAATTATTTTATCAGTCCAGCTTTTACTGTTTCATTACAGTAATCTTGTCTGATTTCTTTTCGCTAACTTCGGTCATTGTTGCGGTGATACCTCTTGGCATACAGTCACTTTGAATATAATAATAATAATCTTTTCTTTATTAAGCGCCTGACAAACGCACTGCGCTGTACATTTACAAGTTATGCAATTTAAATCTTAACTACTAACAGAACAGACAGCCTGCAATACAACGGCGCTAATAGCAGCCTACAAAGCAAATCCGCCCTACGGGGCTCGAACTCGGTACCTCTCGCTCTCTACGCCAGATGTTATCCAAAGCGCTATCGGGCCACCCCATAGCCATGTGCCAGAAAATCGGGATTCTCGATGAAATGGAAGCGGGATTGATTATAGTTATGATGGACATAGGCAGAGTGCTTACTTACCAACGTGAAGTACGGCATTGAAGACATTAGAATAATTTAGCAACCTAAACTTACCGAAAATTGTTATCACCCCAAAATAATAAATTTTTTAACTTAGAAAATAGATTTAGGAAATCCAGGTGAAATTCTATTTCGGGAATTTAGGTCGGGAATTCGCAAGGGCACCCGAAAAGCCGGGTTCGATAAAAAGCACCGCTTAAACGTAGGCTGTAATTAAATTCTGACCTACCGTACAGATAAATTAAAATATATGAAGTTTTATTACATCCAAACAGTGTTATTTTACTTCACAAAATAATTTCTATTTCAGTTTCAGTTCAGTTCGGCTGGGAGTAATTTCAGTTTCAGTTCAGTTTCAGTTCTCAAATAATTTCAGTTCAACTTCAACTTCGAGTTCTTAAATAATTTCAGTTCAAGTTACAGTTCTCAAACAATTTTAGTTCAAGTTACAGTTACAGTTCTTAAATAATCTTACTTCGAGTTCAATCAACGTAGTTACTTGAAGTTGAAGGTCTATCAACGTAGTTACACTAGTACACCGCTGAACGACAATACTGTGAACGATAATACCGTGATATACCGAGAAATCTCGCGAGATTAACGACTTTCTATTAAGTTCTTAACATAGTCCAACGAAAGACTGGTTCACCGCTAATTTAAGTCAGTATTCAGTAAGTAAATTACTTCATTTCTATTTTTAGTCATAAATGTGTATAATTTCCGTTCGGATTTTAATTATCGTTACAGTTTTTATTCAGTTCGGCATCATTTATTTCCGTTTCCGTTCAGTTTTCGTTCTTAGAATATTTTCAGTTATCGTTATACTTATCGTTAACGGAATGGATTATTTTCAGTTCGACTTATCGTTTCCGTTAACGAATATAACACTGCATCCAAACAAGAAAATAGACGCTTTCGCACAATTTAAAGTGAAATAAATTATGTGAAAACAATCCTTAATTGACGATTAGATCGCCGATAATGAAGACTTATTGACAAGAAATGCTAGCTGTCGCCTAAACATGTCTGTTTATAGCCCAAAAAATCCGCACAAATGGTCGAACTAATAGAAAAAGTACCGCGTTTAAGGCACATTTTCAATAATTTTTTAAGTAATGTTCCCAAATGAATTAAGTGATGCCTCTCGCTGAAAAGTCTTAAAATATGTTTTTCTTTAATACAAAAAAGTTTGTTGCTTTTATCCACAGTTTGAACAATGCACGAGCTTATCGTCCTCACTATACTACGATTAAGCTGCGATTGTAGCCTACGTATGAACGTGTTTAACGAGGACGTGCCTCTGCGTACAGCGTAGATGCCTGCTTGGAGGAGTCACGAGTCACACGTGACTTGATATTAAAATTAATGTTCCCCAGGGTAATATATTATAAGATTAGATAAGATAAGATAAAGAATATTGTTTAATTGACCAATTACTATTCGCATTTTGGTGTACAAACATATGGTAATAAACATATAATCATCTATTGAACTGATCAGGACAATCAAATGAATATAAAATTATACATTTAATGACATCATTTCAAATGATGTCATAAAATTGTGTGTTTCTATATATATATATATATATATATATATATATATATATATATATATATATATAGGGCCTATATATATGGCTAATCTAATTAAATCCCACATAAAATTATCATCCTAATGATGAAAGTTTTGCTCATCATGCCATCGATCTGCCGGAGGGATAGTGCGATTATGGGCCCGTGGGCGCAGGTGGTAGGTGGCTTAATTTAAGCCTTTGATCGGTTAATTTGGCGCTGACTTTCACGACAAATATATTAGCATGGTTACGTAATTTACGTTATAATTATGTAGACCGTAGAACAACATTACACGCATGGCTATCGCTACGTATACGTTAGTTACCCAGAAAGCCGCGTTTAGTGGTCTCATAATACATGCCTGCATTTTGTCAAGGGTGAGGAAAATGGCTAGATAGCATAGGCCTACGGGCCCAGAGTTGGCCCAACGACTGTTCCTCTCAGAGTAGGCCTAAAATGAGCGTGAGGATACCGGTTCGCGTAGACCTACCTAATGTGGCTTATTGCAAGCATTGGAAGCTCGCTCTGGCACGGTATGTACGCTGGAACCTTAAATGGCAACGACCATGTTGTTATCTGGTGTCGCTCATTTGCTCTGGACCCAGCATTTAGATTGCCATCTTAATGAAATGCGCTATAAAAGCACAGTGTCATTGGCGAAAGCGAAACTGATAGGATTCATTTTGTTGCTGTGGGGGAGGGAGCGTGTTTGGAGAGATTCAAATTTCAAAAATAGACTAATATAATAAGAATCAAGTGTCGTTAAGTTCAAAGATTTGTTGTTAAGTGTTGCTTGGTTGTTAAGCGCTTTAAGAATTGATAAGAAGGCCTGCAGTCGTCGGGAATGCTGTGGAATCGTTGTGGACATAGGCCTAAACAAAAGTGATAACTACCTGGCAATGCAAAAGTATTGACGGTATGTTTGCCAAGAATGTGGAAACTTTGCAGGATTTTAACATTTCTGAGAAAGCTGAACAAGACTTACATCCACGCTGAAATCAATTGTGCATTTTGATATCATGGCTAGTTCCCAAGCATATAGCAGGAACAGTACCCCAAGGCTTTCTGGTCATGCTTCAACCGGGAATGATTTTCAAAGTACCAAAAGCAGGTCTCAGTCATTCAATAGGAAAAAAAGTGCTGCCGGCAATGCAAGACCACTGTCTTATGTGCAGTCAGTACATGTGACCTCTGCCAAGAAGGACACGTCGACTACAAAATATGCCACATCAAACGCGTACAAAGGACCTACAGCAACATCATCTCAGCAGAAAACTCGACAGCAGCCTGACATGATGTTACTAGAGCCAGAGGTAGTCTTTCTCCAGACGGACATCACTAAACTCAAAGCGGACGTCATTGTTTGTCCGGTGGGTCGGATGTTGGAAACAACCGCAGGAATTTCCAGGGTTGTAATGGAAAAGGCTGGCAGTGGACTTAGACGTGCTTTTTGTTGAAAAACGCAAAGAAGTTCCTCTTCCGATAGGTCATGCTTTTGTGACTCAAAGTTTCAGCATGTTGAACTGTAAGCACATAATACATGTGGTTGTTCCCAAAATGCCTGAGATCGAAAACCCAAGTACGTGCGTCAGAGGTTTGGAAAAAGCCTTTGACAACTGTTTTGAAGAATTAAGGAATGTGCAGAAGAGAGCCCCTGCAGGAATGGGCAAAGTTGAAACGCTTGCGATACCTGCACTTGGAGCTGGTATGGTTTCATTCTTTCAGTCATTTTGTAGTGTTTTTGTAGTGTTTTAGTAGAGTTTATTAGTTTGTTGCAGTTTATTTACTTTCATTTGAATGCTTGTGACCATGCATTAGAAAAAATCTGGCTTAAGTCAGGATTATTCGAGGATTAGTTTAATGTTTAATTCGATTAGGCTGACAGTGCAGCCTAAATTACACTCTGTCGTCAGGTATGTCCTCTCTCTCGACAACTTCACGTTAATGAGTTCTCACTGTGTTTTATCTCCAAGAGACATAACTCGGGAACTCATGACAAACTGAACATTCCAGGAACAAGAAGTGGATGAATGGCATGTTATTCCACATCTATGTACTAACCCAGGTTGATATGTCTTAACTAAGTGTGATGTGATGAAAAAATTAAACCCTGGTAGGTGTGTTTACCTCAGCTGTGTTTATATGTTTGTTTTTTTTTGTCAGGCACAAATAAAATTCCAAAGGAGCTTGTTGCTGAGGTCATGTGCGATGAAGTGCGTAAATTTCTGGGTAGAAGAAAAGTCTTGCACCACATCTGAGGAAGATTTTTCTTGTATCTCTTGACCATGAGATGCTGTCTTTGCTCAGCAAGGAATGGGATGTTGTTGGGCCAACAGGATCTAGAGATGCCAAGGTTGCTAAATCAGGTGATAAAGGTAGCGGAATATCCGGTAGCAGAACTGAACCACTTGATGCCAGAGGTGGTGTTACATACATATTACATGGCAAAGGTAGTCCGTCTATGCCTGGTGGTACTTGTTATGATTCGCCCATCTCCAGTGACAGAGGTGGCCTCACAGGTCACAGACTTTTACACTTGCATTCACCGGTTGCTAGAGGCGGTACTTCGGGTGATAGAGGTGGTAAAAATTACCTGCTAAGTGGTGAAGTGTATCAGTCAAAAGTATCCTTTAAGTCTAAAAATGGTTGGACATTACATGATACAGACAGTGACTCAGATAGCAAACAAGGTGCCTGTGGTGGTGCTTATGGTCCTAAACATGGTGCCTGTGGTGGGGCTTATGGTCTTAAGCAAGGTGCCTATGGTGGTGCTTATGATCCTAAGAGTCTTAAAGGTTACCCACCAAATGGTCAGAACGATTGGGCCGCAATCGGTCAGGCATCAGGCACTGCAGGTAATGATTCAGATAGTGGAAATGAAGCCTTTGGCAGTGATTATGGATTTCCAGGTGGAATTGGCCATGATTTACCCTACCCTCAAAGTGGTTACAGTTATAATAATTATACAAATCCTAGAAGTGGTCTGTAGCGAAATATAACTTATCAAATCTATTGTTAGTTTACTTAATTAATTAATTAATTTCTAAGGTTAGGATAAGATAGTCAATTACGAGTGGCATTTAGTTAATTCATGAGTGGCTTTCATTAATACGTAATTAACTGCCTAGCGAACCGTTAAAACAGCGTTAACGGCTCCATGACGTAATACGATTTATCCAAGCGTTACCGTGACGACGTAATGAAGGAACGAATAGAAATGCGTTGAGAGAGAACTTGAAATTTGGAGTTCAAGCGAGTTGGACGATTGGAGACGTTCCTGCGATTGGAAGGACGTTTTCGGTGAATGAATCGTCAGTTTCGAGGTTCTAGATGACTATGCATCTTGCGATGGATGATAGCATCGTCGTGGCGGACTTTTAATCGAAGTTAGGAGTAACCGTTGAGCATAAAAGGGCTGACGAGTGATCCTTTCGATAAGTCTACATGGAAGCGTAGAACGGTTGAGTTGTCGTCGTTTCTGCGTGTGGATGATTTGAACTGCGGATGTTTACGAAGGATTGATTAGTCTTCGTACAGCAACTTTAAAGCAAACGATACGGATTTATCTAATTCCGGTTTGTCTGTTGTTGTGACGATCCTTTTCAACAATTACTTCCACGTTGGAAGAACTGGTTGGAAGACGAAGCATTGTTACAATTACATGTCTTCGCCGCGACGCTTCAGAAGAAGATTCATCTCCGTTGAAATACATATCCTTCGACGAAACCTACTCCTACATTGAAACCAGTTTCTACGAACTCTACTGCGATGTCATCGAAGCGAGACTGAAGTTGTCTGAAGGATCAGATAAGCTCATAAAACATAATTATATCATTTTAATAAATAATGCCACTCATAGGTAGATAGGTATTTATTTGGATTGTATGTCAATTGATTGTTTTTCTAATTAACACAATACAAGACTTTTCTATAAAAAATGCCTAGTGTTTCCTATAACCTTATTTGAAGTAATGTAATGTTCTACTCTGCCATTACGGACGCAGCAAAAAGGCGACTAATCCACATTAGGGCTACATTATGGGTGCTCAGCGTCCGGGATTTTGAGAGACTTTGCTAACTCAAGTAAACTATTAGTTAACTTGCACTAACGCTGTAGATTTATGCTTTCTGTGAAAATTAGAGACGATTAATTTGAATTTTAACGGCACGCACACTTGACATTTTAAACGGTGCAATAAGCCATTGAAGTTGAACATTTAACGTTACGTCATAACGTTACGTCATAGACATAGATTATATATTGTAACTAAGAGGTTGCATACAGATCTTAGGTAAGATTTGAGAATTTTATAAAGCGCAAGGCTTTTGATTAATTACTTGGTTGAAATAAAGTAAACAAGTAAGATGTCGGCTACTGATTATCAACAGTTAATTCAGGTAGGTCGAGACTTGGGGATGGAAGGAAACGACCTGAAAAGCTTCGTGACAGAACGACAAGCTGAACTGAGAGAAGAGAGAGCCAAAGAAAGAGAAGATAAAAAGGCGAGAGAGTTAGTAGAGGATGAGCGTGCTAAGCGTCAAATGGAAATAGAAGAAGAGCGAGCTAAGAGACAAGCAGAGGATGAGCGTGCTAAGCGTCAAATGGAAATAGAAGAAGAGCGAGCTAAGAGACAAGCAGAGGATGAGCGAGCTAAGCGCCAGATGGATTTTGAGTTAAAGAAGCTTGAGGCAGAGATTAAAGTCAAAGAGATTGAAGCAAGGGCGGTTTCTGATCGTAGGCAAAACGGAGAACATAACGGTATGTTTGTAACTGATACGGAAGAGAGAAACGGTGGAAATTATGGAAGAGGAATTAGAGATATTAAGTTTCCCAATTTTAATGAAAATAAGGATTGCCTTGACGCGTATTTGCTCAGATTCGAGAGGACAGTTGAAGCCTATGAGATACCACAAGAAATTTGGGCTTTGACACTAGCTAGACATCTCGAAGGGAAAGCTTTGGAAGTATACCAGAGGTTGACTTCTGCACAAGCACAAGACTACACCTGTCTTAAGGAACAACTGTTAAGGAGATTCAGATTAACTGAGGGTGGCTATAGGCAGAGGTTCAAGGACAGCCGTATCGAGGTCGGAGAATCTTGTTCCCAGTTCTTAGAGCGTCTCAGGAGGTATATCCAACAGTGGTTATCCATGGCAGGATTCGAGAAGGATTACGAAGGATTGGAGAATTTGATTTTAAGGGATCAGTTCTTCTCAACGTGTTCCATGGAATTGAAGACATTCCTCACGGAGAAAGGAAAGATCAGCCTTAAGGAAATGCTAACCCATGCTGAGTCTTACATAGAAGCTCATGGTTACAAACATGGAGACATGACAATGAAATCCATAGTAAGATTTTCTCAGGACAGGAATCAAAATCGAGGATACGAAGAAGAGACTAAAGACAAAGTTGTTAACACGACAAATAGAAGTAGAACTGAAACTAGATTTGATGAGGAGACCAATCTCAATAAGTTTAGAAACAGAACATATAGCAGAGAAAGAGGACAATCTGTTGAACATAAGATTGTTTGCTATTTGTGTGGAGGTCAAGGTCATAAGGCAAGTCATTGCCCGAATAAGCTTAAAGGTGTTGTCAAACACACGACAGCAGCCATACAAGTAGTACAGAATAGCGCGTATAAAGTGAAAAATGGAATACTTAAACAAGATACAAGACAGAGACCAGAAGTGAGTGATATACAAACGACTCCGATATGGGATGAGGTACCGGTATCGATTAACAGGGTGGCGAGTGCCATTGTAGCAATTGATGGCAATCCATTGAACCTGAACGAAGAAGAAAAATCAGTTAGAGTTAACGGAAAGGAAGTTGAGTGTATTTATGATTCGGGAGCAACATGCTGTGTGGTGAAGAGAGAACTTATAGACAAGTCAGATTTGACAGGGAAGGAAGCAATGTGTACACTGATAGATGGAAGTACACGTTACTATCCAACAGCTAATGTTGATGTAGATAGTGAATATTATACTGGGCAGGTGGAAGCCTTAGTGATGGATAATCCAGTGAAACCTATGATTATTGGAAAAATCAGTGGAATCAGATACATGTTAAGTAAAGACAAGAAAAGTGATACATTGCCTAGCATTTGCAATGAAACGAAGAATATAAAAAGAGACAGGGGTGAAAATTTAATATACACGGACTTAGAAACACAGAGGCATAGGTCAACGGGTGTAGATGACGTCACAGATAAGCCGATTGTAAGAAATGACGTACATTCAACGGTCGTTACTGGAATACGGTCATCGAGGAAGAGGAATAAAAAGCGTAAGGTTACTAAATCAGCTGAGACGATAGAGGTCAAAGAAACTTCTAGTGATATTGAGATATTGCGAGAGGAAATAAAGAATGCATATGATTGCATATTAAAATTAAAAGAACGCATTGATCAAACTTGTGTAAAGGAACCGAAGGTGACGAACAAAGTGAATGTCAAAAATAAAAAGAATCATGACAGAGGAGATGAAGTTGACAAGAAGTCAAATGTCAATCATGAAGAAATACATGATACAGAGACTGTTGCCTTTGTATCAGCTGTAGTACATGATGGAGGGATAGGACTGAAAAGAGAGGAAGAAATTCTAGAGCTCTACAATAGTGAGCAAACAAAAGATTACAGTGATGTAGACAAGAATCCTAATCTGTATGAGAAAATAGATTTGAGTGGACACACACTTAGAGACAATAATATAAGTCCTAAGGTGGAATTGGTTGACAAGATTGTGGACAGACCGAGGCCGCAAACTAAGAAGCAAGTGAGAAGCTTTCTGGGGGCAGTAAATTACTACCGAAAGTTTATTCCACACTGTGCTGAACTTATGGCGCCTTTGTCTGATCTGACTAAGAAGTTGTCACCGAATGTAGTAGAGTGGAATCCAGAATTGGATAAGGCCTTTAAAGAGTTAAAGGGAGTATTAGCTAAGGCACCAATTTTGAAGCTACCTGATTTGAACAAGGAGTTTGTTATTCAGACAGATGCTTCAGGAGTAGGACTTGGGTGTGTTCTAATGCAGAACTATGATGGTATTAACCATCCAGTCGCTTATGCAAGCAGGAAGTTGTTGGAAAGAGAAAGGCGATACTCTGTGGAGGAAAGAGAGTGTCTGGCTATTATGTGGGGAATTGAGAAATTCGACAGGTATTTGTTTGGAAAGCAGTTTGTGATCGAGACGGACCACTGCGGATTGCAGTATATGAGAGAAGGACGAATGAAGAACGCAAGGGTGATGAGATGGAGTCTTGCCCTGCAGAATTATAGCTTTAAGGTGAATTACATTAAAGGATGTAATAATGTAATATCCGACTATCTCAGTAGGGGTCTGATATAGGAAGTAGATAATTTAATAGAAACCTGTAGGAATATAAATATTTATATAGAATAGGTATGTAGCATTGTTGTTGTTGTTTTATACATGTAGTTTAGATAATAATATAAGTAATTAACAAGTAGTTTGATAAGAAGGTTAGGTAGATAAAGCCTGTAGACAGTCTTTAAAAAGAGGGGCCTTATTGTAGCGAAATATAACTTATCAAATCTATTGTTAGTTTACTTAATTAATTAATTAATTTCTAAGGTTAGGATAAGATAGTCAATTACGAGTGGCATTTAGTTAATTCATGAGTGGCTTTCATTAATACGTAATTAACTGCCTAGCGAACCGTTAAAACAGCGTTAACGGCTCCATGACGTAATACGATTTATCCAAGCGTTACCGTGACGACGTAATGAAGGAACGAATAGAAATGCGTTGAGAGAGAACTTGAAATTTGGAGTTCAAGCGAGTTGGACGATTGGAGACGTTCCTGCGATTGGAAGGACGTTTTCGGTGAATGAATCGTCAGTTTCGAGGTTCTAGATGACTATGCATCTTGCGATGGATGATAGCATCGTCGTGGCGGACTTTTAATCGAAGTTAGGAGTAACCGTTGAGCATAAAAGGGCCGACGAGTGATCCTTTCGATAAGTCTACATGGAAGCGTAGAACGGTTGAGTTGTCGTCGTTTCTGCGTGTGGATGATTTGAACTGCGGATGTTTACGAAGGATTGATTAGTCTTCGTACAGCAACTTTAAAGCAAACGATACGGATTTATCTAATTCCGGTTTGTCTGTTGTTGTGACGATCCTTTTCAACAATTACTTCCACGTTGGAAGAACTGGTTGGAAGACGAAGCATTGTTACAATTACATGTCTTCGCCGCGACGCTTCAGAAGAAGATTCATCTCCGTTGAAATACATATCCTTCGACGAAACCTACTCCTACATTGAAACCAGTTTCTACGAACTCTACTGCGATGTCATCGAAGCGAGACTGAAGTTGTCTGAAGGATCAGATAAGCTCATAAAACATAATTATATCATTTTAATAAATAATGCCACTCATAGGTAGATAGGTATTTATTTGGATTGTATGTCAATTGATTGTTTTTCTAATTAACACAATACAAGACTTTTCTATAAAAAATGCCTAGTGTTTCCTATAACCTTATTTGAAGTAATGTAATGTTCTACTCTGCCATTACGGACGCAGCAAAAAGGCGACTAATCCACATTAGGGCTACATGAGCTGAGAGGAAACCAGCCAGAAAAGGCTCAGATGTCAGTTAAAACTGATCAACGCATTCATCTCCCTGGATACGAACGATTTGGTACAATTGTCATCGACTACGTTGTTCCAGATGGCAGACAAACGGTGAGGGTTACATTTGATATCATTTATATGTTCTGTTGTGCGCTGGGCAATTTAAGTAAAGGTCCTGTGTCCAGTGTTATTTAAGTTAACTAAGACTAAAAGTAACTTTATCATTAACTGAAAAGTTCTATTTCAGTTAACTAAAACTGAAATGGAAGAGTTTTGAAAACTGTAACTAAAACGAAACTGAAAAGTACAAAACTAGAACTAAAACTAAACTTGAAAGTTGAAAGCTGAATTAATTTTTCTGTGTGGTGGACAAACTGAATAGTAAACATGTCTGCAACGGTTAGCGGCGAGTGCTTCAAACTGCAGCTCAGTAGCATGAAAGCATGAATTTAATGAGATCTATTGTTCTTGCTAATCAAAATGATTGTCATTAATAAAAAATGACATTTGTTTGCTTCTGTTGAATGATTACAGAACTAAATTAAAACTGAGACGTTCTGAAAACTGAAACTAAATCTAAAACTGAAAATATTTGAAAACGAAAACTAAACTGGAAGTTAAAACATAGCTAAAAGTGAAACTGAAAGTAAACTTGAACTTAAATAACACTGCCTATGTCTCAGAGTGGGGCTTCATGCAGTTACTCTGTTCCTATTCTTAGGCCCTTGACTTGGCAACAGATTAATCTCTAGGCTCGAACATGCGGTCAAGTGCATTGCCAGACTAGTAATTTACTTCCTTGCCAACACCAGTATCATATTATACTGCCTACATCATTCTATTTCAACTCAAAACTTGTAATTTTCATGTATCTTATCTACCATAGGCTGCCTGTCTGTTTTAATAAACCGATATTCTGTTTATTGATTACGGCTTGTTTTGGTGAGTTATCAGTCAGTGCATTGTGACAGAAATTATTTTGTTTTAACAATGATATTTTTGGATTAATTACTTATAGATACATAGATATATATGTACATAAATACATACATACATACATTCGTACATAATTCATGCTTTTATCCTTGTGATTTATAATTTCTCAACATATCTGTGGCAATAATTTCCTGTTGCTTTCGACTGAAGGAGGAACACCCAAATCCGAGAAAGCCATTCAAGGGAACTCAGCGAAGAGCATATCTTCCAAATAACGCCGAAGGGAAAGAGGTTCTTAGACTCCTGGAGAAGGCATTCAAGGCCAGGCTCATCTTCACCATCGGTCGATCCGTGACCTCTGGGTCGGAAGATGTGGTCACATGGAATGACATCCACCACAAGACGAATATCTCGGGACAAGAGTAAGTGCTGAACGTACAGTGATCAAATGTTCACTCAAGACTATTTATTTATTTATTTAGTTATTTTATCTCACTTATTACATGTTCAAGGGCTGTTAATTTGAATGAAGGGAACAAGACAGCTGTGTGAAAATAATTAAACCACAATTGTTGGTTTGCAGGCCCAGTTTCCTACTGAATAGACCCCATTTCACAGAAGTGCTCATCTCACTGTTTTGTGTGTATGTATGCATGTATTTATATATGTATGAATGTAATGTAATGTAATTGAACATTTGTATAGCACCCCTTTAAGATATCTACTTGGAGGTGCTCTCTGCGCTATCCTATACGATGTTAAATGTAATTACGAACAAATATATTGCATCAGTTAGCAAAACAATGCACAGCAAGCTGAAAGAGTCACCAGTGGTGGCCCATGCACACACGAGGAACCAACCAACGGAATGTATGTATATATGTATGAATGCATGTGTGTATGCATTTATGTATGTTGCTTTATGTATTGCAGTCTGTTTCGTGTATGTATGTATGTATGTATCTGTTAGTGTTGTTTTAATAATGTCTCAATTTTAGTTTCAGTTTTAGTTATGATTGTTAGTCTTCTTTTTTGGTTTTAGTTTTAGTTTTTATTGTGTGTCAAAATTAGTTTTAGTTTTCGTTTGAGTTTTTTTGGATCAATTTTCGTTTTAGTTTTAGATTTAATAAGCTAATTTTAGTTTTAGTTTTAGTAAGTTTATTTCAGCCTTAGTTGTAGTAATTTAATTTCAGTTTAAGTTTTACCAATTATTTAATTCCATTTAAATTTTAGACACAAAAACTAAATATTCAGGGTTTGGTTGTCCCAGCACCACCAGTCACTTGAAGTTTGGTAATTTCTCATATTAGTGTTCCTAATTATTCGCCATTATTGTATGGTTATTAGCGTTGGTCGAATACAAGTTGGATTGACGAAAAGAATTCTTGCTAAATAGATGTCGGATTGATGAAAATAATTTTTACTTAAATAGAAGTGGGATTGATGAAAAAATAATTACTGTTTAAATAGAAGCTGGATTGATAAAAAAGAATTCCTGCCCAAGGAGAAGTTGGATTGATGAAAATAATAATGCTACAGTGGAGGAATAATTAAGACCGTTATAGTGCGAAATTAGAAGTGCTGTGTTCAACCTAAAGTTGAACACGGCACTTTGTCGTATCAAGCTCAATACTATAATAAAAATAATCTCAAACAGGGCTGTCCTTTCATCGACCATTGACACTCGTCACACAACAAGTCAGAGACCAGTGAGGCCTTCGACATTACTGCATTAATTAAGTGAACTTGTTGCAGTAAAGTACCATAGTTTTTGTTAAAATCGAAATAGATGAATTCTTACCGGAAAGTAAATTAAGAAAAACTGGAGGTAGCAACATCTCGTTCTCCTTTCGTGTCTTAAAATAGATGAACAAATGTTAACAGAGCATACCATTTGCACATAATGCACAAGGCAGTGCAATACAAATGGTGAATTAAGTAAGTAAAGAAACATTTTAAAAAATTATTTTTTTATAAATATAGTTTTAGTTTTCGTTTGATCAATTTTCGTTTCGTTTCAGTTTTTATTGCTACAAATTTCGTTTTAGTTTTAGTTTCCGTTGTCTGCGTATTTTAGTTTTAGTTTCAGTTTTCGTCAACGAAAACGTTCAATTTTCGTTAATTGCCGTTTTCGTTTTCGTTTTCGTTGACGAACATGTGCACATAGCTGATAAAGACATTTAATATTATCATGTCTCTTAAAAGCGCTGCATTCGTTAGCATAAGTGGTGCTAAAGTTCAGTAAGAAAATATTTATCTGTAAACAACAGATTGTGATTACCTATAGACACAGTGTAAGCATGTATGTGCCTGCTTGCATGTATGTATGTATTTGTACATTATATACGTATGTGTGTATGATTTTTAAGAATCTCTCAAACGCATGAAAATTGATCAGAACTAAACAGCAGTGTGGGTAAAAAATATATTTGAAAGTAGTAACAACTATTTTGAGGTGATATTTTAACTACTTCAAAAGTACTTATTACGCTTAATTTTTAAGAACCTTCAAAAGTATTTTTAACACATTGCAGCTGAACAGGTGCAAATGTATGCTTTTATTCTGCTGAAAAACTTTCCAAAGTTGTTTGTGGCGAAACCATTCTACATCTTGCATTACAAAGTTCATTGCTATTTGCAGTCACCTTGCCAATGTATAAATATATACCTGGCAATTTATGCACCACATTTTAAGAACCTAACAAAAGTGCTAAATAGTAAAAAATGACTGAAACAGTGTTGCCAATAATTTCATGTTGTTACTCTATATGTGTGGTTTATGGTTTTTCTGTTTAGATTTGGATATCCGGACCCGACTTACCTGACCCGTGTGAAGGAAGAACTGGCAGCTAAAGGAATCAAGTAGCCTCAAATGCATTCCTATGTTAGACAGAAGATGCTGAATACTGCCTTTCTGCTTTTCTATCAGACAAGCAGCTTTCTAAATACAAGTTCTGTATTCCTATGTACGATATATTTTATTTGCCCTTATGACTAAAGGATGGATGCTTGCAGATAAACCATATCCTGGCATAAACCAGTGATGCCTGCCTGAGGTTAATTAGTGCTTAATTAATTTGATTATTACTGGTTGAGGGAATGTTATATTCTGAAATGGAACTCTGTATTAGAAAGAAATGGATTACAGCTTTTTGCTTTTATTTTTGATTATCAGGTTTATAAGTATGGTGTATCAGAGAAGTTTTCTTATGGTTGGCCCTACTTTCTGGAATAAGTCGCAGGCAGCTTATGACATGATGTCCTTAGTCTTTCTTTTCCTATGGTCTGTAAGAACTTGAAAACTATTTTGTTTTTTCTGGCATTAGGCTGGGAGCACCTCTGATGAGTCTCTATTGAAAAGGTGCTATATATATCTGTGATTACAATTACTATTATAATTACCATTATGTTTTTATTTTCAATCACGTCTAACATATCGATATGTGCGCATATAACGTGTGAACTGGACTGGACTTTGAGGTCTATATTTGAGGTTAATTTTATGTTGAATAGTTATTGTTATCAAAGGAAATCAAATAGCCTTAAATGGAAAACTGGCAATTTTGTTAACTATAATTGAAAAATGTTAGCTATGTTATAATTGGAAGTGACTAATTTATAATTAGAAGTGACTAACGCATGCTGAGTACTGAGTAGTAATTAGCTAAGATAATTTAATATGGCTTTTAGTTAATTTTTTATTTGTTAATGAAAATTATTGAGAGTTAACCGAGTATAATCAGCAGCTTTCAAGTGGATATACATGTTGTACATGTATGTGCTGTTTCATTTGACTATGGTCAACATGTTTTCAACCTATGTAGGCCTACTTAAGAGACTATTGTTTGGATCATATAGCCATGTGCAACTGTGCAATGACACATTAAATAGGCCTACTTATTGCAATGACAATAGCTAATGTGATTTGAAACATGTTTTATTATTAACCAGAAATTTGGTCTGAGGGGTTCAGAGCTTTGTGACGTCATTTTTCAGGGATGTTATTTTTTGTGACGAAGTGTGACGAGGGAAGGGGTCAAAAATCGGCCAAAATAGCGTGACGTCATTTATGGACGGCCCCTATCTGCTATTTGCAATGAACATCACAAATGTTTGGGATGGCGCCAGTCCTATATGGAAACTAGATGACGTCACATGTATTATCTATGATGTTAATACGTCACGGTTTCCATAAAAACTACTATGACGCCATGAAACAATAAGCATGAGCATTATACAGGCGTCCATGGCATGAGGCACCAATTGATGTATCATGCCATGGACGCCTGTATACCGTGGTTAATGTGGTTTGAGTGAGCATTGGGAACTCCAAAGAAGAGTTTCATTGGAACGCGTGTGTTACGCCTGTGAATAAGCTGGTTCCCGCGACTTCGCTTTTGTGGGCGCCCTAGAAATCTCCAGTCCGAAAATGCCGATGCCAACACTGATTGATCTATTCTCGTTTAAGCTATAGCTATTCGGTTACTCACATAGGGACCTTTTGCCCGCATCTCTACTCGTCTACTGCGTCTAACGACTTCACAGTGTAACGCCTTATCTGTAACAGATTATAGAGTAGCCTTCTATAATAGCGTCTTCACACGTAGGCCTTTGTATACTGTCGCATAAAAGAGGCATCTGCGGAGACTGCGGGCCGTACAACAAACGGTTAACTCATTTCCTTTGTGAGACTGAAACATGTTATAGGGCCTACATAGGCCTATATATAATTATATAATTTTATATAACTCGTATATTGAATGTTTGAAGAGACTATAGTCACTATACTATAGGCTATAGCCTCGACGAAGAATGTCGCATGTTATGATCAAAGGCATGACTAGAGTTATTTAGAATTTATCCTTCTGATGTGCAGTGATGTCCCCATACTGGAATCGGTTCTTGCTTGTGTTTTATTGCAGCTGTTTAATTTTTAAACGTCTTAATTTACTGATTGAGAAGGAAAAGGAAGCAGTTGATAGTCAACGACAGACGGAAAAAGTCTGAGGGATGACGTTTTCACGCTCGATTGAACTGGGCAGCGAGCACTCATTAACCTTTGTAATAGGTCAAAATTTAATTGTAAAACAAGTGCATGTATGTACGATGCGAATATCTTTGCATTTCTACAGCGTCTTGGTTATCGCCGATATCGCTACAGAAATGCGTATATGCACATAACGTACACTGAAATTGCGGAAATGACAGCCCTCTGAGTGACCGTTCTATATATATGTATCCCAACACATGTGTATATATATACCAACACATGTGTATATATAGTATATATATAATGTATTGTTATACATATAGGTCGCCGTTTGATATACACTCGTTCCCCCTACGCCCAATGTAGCGCCCTCTCGGGCCTGATTCTGACAATCACCAAATTAATGGCAGTTGCCCGAGGTACATGCATGTCAAATTTCCGCTTTCTGCACTTGCGCGATTCATCAGAACAAATCGTCTCAGCAATTAGTCAGTTTTAATCAGGTGACTGGTAAAATTAGACATGATAGAATTCCAATATCTGATTTGTGTATAGACTGCTTGTCAAGCATTTCTCACGCTTATTTAACTATATCGAGAAGAGTGCAAACCTCTTCATCTTTTGCCAATTGGCTAAGACAAACAGCGTGTACTGGAGTTTTTGTCTGCTACTTTAGACAAGCGAAAAACTAACATAAACCAATGGTATGCTTTGGCGAATCGCTGATGTTCAATTACAATTACGATTACTGCTTGCTATTTGCAAAGAACATCAAAAAAATGTTTGGGAAGTAGACATTTCTCATGAAAGCTAGGCCTAAATGACGTCATAAAATTATGTATTATCTGTATAAATACGTCAAAATAATGTTAATACGTGATTATACGTCACGCAAGGATTCTATATTAAAGGATTGGTTACTCGTGAAAATATCGTGTACTTCCGGTTTAAGACTACGAGTCTGACGCCACCTGGCGATGCGGGTGTAAAAAGGGTCTATGGACATAAAAAGCATGGACGACTAGTCCCCGGCGCCGCCGCCATCCGCCGCCGCCGCCATCCGCCGCCAGTCGCTAAGCCCTCAAGTCGAAGTCAGTCGCTAAGGCTATCGACTGGACCCAGTCTCCACCGCCGCCGCCGCCGCTTGCCTTCAAGTCGAAGTCAGTCGCTAAGCTATCGACTGCTATCGACTTTGTCCACTTAATATATCAGCAGTTATTTATTTACTACCTTACTGCCTACCTAATACTACTTACTTATTTACTTTACTAGATATACACTAACTTCCAAGAAGTCCATATTTAGACTTACTATCAACCATCGAAGCCTAATATACGTCGATGCTGTCAACAGTCAGATTTTTCTGTCACGTTATCTAACGTGGTTCACTTCTTTAATTGTAAATGGCGTCTCTTCGAAGCAAATGTTGCGTTGAAAAAACGCTGGTTTCATTGTCTTTAAAGAGGGAGCGGTTCAAAAGAGCGACAACTCAAAAGAGCGACATAACAGAAGAGCGACATAAATGCCGTATCAAAAGAGCGACAACCTATAAAATGAAAAATAATTCAAAAGAGCGACATATAACGAAAGAGCGACAAATATACTTATGTACTCGTTTATAAGCAGTAAATCTAGTAAAAATTATTACATCTAGGCTATGAGTCTAATAAAGTGTCATTCAGTGTCTGATTCTTCAACAACAACAACTCTATGACATGAGGTCAAGTGCATATTGTGGGCAATCCCTCGAAGGCAGTCATCGAGACGGATAGTGCCATGTCTCCCGTCGAGATCTTTCGCAAAACTGAGATTCTCATAACATTGACTGGTCGGTTAGCGCAAATTTCAGAAACTGAGCCCATGCCTATATCGCTCGCTCGCCTATTCACTCCGACATCCGCTCTCCTTTGAAGCTAACATCAGAGTACGGAACCCTGGAGTACATCAAAATACAAATACAATGGCTGGAATTGGCACCTATAGTCCTTAGAAGTCGTTCATAACGAACCTCTAAATAAACACAAACAAAACTCTCTCTAGTAGAAAGTGAAGCAGCTCTTAGATAAACAATAACAAATAATTTCTGGCTACGAATACACGACCCCCTAGTCTATTACCAATTACGATAATAACCAATTCGTCACTCTTTTGATGTGTCGCTCTTTCGTTATGTCGCTCTTTCAAATCATCAATATTTGTGTCGCTCTTTTAAAACTGCTGCCCGTTTGTCGCTCTTTTGTTACGTCGCTCTTTTGAGTTGTCGCTCTTTCGAACCTAACCCCTTTAAAGACGGTACAACTGAAGACGATGCCGGAAAAATTGATAATATATTTGTGAAATTAGAGAAAATAGGCGTCCATTTGCGGTTTCGAGAGAAATCTGGTGTTTGGACCAATTTTGGCGAGCTACTGGTAAGTCTGGGTGAGACATACCTACAATAGGCATACGAATGGTAAAGGTCGATAGTCCGAAGGTTCGATAGTCCGAAGGTTCGATAGTCCGAAGATTCGTAGTAGCTAGACGGATGAAAATAATTCTTGCTTGAGTAGAAGTTGAATTAATTAACAGAATTCTTGCTTAAATAGAAGTTGGATTGATGAAAATAACCTCTGCATGCTTAAACGAAAGTTGGAATGATGAAAAGATATTGCAGTGTAAGTAGAAGTTGAATTTATTCATGCAACGATTTTATGTCGGATTAATGTCGTTATGACTACTACAGAATCTTCGGACTATCGAACCTTCGGACTATCGAGACGTAAACCGTACGAATATAAGGAGACTTGAATGCTGCATGCATTAGTTTCTTATCCGATTTGAATGTAACGCGCTAATGATTTGATAATTTTGACTTGGTTGGTGTATAGGCCAATATTTCCTCTTAATTTACCACAGGTTTCTTTGGCCACAAACCATGACGTGCAGCGAAACGTGACTTTACAGTACGCGGTAAAATGCATTTCATTGTTAGGTAACTAATAGACGTACCTGATTACCCGAGAAGTCGATATCAAGTCGTTAAGTCAGTCGATAAGCCTAAGCGACTTAGTCAGTCGATAAGCGAGTGACTTAGTCAAGTCAGTCGCTAGGTCAGTCGCTAACTCTCCAAGTCAGTCGCTAACGCTTCTGTTAACGACTCTGAGGACTATGGACGACCCGATGTGTTGTTCAGCGATTAATTGCACGAATTTGAGGAAAATCAAATCAGGATTATTTTTCTTTTAGTTTCTAAGGATCACAGAAAGGTTAATAATAATAAACGTAAAGCTATTTTTAATGACGTTCGGTTAAATAATCTAAACTACGGAGATAGGCGTTTAGCATGGTAAACACGAGGTTTTGCACCTCTGTCGCTAGGTGGCCAGGCTCCATGGACCGCCATTTTCTGTCCAACGCGCTTACATAAGGAGATTCCAGTCCTGTGTATAATAGGTCCTTGTACGTCACGGTTTCCATAGGAGCTACTTTGACGTCATTAAAAATATAGACTACACGAGGCACCAAAATGGAATCGTAATAATTATGTGACCCAAGGCATGGACTTCTATATAATGCTAGCTATTATATAGAAGTCCACGCCTAGCATTATATAGAAGTCCACGCGGAACAAAAAGTCTTCAGTTATTACCATGCATCGACGTATATTGGTAGGCCTATTATGTTTAGTCCAATATACGTCTTCAGTCATTACAGCCTACGACGAATGAGTAATACGATAAGCTGTAAACTTGTCACAACGGCCTGAAATACCGCTATAGGGCCTATAGTAATAATTATGGGCTTAGGCCCTAGGGTCTTAAGCTACTAAAACTGACAACGTAAAACGATTCTGGTCAGTCACTAAAGTTACGCAGTTAGTTTAGAAGTATGAATTACTTGTAATTCATAGATAGTTCTATAGGAGGATATATCACTCGTAATGTTCTTCATCGTCTACAGTTTAGATTCTTTTCTAATCATATAGTCTGTCTTTAGAGTAGGCATACGTTGCACGGGCTGCTATATCATGTTTTACTGACTCAAAGCAGTAGCCTACATGTATAAATCAGCATCTTTACGCAAATGACACTCAACATTACCTTCTATAATTTCTTTTCATTATTTTAGAGCGTTCTGTGTGTGTGTGCGCGCGCATGCGCGTGCGCGTGCGCGCGTGCGCGTGCGCGTGCGCGTGTGCGTGTGCGTGTGTGTGTGTGTGAGTTGACACTCAACATTACCTTCTATAATTTCTTTTCGTTATTTTAGAGCGTTCTGTGTGTGTGTGTGTGTGTGTGTGTGCGCGCGCATGTGTGGTTCATTGGATGGCAGAAAACGGATTTCCTTTGAAGCCATCCAAAACTGAATTTCCATTCGGGAATTCTATAGGTCTATCTTTTGTGCAGGGCTACAGGCAGATGTTCATCTCGCAAATGGGTGTTGAATTTGACTTGAATTAACCTATCATTCAATGAACACATTGATTGTATACGTCGAGGGGTTTAAGCCAGAAGGTCGTATCTCCGATTTTTTCAAAAATGGACATTTTCACAGAAATTGAATCAACTGACGTCAAAGAAGGTACTGCCAGAAGGCCGTAGCTATAAGGCTTCATTTAAGAGAGTTGGTTTGAAGATACAACCCTTAACTATGGGACACCTTTATGCCAGAAGGATGAAAAAATAGCACTGTTTTATCAAAGATGTTAGACTAACATCTTTGGTTTTATTGGCAGAAGGGTGCATCTTGAAGAAGATACATCCATCTGGCATTACGTGAACCCCATGCATTTCTTAGATACGTCTCTATGGCACACATGAATTATTTGTAGGCAATTAAAATTAACGTGAAAAAATGCTTATTTACTTACTTTACTCTTCAAATAGCTTAAACCACTTACTTACTTGCGTAGAAATTGGAGAGCATAATATCATCTATGTTATTCTAAAGTTATTAGTTGTTTATACCATTTTGTAAGGGTGCGTTTTATGATTTTACACCAGAATGTTGTATCTTGAAAAAAATTATGATCTTGGCCTATAATTATTAATATTTTTGTGCTAGATTGTGCAGTATGATTCAATGTTTCTTCAGATATTTTTGTGGGTGGTTATCTTGCAAATTACACTGAATTTATGATGTTTTTCTTCATTTCATTTTTCTCTTGCCAGAAGGGTGCATCTTGTCAAACTTTGACAAAATTCACCAAATTGTCACGTTATGTGTAAACAATACAATGCATACTTTAATGCATTTTGAAAAGGAGTCTTATTGCTCAACATTTAGCTAGAAATAGCTAGAAATAATTTTCATTGTTTAAATAAAAAATGCTGAAAAATATTTTTTTTCAAAAAGCACTGTGACAAAGTCTTCGTTTTCTTCGTTTATCTCGAAATGTCAAAAAACGTAGTTACTCCCGTCTGGCTTAAACCCCTCGACGTATGTCTGCCCTCTACCACATCCATGGTAATCGTGTCAGGCGCCACATTTCCTTTCCTGTCCCCGTGTGTTTGGCTAATGACCTATAGAATCCACTGGCGCTTCAGAAACTAACTCGCTGAAGCTTCAAAGAGGCTAATAAATATATTACGTTGCCTGACCAACAACTCCAAAATACGAAAGCATTCATTCATTTATATCGAACATTTGTATAGTGCCTCTTCAGAATCTACTCATGGGAGCTCCCGACTGCAGCTCGGCCAAAAAGAACAGTTTTAAGTTGAGAAAAGTGCGTAGGAGAGAAGGTCCTAGGAAAAAGGCGAAGCGCCATTGGGAGGCCATTCCAGGTCGAAGGACCCACCACCGAAAAAGCGCGGTTCTGCAGAGTGGAGGTTCGGGCAAAAGGGACAAGTAGGAGACCCTGTTCAGGTGAGCGAGGGATCGAGAGCCCATATAGCACTAAGGACAGGGCAACATCGCTCGCGAAGATAGACAAGAGCGAGGCCCAATAGGCAGTATCAGACTAGGGCAGCTAACATAATTGTCAGGGACGTAGTCACGTAGCAATAACAAAATTTCGTCTGGGTTTTTAGTTTTCTGTGGGGAGTCCATTGGACTTGGTCGTCATTTTCTACATTTTTAGTGTTTTATAACAGTAATGCATTTCTTTGGGCCTTGAACCCGTAAAACCACTCCGTAAATAGGCCCATGTATATTATCGCAGATCCTGAAGCTCTTTCATTGGCACTTTACAAATTTGAAGCTTACAAATTACAATTACAATGTTTAGGCAAATCCAGTCATAACTATATAGGGCCTAGCTCTATATGAACTGTGAAGCGCTAGTAGTGTACAAACCACGGTTTGTACGCCAGCGGGGGAGCGGAGGGGGAGGTGAGGAGGGTAGGAAGCCACCTGATTGGTCCACGCCAGCCACGTGACCTATGACGTCATATCTATTAATAGCACAAAAATAGGAGCCTGTTTATCTAGTTTGCATGACGACGGCACGCCTAGTTTCTGGCGCACCTACGCTACACTGCACTTTAACCTAATTAGCATATCATTAGCATATTAATAGGAAGTTTGTTGTTCTCGTTTCCATGACTACGACACGTCGCATACAGTACAAAGGCTGTTTTCCACTACGTATTCAGTAACCGTTTCAACCCTGTTTCTATAATCATCATCCAATAAGAGTACGCATTCGTACGCATGCGCACTTCAATCCATAACAAGTCCAAACATATTTCTAACATCATCCAACCAAAATATGCAGCCACGCGCATGCGCACATAATTTAAACGATCTTATAAGAGCTCGCTCAACCGCATTAGAATTTTTGGCTGATGCTTTAGAAGTTCGGAAGAGAGACAGAGAGTGCGATAGGAGTATGGAGCTTTAGAAGTTCCAGATATTGACAGAGTCAAAGAATGGCGCACAGAGAGAGAGAGAGAGAGAGAGAGAGAGAGAGAGAGAGAGAGAGAGAGAGAGAGAGAGAGAGAGATGCAGAAACTTCAATCTTTGCGAAAGTAGCAGTCTCTGCGAAACTCGAGTAAACTAAGACTTGAGAAACTCACAACTCGGGAAGATTCAAATTGTAAAACTTAAGACTTGCGAAACGTAAAACATGAGTAACTCTCACCCTGGGAAGTTTAAACATTGTGACACCTAGAAACTTAAGACTCATGAAACATAAAACTTGACAAACTCACAACTAGTGACTCTAAAAAATTGTCAAACTTAGAAATTTGGCCTTTGTGAAACTCGTAAATCAGCAATTTTGAGGAATCTATGAATTGGAAAGCTTAGAAACATACAAACTCGTAAAAGTTCGAGAGAATGAGATAGTCACAGGGTACGTGGAGAGAGCGAATCTTGAGAAACCTGCAACAGTGCAACTCTTAGAAAACTTCAAACTTTTAGGAAACTTCAAACTTTATATGACGATTTAGAAGCTCGAGAGAACGGAACTTGGGAAACTTAGTGAAATTTGAAAGTCTTAAAGATCTAAGAACTACTGGTGAAACTTTCAGAGAACTCACAAATTGTGAAACTTATAGATCTTAGATAACTCGAAACCTGAGAAACCTAGAGAAATTGACAACTAAACCTAGTGAAATTTACAACTTTTAGAGAACTCACAACTTGTGAAACCTGCAACTCTTAGAAAATACGAAACTTGAGAAATCTATAACTTTTAGGAAACTACAAACTTTGGAAAACTTCAAACTTTGCGCGATGCTTTAGGAGTTCGAGAGAGTCAGAAAGCATGAGCGAGAGATACATTAGATTAATGTAGAGAGCATTAGAGGTTCAAGAGATTGAAATTTGATATCGTGAAAGACAGAAGATTGATAGTTCATAGTACAAACCCGCAACTTTTCGAATGTACTGTGACATGAGCGGAAGGCTCGTATAGTTAAATTGTATATTTTAATGGAGCAGAGATAGAAGAAATGATTATTTTGTAAAGCAAAATAATGCACATCTTTCAATTTACAACGTAATATGGATGTTTTCTTAGCCGACTTATGCGATTCTAGATTGTAAAGAGAGCTGCATTGAGAGTTTACTCGATGGACTTACATATATTGAGCTACAAAGATTGTGAGGCATGATAGTCGACTGGTTAGAGCGCATGATCTGTAACGCGCAGAGTACGGGTTCGAGCCTCATCCGAAATCTACTGTGTAGGGACTGAGCATTGAGCAAGTCCTTCACTCACATTTTCTCTACAATATATATGTATCGACGTATTCTATACTTTGTAAGGAAGAGGAGGAGGACGACGACACCAAAATATAGTTGTATTATTACATTATATTATAAAAATTCACGAGAATATGACTCGTTCACTAGAAGTTCCAATTGCATAGGTCGAAAGGTATACAATATAGGCATTGGTTTACTACTACATATGATTGTTTGCGTTATAAAATAGTAAATTCCAAGGAAACTACGGATGAAGTGAAGATTTATAGCTTAAAATGTTGATTTGTATGGTGGAACTTTGATATTGCAAGGTTGAAAAGATGTACGGAACGAAGGTTTACATAGTAAATTGAGAACATATAGCTTGCGCGCGGAGGCATTCCGAAGGATTTGGCATTGAATTTATAAATAATAAATCTATGACAATAATAATAATCTGTCAATTGCAGCAATGAGAACTCAATCGCACATCGTACGACCATCGATTGGTCAAAATTCAAGCTGTCAATGGCACGAATACACGTGCTTATCGGACAGTAGCTGTGTCAATCGAAATCTAACCTGTGATGGAAGGAACGATTGCTTGGACGGATCGGACGAGACCAGTTGTCCTTACACCGGTATGGATATTATGCATATGGATTTTGCTTATGATAGTATTATTCCAAATATTTAATTATAAAGTCGAAGAGATTGCAATGGAAAATCAGGATCCGAGAGAATGATGTTCAGCGCTTGTGTAAAGAGATGTAATTCATGGTAGAAATGAACACATCAAGACCGTATGTATACTATAGGAAACCAATACACTTACGCGATTTACATGTTAATTATGCGATACACAGGTGGCGAACTTTACACCAGAATCATCAATCGCATTTTCGAAGCAAATCGAGTTATAATCGGTGTCAGCGTCGTCTCTATCGTCATCTCCATGTTGGCGGTAATATGCATCATCAACGCATTTCGACGAAGATCCAGCTTGTTTCGAACCATCAGACGACAAGCTCAGACCATTGCGGAATACCAAGACACCTTTCTGAATCCGCCTCCCTACGACTTTTATCTACCACTCGCACCATCTTATGCGACCAATCCGCCAACATATACACGGAATTCGACCGGAGGAGATTATCGTTTATGAACTAAATCAACATTATTTGTGAAAGTTACAAAATTAGTAACTCGTCGATTGATAAACGAACTTGCATGATAAATTTGTGAAACCATCAGACTTTGCGAAACTCGAAGACCCTAAAATTTGAGAAACTTACAACTTGGAAAGTTTAAGAATTGTGCAATTCGAGAAACTTCAATCTTTGTGAAACTAGCAGTCTTTGTTGAACTTTCAGAGAACTTACAAATCGAACAGAATTAAAATAAATTGTGAAACTTGAGAAACTTCAATCTTTGTGAAACTATTCGTCTTTGCGAAACTTTACACTTTCAGAGAACTTACAACTTGAGCGGAGTAAAAATTGTGAAACTTGCAATACTTCGATATTTATTAAACTAGCAGTCTTTGCTAAACTCGAGAAATCTAAGACTCCAGGAACTCTCCACTCGGGAAGTTTAAAATCGTTAAACTTAACATTCGTGAAACCTAAAACATGAGAAACTCACAACTCGTGAAGTTTAATATCGCTAAATTAACATTCGTGATACCTAAAAACATGAGAAACTCACCACTCTGGAATCTTAAAATCGTTAAACTTAATTAAAATCGTGACACATAACATACGTGAAGCATAAAACATGAGAAACTCACAACTCGTGAAGTTTAAAATCGTGAAACTTATCATTCGTGATACCTAAAACATGAGGAACTCAGAACTGTGGAAGTTTCAAATCGCGGAACTCAACATTCGTGAAACCTAACACATGAGAAACTCAGAGCTCGGGAAGTTTCAAATCGTGAAAATTAACTTTCGTGAAACATAAAACCCGTGAAGTGTACAAATTGTGAAACCTAGAAATTTCAGACACGTGAAACATTTAAACTTGAGAAACTTACAACTCGAGAAACTTACAAATTGTCAAACTCAGAAATTTAGTACCTAGGAAACCTGCAAGCCTGCAATGTTCGGTAAATCTGCGAACCGGAGAACACAGAAACGTGCAAATTCTCAATCTTTGCGAAACTCGAGAACTCGAAACCTTAGAATCCTAGAAACACACACCTACACAATTGGTAGAATGTTGAGTCCGTCAAACTCGAGAACACGAAATCTCAGAAACCGAGAAACAACGAATCGACGCAATGTTGCGACTGTATTGTAAACAAACAACTTTTACGATACGCGTCGACGTTCGCGCTTGGAAATTATGATTTTAACGACGCAGAGTTAGCGGAAACTAAAGATTTTCGTAACGTTTGCACTTATTCGCGATGTCTATGAGAGAAGCGACGCGAGTTTACTTAGCAGTCTAGGTCGCAAAGACTCGCGAGATTAGAGTTTCTTACTTAAAATTATATCCGCATACGACGCACGGATGCACGAGAGACAACCTCGCGTTGCGAAAATGCAAACTTTAGCGTTCAGCGGTGGATGACGCGAATGCTCGTATAGTCCAAGCATGAATTTTAACGCGCAAAAGATAGCAGATTGAGAATGTACTCGACGCAGAATCTGTAGCGGCTCGACCCGACACGAACATGGATGCGACTATTATACGATTGTATGCATGAAATTGCCAAGTTCTCATAGAGTGGTCGCGTTTATGCTAAAATTCAACTACTAGATTCAGAAGATGCGTGAGACTCGTCTCTTTTAAGCCGTAAAGAGACGTAATTTAACGATTCGCGCGTTGAAATTAATTCTTTTAGTTTTAAGCAAGCGCGATAAATTTGTATATTAGGGGAAGGAGGGAAGGGGAGGGGAACTAGCCCGGCCCGCCCCAGCCCCCAGCACCAGCCCGCCCGGCCGCCAGAACAAGGCTAGTGGAACACGAAGCGGCGAAGCCGCTTAGCGCACCTGCGCTGTCGAGAAACCGCAAAATTATGAAATTTGATTAAATGTCAACTTTTAAAACGCTAGAGTTTCCCATGCGGTAGTCTATCTCAACGCCCGTATGCAGTAGCGCCTTTCAGTTACTCCATAATTTATACATGATGGAATGCATGCAGAAACGCATGTATATGATAGATATATATATGACTTATATATATACTAAATAATATTAATAGCGATGTTAGTTAATCGTGTCGAGTTCGATTTTATGATTTTTGCGGAATGGCGTCAGTAGTGATACGAGTGCCGACTCTACATTACGACAATGTAAGTAAGTAAGTAATTCGATGTAAAACTTTAGACGATGGAAATTATGGAGTAACTGAAAGGCGCTACTGCATACGGGCGTTGAGATAGACTACCGCATGGGAAACTCTTACCTTGTTTACCTTGTGCCGTCAGTTCGCTGAACCCTGGCGACCGTCATGATCAAGTTCCTCCATTTTCTTCTGTCCGCCGTCGCATCTCTCAGTTCTGTCAAATTCATTCTAGTTATTTCATGTATCTCGTCCATCCACTTTATCCTTGGTCGTCCTTGTTTTCTCCTTCCCTCTCCATATGCTAACATCATTTCCTTTTCCAGTCCGTCTGACCGCATGATATGTCCAAAGAACCTCAACTTTGCTCTTAGCACTGTTTGTTGAAATGTCTCTTCTTTCTCAATTCCTATATCCCTGCGCACTCATTCGTTAGTCTTTTTCTCCGTCCATGAAATTCTCTGCATTTTTCTCCATATCCACATTTCGCATGCGTTAATCTTTTTCTCGTTTTCTTAGTCAATGTCCATGTCTCACTGCCATATGTTACTGTTGGTATGATTAGAGCTTTCACCAATCTTTTTTTTGTGTCTATACTGACATGTTTGTCCTTCCATATTTTTTCCAGACCATTCATTGCAGCTTTTCCTATCGCCACTCTACGATTTATTTCCATATCACATTTTCCTTCTTTTTCTATTACTGATCCCAGAAATGTAAAGCTTGTTACCGTTTCTATTTCCTCATTGTCTACTACAAAACTATCCTCCTCCTCTGTTGTCATGATCTTTGTTTTCTTTATATTGATATAGAGTCCTGCTTTCTCACTTTCTCTCTTAAGCCTTCTTATTAATTCTATCAAATCATTTTTATTGCCGGCCAATAGTGTTGTGTCATCAGCGTATCTCAGATTGTTCAATGTTCTTCCCGCTATCTTTATTCCTTCTTCAGCTTCATCCATACCTGCATGCCTCATTATCCTTTCTGCATACAAATTAAATAGAAAAGGAGACAAAATGCAACCTTGCCGTACTCCCTTCTTTATCCTGAATCCGTCAGTATCTCCATATTCTGTTCTTATCACCGCTATCTGATCTTCGTACAATCCCTTAAGAAGTTGTACCAAGTGTTTCGGTATTCCCATTTCTACCAAAGTTTTCCACATCAATTCATGGTTAATACAGTCAAACGCTTTACTATAATCGATGAAGCATATGTATACTTTCTGTCCATATTCCCTTTGTCTCTCCATAATCCATCTCATGTTGGCGATATGATCCCTTGTTCCACGAGATTTCCTAAACCCTGCTTGACTTTCAGGAAGCTCTCTTTCTATTGTACATTCCATTCTTTTATGTATTATTTTAAGTAAAATTTTACTTATGTGTGATATCATTGCTATTGTTCTATAATTTTCACATTCTTTCGCGTCTCCTTTTTTGAATAGCGGAATAAAAACCGAGCTTTTCCAATCTTCTGGCCATTTTCCAGTTGTCCATATGATATTGCAAATTTTTGTTATTGTCTTTGTCATCGCACCATCCCCAGCTTTTATCATTTCTATTGGTATCCCATCTCGACCCGGTGCCTTATTATCTTTCAATTGATTAATAGCCCATTCTACCTCTGCTTCCATGACTTCAGGCTCAATTTCATATTCTGTTACATCAATTTTTTCTACCTTTACTCTTTTATCTTCATTGTACAAATCTTCTGTGTATTCCTTCCATCTGTTCTTCATTCCTTCCTCGATGGGAAACTCTAGCGTTTTAAAAGTTGACATTTAATCAAATTTCATAATTTTGCGGTTTCTCGACAGCGCAGGTGCGCTAAGCGGCTTCGCCGCTTCGTGTTTCATTAGCCTTGTTCTGGCGGCCGGGCGGGCTGGTGCTGGGGGCTGGGGCGGGCCGGGCTAGTTCCCCTCCCCTTCCCTCCTTCCCCTAATATACAAATTTATCGCGCTTGCTTAAAACTAAAAGAATTAATTTCAACGCGCGAATCGTTAAATTACGTCTCTTTACGGCTTAAAAGAGACGAGTCTCACGCATCTTCTGAATCTAGTAGTTGAATTTTAGCATAAACGCGACCACTCTATGAGAACTTGGCAATTTCATGCATACAATCGTATAATAGTCGCATCCATGTTCGTGTCGGGTCGAGCCGCTACAGATTCTGCGTCGAGTACATTCTCAATCTGCTATCTTTTGCGCGTTAAAATTCATGCTTGGACTATACGAGCATTCGCGTCATCCACCGCTGAACGCTAAAGTTTGCATTTTCGCAACGCGAGGTTGTCTCTCGTGCATCCGTGCGTCGTATGCGGATATAATTTTAAGTAAGAAACTCTAATCTCGCGAGTCTTTGCGACCTAGACTGCTAAGTAAACTCGCGTCGCTTCTCTCATAGACATCGCGAATAAGTGCAAACGTTACGAAAATCTTTAGTTTCCGCTAACTCTGCGTCGTTAAAATCATAATTTCCAAGCGCGAACGTCGACGCGTATCGTAAAAGTTGTTTGTTTACAATACAGTCGCAACATTGCGTCGATTCGTTGTTTCTCGGTTTCTGAGATTTCGTGTTCTCGAGTTTGACGGACTCAACATTCTACCAATTGTGTAGGTGTGTGTTTCTAGGATTCTAAGGTTTCGAGTTCTCGAGTTTCGCAAAGATTGAGAATTTGCACGTTTCTGTGTTCTCCGGTTCGCAGATTTACCGAACATTGCAGGCTTGCAGGTTTCCTAGGTACTAAATTTCTGAGTTTGACAATTTGTAAGTTTCTCGAGTTGTAAGTTTCTCAAGTTTAAATGTTTCACGTGTCTGAAATTTCTAGGTTTCACAATTTGTACACTTCACGGGTTTTATGTTTCACGAAAGTTAATTTTCACGATTTGAAACTTCCCGAGCTCTGAGTTTCTCATGTGTTAGGTTTCACGAATGTTGAGTTCCGCGATTTGAAACTTCCACAGTTCTGAGTTCCTCATGTTTTAGGTATCACGAATGATAAGTTTCACGATTTTAAACTTCACGAGTTGTGAGTTTCTCATGTTTTATGCTTCACGTATGTTATGTGTCACGATTTTAATTAAGTTTAACGATTTTAAGATTCCAGAGTGGTGAGTTTCTCATGTTTTTAGGTATCACGAATGTTAATTTAGCGATATTAAACTTCACGAGTTGTGAGTTTCTCATGTTTTAGGTTTCACGAATGTTAAGTTTAACGATTTTAAACTTCCCGAGTGGAGAGTTCCTGGAGTCTTAGATTTCTCGAGTTTAGCAAAGACTGCTAGTTTAATAAATATCGAAGTATTGCAAGTTTCACAATTTTTACTCCGCTCAAGTTGTAAGTTCTCTGAAAGTGTAAAGTTTCGCAAAGACGAATAGTTTCACAAAGATTGAAGTTTCTCAAGTTTCACAATTTATTTTAATTCTGTTCGATTTGTAAGTTCTCTGAAAGTTCAACAAAGACTGCTAGTTTCACAAAGATTGAAGTTTCTCGAATTGCACAATTCTTAAACTTTCCAAGTTGTAAGTTTCTCAAATTTTAGGGTCTTCGAGTTTCGCAAAGTCTGATGGTTTCACAAATTTATCATGCAAGTTCGTTTATCAATCGACGAGTTACTAATTTTGTAACTTTCACAAATAATGTTGATTTAGTTCATAAACGATAATCTCCTCCGGTCGAATTCCGTGTATATGTTGGCGGATTGGTCGCATAAGATGGTGCGAGTGGTAGATAAAAGTCGTAGGGAGGCGGATTCAGAAAGGTGTCTTGGTATTCCGCAATGGTCTGAGCTTGTCGTCTGATGGTTCGAAACAAGCTGGATCTTCGTCGAAATGCGTTGATGATGCATATTACCGCCAACATGGAGATGACGATAGAGACGACGCTGACACCGATTATAACTCGATTTGCTTCGAAAATGCGATTGATGATTCTGGTGTAAAGTTCGCCACCTGTGTATCGCATAATTAACATGTAAATCGCGTAAGTGTATTGGTTTCCTATAGTATACATACGGTCTTGATGTGTTCATTTCTACCATGAATTACATCTCTTTACACAAGCGCTGAACATCATTCTCTCGGATCCTGATTTTCCATTGCAATCTCTTCGACTTTATAATTAAATATTTGGAATAATACTATCATAAGCAAAATCCATATGCATAATATCCATACCGGTGTAAGGACAACTGGTCTCGTCCGATCCGTCCAAGCAATCGTTCCTTCCATCACAGGTTAGATTTCGATTGACACAGCTACTGTCCGATAAGCACGTGTATTCGTGCCATTGACAGCTTGAATTTTGACCAATCGATGGTCGTACGATGTGCGATTGAGTTCTCATTGCTGCAATTGACAGATTATTATTATTGTCATAGATTTATTATTTATAAATTCAATGCCAAATCCTTCGGAATGCCTCCGCGCGCAAGCTATATGTTCTCAATTTACTATGTAAACCTTCGTTCCGTACATCTTTTCAACCTTGCAATATCAAAGTTCCACCATACAAATCAACATTTTAAGCTATAAATCTTCACTTCATCCGTAGTTTCCTTGGAATTTACTATTTTATAACGCAAACAATCATATGTAGTAGTAAACCAATGCCTATATTGTATACCTTTCGACCTATGCAATTGGAACTTCTAGTGAACGAGTCATATTCTCGTGAATTTTTATAATATAATGTAATAATACAACTATATTTTGGTGTCGTCGTCCTCCTCCTCTTCCTTACAAAGTATAGAATACGTCGATACATATATATTGTAGAGAAAATGTGAGTGAAGGACTTGCTCAATGCTCAGTCCCTACACAGTAGATTTCGGATGAGGCTCGAACCCGTACTCTGCGCGTTACAGATCATGCGCTCTAACCAGTCGACTATCATGCCTCACAATCTTTGTAGCTCAATATATGTAAGTCCATCGAGTAAACTCTCAATGCAGCTCTCTTTACAATCTAGAATCGCATAAGTCGGCTAAGAAAACATCCATATTACGTTGTAAATTGAAAGATGTGCATTATTTTGCTTTACAAAATAATCATTTCTTCTATCTCTGCTCCATTAAAATATACAATTTAACTATACGAGCCTTCCGCTCATGTCACAGTACATTCGAAAAGTTGCGGGTTTGTACTATGAACTATCAATCTTCTGTCTTTCACGATATCAAATTTCAATCTCTTGAACCTCTAATGCTCTCTACATTAATCTAATGTATCTCTCGCTCATGCTTTCTGACTCTCTCGAACTCCTAAAGCATCGCGCAAAGTTTGAAGTTTTCCAAAGTTTGTAGTTTCCTAAAAGTTATAGATTTCTCAAGTTTCGTATTTTCTAAGAGTTGCAGGTTTCACAAGTTGTGAGTTCTCTAAAAGTTGTAAATTTCACTAGGTTTAGTTGTCAATTTCTCTAGGTTTCTCAGGTTTCGAGTTATCTAAGATCTATAAGTTTCACAATTTGTGAGTTCTCTGAAAGTTTCACCAGTAGTTCTTAGATCTTTAAGACTTTCAAATTTCACTAAGTTTCCCAAGTTCCGTTCTCTCGAGCTTCTAAATCGTCATATAAAGTTTGAAGTTTCCTAAAAGTTTGAAGTTTTCTAAGAGTTGCACTGTTGCAGGTTTCTCAAGATTCGCTCTCTCCACGTACCCTGTGACTCTCTCATTCTCTCGAACTTTTACGAGTTTGTATGTTTCTAAGCTTTCCAATTCATAGATTCCTCAAAATTGCTGATTTACGAGTTTCACAAAGGCCAAATTTCTAAGTTTGACAATTTTTTAGAGTCACTAGTTGTGAGTTTGTCAAGTTTTATGTTTCATGAGTCTTAAGTTTCTAGGTGTCACAATGTTTAAACTTCCCAGGTTGAGAGTTACTCATGTTTTACGTTTCGCAAGTCTTAAGTTTTACAATTTGAATCTTCCCGAGTTGTGAGTTTCTCAAGTCTTAGTTTACTCGAGTTTCGCAGAGACTGCTAGTTTCGCAAAGATTGAAGTTTCTGCATCTCTCTCTCTCTCTCTCTCTCTCTCTCTCTCTCTCTCTCTCTCTCTGCGCCATTCTTTGACTCTGTCAATATCTGGAACTTCTAAAGCTCCATACTCCTATCGCACTCTCTGTCTCTCTTCCGAACTTCTAAAGCATCAGCCAAAAATTCTAATGCGGTTGAGCGAGCTCTTATAAGATCGTTTAAATTATGTGCGCATGCGCGTGGCTGCATATTTTGGTTGGATGATGTTAGAAATATGTTTGGACTTGTTATGGATTGAAGTGCGCATGCGTACGAATGCGTACTCTTATTGGATGATGATTATAGAAACAGGGTTGAAACGGTTACTGAATACGTAGTGGAAAACAGCCAGTTTGTACTGTATGCGACGTGTCGTAGTCATGGAAACGAGGACAACAAACTTCCTATTAATATGCTAATGATATGCTAATTAGGTTAAAGTGCAGTCTAGCGTAGGTGCGCCAGAAACTAGGCGTGCCGTCGTCATGGAAACTAGATAAACAGGCTCCTATTGTTGTGCTATTAATAGATATGACGTCATAGGTCACGTGGCTGGCGTGGACCAATCAGGTGGCTTCCTACCCTCCTCACCTCCCCCTCCGCTCCCCCGCTGGCGTACAAACCGTGGTTTGTACACTACTAGCGCTATCCGCAATACACGTTGTTGATTAGTAGAAGCCTGAATTAATGTCAAGGAAAAGTCTTTGTAGTTTACCTCCAGAGAATAAATTTGTTTAAAAAGCAAAATAAACATACATCCGTCGACAACGCGAACATATCTACACTGTACTTCGTTGAACTGATGCAAAAATCAGTGTTTTACTTGTCAGAGATGAGATCGCAAATTTTACAGATTACCAAAGTACACGAAAGCAGAATGATCAAAATCTAATGTTGCTAATATGTTGCATACGAAACAACTGACGACTCATGAGATTAATTAGTTTCCTGACCCCAATATCTTTTCAGTTACTTAGATCAAGGGTAAGAAGAAGAGCTAGCGGTTTCGATCTGTAAATCATCTGTTAGATCTGTTAGTTTCCTGACCCCAATATCTTTTCAGTTACTTAGATCAAGGGTAAGAAGAAGAGCTAGCGGTTTCGATCTGTTAGATAATCACAAGTATTCGTTTATTTCGTTCGCAATATACTAGAAAGAGCGTATAATATAGGCCTATAGGTAGGACGGGAGTGAATAACCGTTCTGCACTGTATCGACCACTGACTCGTTAGTCGTCTCAGCGAACGATCTCGTAATTTGCTTCACTTCTCCAAGTCAGAGGTGATCACATGAGATGACGTCGACGGAAGAAGATACGCAGAAAATGAAATTTGCTTTACATTTCCTGCATACTGATTGAGTATTTTATGGTGTATTAGTCTAAACAATCATTTTCTTTAGCAATAGGTCTCAGTCATTAATGAATTCCTAACCCTCTTATCTATTTGACTATTATTTTTGTCTAATCGATATCTAAACTGGTGATTTTGTAATCTTGTTGCGTTTGTGTCAACGAGTTTGTGAAATAAAGGAATAGTAGTAAGACTTAGTAGTATAGTAGTATCGAAACCAAACCAAATCGGGTGCACGGCCATTTTATATGCAATATTCAAGTTACTGAACCCCAGCATCTTTTCAGTGACTTAGCTGAGGGTTTAGAAGAGCTATGGGTTAAACCTCCAACCCCCGCGACAGCTAAAGCACCTTGAGGCTTGAGCTGAACTACAGCAAGAAGAGGGAGCCAATGAAGGTGGTTACACATGACAGCAGAGATGTGGGATGAGCGAGGAAGTCTGGCCGCAGTGTTTAGAACAGACTGAAGAGGAGAGAGACGAACCCTTGGGAGACCAACCAAGAGAGAATTACAGTAATCAATACGAGAGCAGATGAAGGCATGGACAACAGAGGTAAAGACAGAGAAAAATTCAAATTCTACAAATTCAGAAAACTCTGCTCATTATGCGACAAAGATATGGATTTAGGCGAATAGTAACACTCTGGCACGAAGAGCAGAAGATCAGTACGGACGCGGATATATCCCGTTACCCTTCCGTTGGTCGACTCAGCATTTTATTTGACAGATGGCGCTGGTAAAATGAGCAGTAGGACGTGATGGGCGCCTTGCCAAACAGTTAAATTTGACTCCTCTAAAGACTTGTGATCATCCGTTCATACTAGCTTACTGCGATGAGTCAGTTTGAAATAATAAAAGAAGATTATTATAATGAGTGTGAAGTGTCAGCGACTTAATTTTCTTAGCTTCAGCATTCTAGGGCGGGTTGCCACGCAGTCGTCTCTCTCGCTGTCTCATCCTCACACCAAACGTGCACGGTCAGTTTACGCATTATAGCTGAGTTGGCTATGGGGCGAAGGTGGAGCAGAAATTTCTAAACAAATGTCTGCCCTGGCGGGGATTCAAAAATCCCCGCCCTCTCGATTGAAAGTCCACACGCTAACCGCACTAGGTCTACTATTGCTCAACTCCAGTATGTAATAATAATAGAAATACTATTCATAGCAATAAATACTTACTGTCCTCACTAGTCTCTAAGCTATTAGGTTTCTTATTTTACTTTAGTCAACACGCGTGATTCCTCGTTCAGCAGTCGATCATCAAAAGATCACGAATACTACGCTGTGGCAATCTGCGGCACCTTTGCCAGTCTTTTGCCCGAGCCCGAGGAGTTCTAACCGTTCCAGACTTTTATCATTTTAATTAATCTTGAAGTCCCTGAGGGATCATGTTAAAAAAAAAAAAAAAAAAAAAAATAATAATAATAATAATAATAATAATAATAATGCGGTGGCTTTCCGCGGTACTTTTTGCCTTAACGACGATTAGGTGCCGTTCCAGACGAATTTTTAATAAAAAATATTTAAAAAAAAAATAATAATAATAATAATAATAATAATAATAATTATAGCAATTTTTCATAAATCCTGAGGGATCCTTGATACCTCGGATAAAAAAAAAAAAAAAAATAATAATAATAATAATAATAATAATAATAATAATAATAATAATAATAATAATAATAATAATAATAATGGAACTCTGATTTTAAAGTCACTGAAAATGGCGATCGAAAGACATAATAATAATAATAATAATAATAATAATAATATCTGACTCCGAGACAAGTGGGGGTTGGAGAGGCAGGAGGATGTGAGGCGGCGGCGCACACCGCTAGGCGATTTCTGGATAAGATGGATGACGATTCTATCCTCGTAAAGTTAGACTTTTCAAACGCTTTCAATAGCCTCTACAGAGACCAAATGTTACTCTCCGTCTTCACAATACTTCCAGAACTGGCTCCTTTCTGCTCCTTGGCCTACTCGGAACCCTCAAATCTGAAATATGGTACCTTCACTCTAAGCTCTCAGGTGGGTCCCCAACAGGGTGATCCTCTTGGCCCACTGCTCTTCTGTCTCCCCTTCAACCCATACTAACCGAGATGACATCCTCTCTCGTGTTAGGCTATTTGGACGACATCTCTTTGGGGGGAAAGTTGAAGACGGTAGCAGAAGATGTGACACTTCTAGAGCTTAAATGCAAATCTCTGGGCCTACAACTCAACCTAGCCAAATGCGAGGTAATCTCGCATGTCTCGGATCTGGCAGCCAACCATCAGCTTTTGGGCCGCTTTGCACAAACCTGCCCCCGGAGGGCAACGCTTTTAGGTGCTCCTCTCTCTACCCTAGAGGCACTGGAAGAATCAATTGCTGCACACACGGCGGACCTCAGTAACGCGCTCGAGAAAATGCAAGACATTTCAAAGCACGACGCCTTAATCATTCTGAGGTATTCACTTGGCGCTACCAAGCTGCTCCACACCCTGCGATGCTGTCCCTGTGCTGACCATCCTGGGTTGGCGCGATATGATGAGGTCCTGCGTTCGGGTCTATCCAAAATCCTGAATCTACGCTTAACGGAGGAGGCATGGCTTCAAGCTACGCTCCCCATCAAGATGGGTGGACTGGGTGTTCGAGCGGTGTCACAGCTGGCACTTCCCGCTTTTTTAGCTTCGGCCGCGGGCACCGATCGGCTTCAGTCCACCATGCTAGGCGAAATGGCCTCACCTGATCCACAACGCGAGACGGCATGTGCCCGATGGCTGGAAATCGGCCCGATGCAATGCCCGGAAATTGACGTTGCCCATAGACAGTCGGCCTGGGACAGGCCTATGCTCGACAGAGTTGTATCTGACCTTCAAGAAAGACTTTCTGACCCGGGTCACAGGGCGCGCCTTGGGGCGACTGCGGCCCCACACGCCGGCGACTGGTTGCTGGCTTTGCCCATCGCCAATTGCGGACTCAGGTTGGATGACGAGGCAATCAGGGTGGCGGTCGGCCTTCGGCTGGGGATCTCCCTGGGCGAACCACACAGGTGCCCGTGTGGCGCCCCAGTGGCCGATGATGGCCTACACGGGCTTTCTTGTGTCCTGGGTCCAGGCAGACTCCCTAGACATGCAGCCTTGAATGACTTGGTCCATCGAGGTTTGATCCGTGCGGGCTTTCCTTCAACTAAGGAACCAGCAGGTTTGATGAGATCTGACGGCGGAAGACCCGATGGTCTTACACTGGTCCCGTGGCGGGTGGGCCGATGCTTGGTCTGGGACGCGACCGTGACAGACACCATGGCCGCTTCTTATTTGTCAGACACTTCCCGGACGGTTGGAGCGGCGGCCGAAAGAGCAGCAGCTCGCAAACATGAAAAATATCAACCGCTATCTGCTACGCACTTCTTCATCCCGCTGGCATTCGAGACCATGGGTCCGATAAACCACGAAGGCCAGACCTTTCTCTCTGACCTAGGAAAAAAACTCAGCGCGGTCACTGGGGACCCACGTGAAACGTCATTTCTTTACCAGCGTGTCTCCTTAACAATACAACGCTATAACGCAATCGCGTTCCGAGGCACTTTCGCCAACCAGGACACCGACGAGTAGGGTCATCTCCAGACAAATAACATCAGCAATAGTAATATCTAAGTCCCTGAGGGATCCTGTATACCTCGGGGCACAAAAAAAAAAAAAAATAATAATAATAATAATAATAATAATAATAATAATAATAATAATAATAATAATAATAATAATAATTCTAGAGCTAAATCCCGAAATGGAATAAAATACCAGCTGTGAAACTGCGTTTCACTGTTTAATCTGTACTGACCTTTAAACAGAGACTGCGTGCTTTACTACTTTCCTCTACTTTATATATGATTGACTTTTCGGAAGTGTGTGTTAGAGAGTGACATGGGGAGACATTCTCGTCCCCATCCCACCCCCGCAACAAGTAAGTCTTCCCCATCCCCGCCCCATCCCGCAGGGTTTGTCCCCATCCCCGCCCCATCCCCGCAGGTTTCTCCCCCATCCCCACCCCATCCCCGCAGGACGACATCGCATTCCCCGCAAAAGTTTACACCAATTAAAAGTTAAAAAATAACATATTATAGCGTACAAAGCTAATTGTATTGCTGACTGCATTAGTCTGTTATTATCTTATCGACAATTTGTATTAACCAAGTCTTGACCATTTCTGACTAGAAGGCTTCAGGAAATAAGAAAATCTTCTTATCATTTCTCAAGTTTCTAACATCACCCAGGTTTCTTGCCAGCTCATTCCCCATTACCGCGGTATTACCGCGAGAGTAAACCCCATTACCGTGGTATTATCGCAATTGTTGTCCCCATTACCGCGGTAATACCGCAATTGTTGTCCCCATTACCGCGGGATTTACCGCGGTTACAGCGGTTTCCCCGCGGGGAAATTCCCCATGTCACTCTCTAGTGTGTGTGTATCAGCGTGTAGTTGAGACAATAGTTAAGTTCTTTGTTAAGAATCATCTAGTTGCTTATCTAGTTTGAAGAGTAGATTACGTTTAATTCAGTTGATTCTTAACCTGAGTTAACCTTAGGGGTTCAGCCTTTATAATTATGATGGAATTCTTCTTGTGTTGGCCACCTTAGTTAAGCCTACTATTGCTCGTGTAACTGCTATTAGGGTGACTCTTCTCACCGGGATGTTAATCCCTTCTGGGCCTCCCTTGCTTGCCAAAGTAGTACCCCTTTATGTCTAATGATGTTTAATGTCATTAATTTGGTTGCACGAAAAGAAGATTTGATAATAATGTGCCGAACTAGGGCACAGTTTGGCGCTTAAGTTCTGCCGCGCAATAGTTAGGCGCCTTTATTTCTGCCTTGCTAATTTGCCGCCTTTTAGTTCTACACGGTTTAGCGCCATAATTACTGCTGTCGGACAGCCCTGCATAAAGGCGGCAATTATTGATCGCTGCCGACGATCTAGTTCGCGCCTGTGACCAGCCTCGGCTGAGCGCGGGATTCCTGGGCGGGAGCCGACGCCTATAAATTGGAGCTCCGCTGGCACGCATCGGTCAGTCTGCAGCTCAGTCGATATTGATCGGTCGTCAGCGTAGGTCGCCTGCTGTGAGCTTAGTCTACACGCGTTTCCCGCCTTTCGCTTTCAGCGCGAAAGCTTAGTTTGGCGCGGAGTATAGTGAGGCAGGACAGAGTGTCAGCGTGGAAAGACTACGACTATCAGGTCGAAGCTCCAGAGTTGGAAGCCTGCATGCAGAGCCCAGTCGATTTCTTGCCGTCGTCAGAGTTAGTCGATGCCTGCCGGCCTGCAGCTGAGTCGTGCTAGTGAGAAAGCCCGCCACGATTTTAGGCGCGAAAGAGTGACGCGAGCGACAGCGCTCTGTGTGGCTGAGACTTAAGTAGTAAGTGGAACGCAAAGGGAGAGAACATCAGCCGCGCATCAACCTGAGGTTGTTGGTTCGACGCTTGCTGCACTGCGCTCGGTGTGTCGAAGACGTTCTTCTCTGCCGGTGGCTTTGTTGTGTTTCTTCACCTTCGCGGTTTGGTGTTAGGTCAGAAATACAGAGTATTGTATTTGAATATTATTTTTAATTCAAGCGCTAAATAAGTACGGTTGTTTGTTTATCGCTAATGATGACCCTTGTAAGTGATTAATTATCGGTGATTGATTTTAATGATTGGACATTGATGAACATTGATAAGTGATATTGCACCGAGCTGTCGGCGCTATATAATTGTTCCACTGATTTTACAGTTTTAATAATTAAACACTAAAATGGAAGAAGAGTTGCATTCAATGGATGAAACTAATGATATGCGAAAGGATATGGATACCCTATTGAAGAGTCAACAGGAGTTGGCCGCCATTTTGAAATCATTAGTGAGTAAGATGCAAAGCATGGAAACCAGATCACGGTTTCTTGAAAGTGCAGTTATGGGAAAGAAGGACCCAGATACCCTGCGAGGTATTGGTCTGCCCACAGCAGAAGCCGCAGACTACAGCGCCTGGCCATGGTACCCTGGTAAATAGTGATGTTGAAAGTACAAACGCTTCTGTAGCGCCATCGCATCAGACCTTGCGCCGAAGCGCTAGACTCAGAGATAAAAACCTTAGAGTTTCAATACCTCTTACCGGTGAAACTGGCAGCATCTTTATTGCTACGCCAAGGGTTCGAACCAGGGATCAGAAGTCTGTTGAGAAAGAGATTTTCCCACAGCTGCCCGACCCAAGCCCGGATAGGCCAGGGCTTCATACAATAATAATAATAATAATAATAATAATAATAATAATAATAATAATAATAATAATAATAATAATAATAATAATATTAACAACAATAACAATAATCAATAATAATTAAAAATAATAAAAATAACCACAACAAATGATGATAACAATAATAACAATGATAATAAGAGTCAGAATAATGACAGGAATAACAGTTGTTATAACGTTAACGATTATAACAATAATAACAATAACAATAGTAACAATAATAACAATAACAACAACAAAAATAATAATAACAACAATAGCAGAAATAACTATAGTAACAATAGCAAAAATAAGGTGTCACGACAACTCGTCGAACGACATTTTGTCTACATTTCGTCTACGACACTTCGTCTACAGACATTTCGTCGAACGACACTTCGTCTACAAAGTTATTTGATATTGTCACTTTAAAATGGAAGTTGGATTGATGAAAACATTCCTGTGTTGAAATAGAAGCTGAATTGATCGAAATAATTTTTACCGTAAATAGAAGCTGGAAATCAAGCTGGATGCATGGATGAAACTAGGTTTCCATTCAATAGAAGCTGGATTGATTAAAATAATCTTGTCAGTAACTGGAAGCTGGATTCCTGAGAATATATAGCACGTTTTAGCTAAACTATAAGAAAGCGGCCTCTGTTGATTAGCCGTAATGGACACAGATACACTTGTAGACGAAATGTCGTTAGACGAAATGTCGTAGACGAAGTGTCGTTAGATGAAATGTCGTTCAACGAGTTGTCGCGGAACCCAATAATAATGATGAAATAAGAATAGGAGTAAGAATAATAACAGGTATAACAGGAATAAGAGCATCAGCAGCAATAACAGCAGCAAATAACAGCAAAACAGCAATAACTGCAACAGCAAAAAGAACAATAGCAACAAGAAGAACAATAACAATAACAACAAAAACAATAACAGCAATAACAATAGCAATAATAGCAATAGCAATAATAACAGTAACAACGATAACAATAAAACTTGCGGACAATTTCGGGCCACCAGAGGGATCATTGATAACTCAGGTAAAAAAAATAATAATATTAATTATATGAATAATATTAATAGTATTATTAATAATAAGATATTAATCTCAATGTTAATAATAATATTACTATGAATATGAATAGTAATAGTAATAGTATTAATATTAATAATTAACAACGACAATGATTAATAATACTAATTAATAAAAGTTAATAATAATGGTAATAATAATTTACAATTATAATCATGGCATAATCAATGACATGATTTGTCGGGCTTCATTAGAGCCAGTATCCCCGCCACCAAAGAACCCAATGGCCTCTCCAGAGGGAAAGACCGCTTGTAACAGGCTGTAATAAAATTACGTCCTTAAGTTTTTGTGACGTCACAATACATAGGTTTCAGATAAAATTATTCCTCTAAATTTAATTTATTGCGAAAACGCGCTTGTGCAGAGATAAAGCGTATCCGTTAATTAAAATAAAATTTTATTGAGAAATAGGCTCGCTTGGCCTGTAAAGGATTTGATTTATACAATGTCTGTATTCCGGAAGGATGGACAGACTGTTGCAGTGTCTGAGGGTAAGCTTGTGCTGGATAATATTTAATAGTAAACTCTTAATTCAATCGGGATTTAACCGTAACATCTTGTCCTAATGCTCACCATAAAGATATTGACAGTATTTTGTTCAGTTAATTTTGCTTAATCATACTAATTAACGAACACAAAAGTCAACTCAACGTCACTTGAGCGCCTCCTACTTTCCGTTTTTCTATTCCGCAAACGATGAAGACCGGGGGCGTGGCGCATTGGATAACATCTGGCACAGAGACCGAGAGGTACCGAGTTCGAGTCCCCGTTGGGCGGATATGCTTTGTAGGCTGCTATTAGCGCCGTTGTATTGCAGGCTGTCTGTTCTGTTAGTAGTTAAGATTTAAATTGCATAACATGTAAATGTACAGCGCAGTACGTTTGTCAGCTTATTTAAAGAAAAGATATTATTATTATTATTCTGTTCATAGTAGTTTCAGTTTACCGACACTGAGTGATAACAAAGATCATTAGCGTCGCCCTCCTCCTTTATCGAGGTTTGGGACTGGCTGCACTAGCACTGTCAGAGTTCAAACATTACCATTCTGTTCGATCGGCGTTTTGTTTACAGTCAGGTCTGGAAAACCTCTGGTGAATTTGTTGGTCAAAGTTGCGCTATATAACTAAGAACTTACGCACTTAGAATTAGGCCTACAGCCGAACCAGCTTTCGAATGGCTATTTTGTAGACTCGTAGGCCTAATAGTAAATCATAATTTATATTGCAGAAAAATTTAGCCCCTTAGACTAACAGCGAACCAAGTTCATAGGATTTCCATAGTACATGGTCCACTGTTAGTCTAAGGGGCTCAATTATTGTACTTGTGTATAATCGCATGTAGACCGTTATCTGTTGAAGAAGTTGGTGATAAGGAAGATGACTTCACCATGCGATCAACTGGCACTTTATACGAAAGCGAGGCCTGTGTGGGAGTTCGTAATAAGGAAGATGACTTCACCATGCGATCAACTGGCACTTTATACGAAAGCGAGGCCTGTGTGGGAGTTCGTAATAAGGAAGATGACTTCACCATGCGATCAACTGGCACTTTATACGAAAGCGAGGCCTGTGTGGGAGTTCGTAATAAGGAAGATGACTTCACCATGCGATCAACTGGCACTTTATACGAAAGCGAGGCCTGTGTGGGAGTTCGTAATAAGGAAGATGACTTCACCATGCGATCAACTGGCACTTTATACGAAAGCGAGGCCTGTGTGGGAGTTCGTAATAAGGAAGATGACTTCACCATGCGATCAACTGGCACTTTATACGAAAGCGAGGCCTGTGTGGGAGTTCGTAATAAGGAAGATGACTTCACCATGCGATCAACTGGCACTTTATACGAAAGCGAGGCCTGTGTGGGAGTTCGTAATAAGGAAGATGACTTCACCATGCGATCAACTGGCACTTTATACGAAAGCGAGGCCTGTGTGGGAGTTCGTAATAAGGAAGATGACTTCACCATGCGATCAACTGGCACTTTATACGAAAGCGAGGCCTGTGTGGGAGTTCGTAATAAGGAAGATGACTTCACCATGCGATCAACTGGCACTTTATACGAAAGCGAGGCCTGTGTGGGAGTTCGTAATAAGGAAGATGACTTCACCATGCGATCAACTGGCACTTTATACGAAAGCGAGGCTTGTGTGGGAGTTCGTAATAAGGAAGATGACTTCACCATGCGATCAACTGGCACTTTATACGAAAGCGAGGCTTGTGTGGGAGTTCGTAATAAGGAAGATGACTTCACCATGCGATCAACTGGCACTTTATACGAAAGCGAGGCCTGTGTGGGAGTTCGTAATAAGGAAGATGACTTCACCATGCGATCAACTGGCACTTTATACGAAAGCGAGGCCTGTGTGGGAGTTCGTAATAAGGAAGATGACTTCACCATGCGATCAACTGGCACTTTATACGAAAGCGAGGCTTGTGTGGGAGTTCGTAATAAGGAAGATGACTTCACCATGCGATCAACTGGCACTTTATACGAAAGCGAGGCCTGTGTGGGAGTTCGTAATAAGGAAGATGACTTCACCATGCGATCAACTGGCACTTTATACGAAAGCGAGGCCTGTGTGGGCGTTCGTAATAAGGAAGATGACTTCACCATGCGATCAACTGGCACTTTATACGAAAGCGAGGCCTGTGTGGGAGTTCGTAATAAGGAAGATGACTTCACCATGCGATCAACTGGCACTTTATACGAAAGCGAGGCCTGTGTGGGAGTTCGTAATAAGGAAGATGACTTCACCATGCGATCAACAGGCACCTTAACCAAACAGTAAGCTACTTTGTTAATCACAAATTTTCAATGGATCTTAACAAATTGAATCAATAGTGTAGTTCGTCATTCCGACAGTTTCAATGCTTATCTTTAGATTCAGCATTATTAACGCGAAGGCAGCAATTTACGTCCAAAAGTCACATCCTTCAGGGTTCACTGATCTTCAACAGAAGATAGTGAAGTTTTCAGTTTTCATGCATGTTAGGAATCGTGTCACTAGCGATCGCCCGTTGCTTCCTTGAACGTCGGTATAATTATTTTGCGTTTTTCTATAGCGCTACACTTAAGCTAAGCGAAGGGCACCCGATTATTCACGAGCGCTGCATCATAGGTCTATCAGAGAAGTTGTCCAGAGATCAATGCCCGAAGTCCGAATTGGGTTGCAAGAGAGACCAGAGAACTAGGATACCAACCAGCTGATACGGTGTTTTCGTTGCGGACGAGAAAGATTGGACGACGGATTGGAATCGGATGGCTTAGGATACGAATTCTTGAAGAGGTGGAACTTCGATTTGAAGTGGAAAGCCTGTGGTTGTCTCGTTGATACATAGAAGCCGACGACGGTGGCTGAGCTGTGGTATTGGTGAAGGGAATGAGAATATGCGGAATTCAGAAGGAAGTTCGTTCCAGATTTGAGGTGCAGTGTGGGACATGGAACGGTTGAGGCGAGTAGTGACTTGGGGGACGGGAGAGAGTGAAATAGGAGATAGGGTAGGCTATAGAGAAGCGGATTTCATACATTTTTTATTGTACCACCAGGCAAAAAATCGAATGTTGGCGTACCACAAGCAAAGGTCAGAACAAACGCATTGCGTTCTGTGCAATGTTTTACTTACTGATGATATTTCTCCCCTCTTAACGACACTTGACATCATTAAGCTATAGTGCATAGAGCTCCTGTGGTTATTGGAGTGGCGCTATATAAACAACATGCAATTGCGAAGTCCCCTTGCAATTAATTATTAGGAGAACATAGTAAGTTCTCTAACTTCTGTTGCAAGGTCTGCGCGTAAACGTATAGAAAATTTAAAGAAAGGAAGCTCAGTGTTAACTTAGAATATCTAATCAAAGAAAGAAACTCGTAGAAAATTTTAAATTAAAAAAATTCGCGTACCTTTCAGCGACACCTGGCGTACCACCGTTTGAAACCACTGGAGTAGAGCGGGGAGGCTGGATGGTGAAGAATACAATACAATGCAATATAACTGCCTTTGATATTGCCCTTCTTCCAAAGGTAGCCCAAAGCTCAGAAGTGCACACGCCTCGGCGGCGCAGATGCAACTAGACAAAATCGATAGACAGTTAAAATAAGTAAGGAAATTCTTCATTTATCTAACTGTATAACCACCCTTTGGTTTATATGAAATTAAGCATAATAAAGCATTATTGTTAAAAACGTTTTCATCATTAAGTTATCCGCCCGTGAAACGATTCGGTCATGCGGTCTGGGACACAGGGAATAGGGGAGTGTCCTTACATGATGGAGGGGCGGGTTCAGAACATGACGCGAGTCCACCAAGGCAGCAATAGAGGTTCCCATCTGCTGTTCTACACAGCTGTTCTAATGTTGGGTTATTATCTGGTAGGTAGCGTAGTCGGACGAGACGGTCTATCACGGACTACAGTCTATTGCGTTCCTGCTGCCCCTCAAAACCCCATAATGCCTGTGACGCGCAAAACAAGCGGGCCATAGTGGCAGAGTCTGCACCCCTGATCCTATTTTCTTACTTTTCTCCTTTACTGGAAAAGTGCTAAACATTTTTAATGGTCTTGTATACAGTCACACCGAACGTGATCCTAATACCTGGAACTAGAATCACGCCCGCAACGCTATTGGTCAATGCGTGTCACATGATTTTGTGCACGTGAAAGAAACCAACCGATAAACTCTCCCGAATGCGGTGGAAGATTGTTCACCATGTTTTCTAATGACGAAACTAACCCTAAACCTGACCCTAACCGACCCTCACGACGCCTACAGATGGGATCAAGGGTGCATGCATGTATGCACCCTTGATCCTATGTTTGCTCCCTTGATTCTGGTGCTGGTTTATGCAACAACAGCTGTTTTGTCATTAGCAGTAATATTTAAGCAAAACAATTACAATCAAACACTAAGACATTATGTTGATTACAAGAACAAAATAACTATAATAGAGCGTAATCTGCTTAAAAGATAACAATACTGACATGCAATGCTTAACTTGCTTCGGCCTACAATTCTTTAAGCAGTTAATTAAACAGCAAATTAACAATCAAACACTAAGACTAGTTTGTTTAAAATACTACAGAAGGCTATGACAGTGAAACAACATTATTCAAAGTAGATGAATATCTAAACGTTAACCTAAGTTATAATTAGTGAAAGAAAACGGAAAGGTGATCTGTCGACTTATGCATTTAGCCGCCACGCCCCCCCCCTCCGCTATTTTCGGACAAGGAAGTTTCTTAATAATATCCTCCAGATTGGAATTGAATAGGATGTTGAGTGATGAGGGATGACAAATCTTGCCTATTCTTCCTGATCAAACTTCGATGGCTGCTTGTCAAGATAGGTGACGTTAACATATTGATCTTTGAAAACCGATTGTCAACTCCCCACTGCAAAGTGAAACGCATTCTTCTGTCCTTTCACTGCACTACCACATAATCTCCCTGTTTTAACTTTTCATGTTGAATATTTCCAACTTGTGAACATCATCTGCTCTGTCAGATGGTTGATACTCGAGATTCTCAACACCGAGGTCTTCTTGATCGTCATCATCCATGGTTTTTCATTTTCACGGGGCTGTTTTGTCGAGGCCATTTTGACGGGGGCCGTTTTGTCGGGGCCGTTTTGTCGGGGCCCATTTGTCGGGGCCGTTTTGTCGGGGCCCATTTGTCCTGGGCCGTTCTGACGGGGTACCGTTGAAAACTAAATCAGCGAAATTTCTAACCTAACACAAATATCTAAACTGCGAGGTTCGTCAAAACACAGAAAAAATTACTTTTCACCTACAAAAACTAACTTTTGCAACAGAATTAAAACAATGGCTCAAATCCTCTCTGAAACACATGAAATGATGTCGAATTTGTATTTTTAATAGTTTTGTTCGCTGCTCGGCGATACTGAGTAGGAAGGTAGGTACTAAGAAAACTCATTAGGATCAAGGGTGCATTAGGATGAAGATGCAGACTCTCCCCTGCTCCGAGTACTCAACGTAGGCCGACAAAGGTCAAGTAGGTCAGTTGGAGCGAGGCCTAGCTGGCATCGCCATACCATGGAGACTACCCTGTACTCTATGCTCTGCTCATTGATAAAATTTCTTATCCTAATGACATGTGACATTACATAGTTTGTGCGGTGGGTGCTTTTGTGTGGTACTTGAAAGGGTGCTATATAACAAGTGTCAAGATGCATAGGTACATACGTACTGAAATATTATTATATAATTATGTTCAATCACTTCACTAAAGATGCGGCTGTTCTTTACATTAATTTTATGTTAACTGCTTGTACTTGGAGTTAAGATGGTTATTGATGGCAGGACAGTTGCAAGTCGATGCCTTAAACTTCATCTATTGCTTGAGGCTTCAATGCCGGTAGCCCCTTAGCAGTGTATTCTGTCACAGCATCATCGTCATCGTCATTGTCGTATACATTGACATTTAATGCCTGTATGCATTATTACATAAATAAATACATACATACAAAAATGCATACATATATACAAAACATACATACATACAAACATACATACATGCATACATACATACATACATACATACATACATACATACATACATACATACATACATACATACATTACATACATACATACATACATATATACAAACATACATACATACATACATACAAACATACATACATACATACATACATACATACATACTTACAAACGTGCATGCATGCACGCACTCATACATAATTTGGAATCTATGACAGAGGGCGAGGCTTCAGCAATGTAACAGATTATAATTGTTAAGCATTAATTTCTATCATCATCATCTCATAAGCATTGTCATGATGATGATGATGATCATCATCATCATCATCATCATCATCATCATCATCATCATCATTATCTCATCATTATCATCATCATGATTGTTATTGTCGTCATCATCGTCATCATCATCATCATCGTCGTCGTCATCATCATCATCGTCGTCGTCTTCTTCGTTATCATTTTCGCCACTACTGCCATTCACAAATCTGTTTTCTGAGATAGGTGGTTGCTGATGAATAGTGGCATGATACTCGTAACTATTGTCTGTCGTAAAAATTACCATCTTCTAAGGATGGTTTTATTTGGAATATAACTTTTGTTCAACGTGATATTCCAGTGATTTGTTCCCAGCTAGAGCATTTCATTATGTGTCCACTTTATATTTTCTTCAACCCCAAAACTAGATTTACACATGAAGTCCATTACTACACAACGCTTGTCGTTTCTGCTGCACAGCTACCATACCGCAGACTAATTTATCTTTTCAGCGGAAGAGTCAATTCGATTCGAAATCCTAGAGAAGGTCATCATCAAACACGCGGTCGTCGATATGACATCGGTCATGGATGAAATCCATGTTCTTTGCAAACCATCACGGGGTCAAGACATGGTAATTAAAATATTTGACAGAGGGGAGGTCAGAAGGATAAAACACAACATTGACCTTTCAGGTATTAAGCCAATCTGTATTGAAGGCTGTAATGTTTGCAAGTCCGTGTATATGCTTAGCAGAGCTCGCGATCTGTTGCCCATCTTTCGCATCAAAGAGATTGACGAAAACGTGTATAACAAATCTGACTGGATAAGTTTAGCGGCGATGCCCAATGCAAAACTCTCAGTATCTGGACACGGTAATGTTGTCATAACGAGACAGCAGAAGCCGAATCCAGCTATTGTACATGTATATGATGTGGACGGCTTCTTGCTTAACCAGTTACATTTGACACATATATCTGAATTCATAGACATAATACCGACCCCAACAGGAAATTTACTCGTAACATCACGTGATTCCCATTGGGCCACAAAACTCACAGAACTCGACATAGATGGCAAAATACTGCACCAGCGTCGGTCCACCGTTGCCGCGTATGGCGTTAGTAATATAGATTTATATGGTACACTAATGGTTGTCACTAGATTCAAACGGATGGAAATTTTCGATTCTGAGCTTAATCACATTGCTTCCAATGACCCGCAAATTAAAGTCTGTTCGTCGGGGTTTTCAAATCTCAGTCCTGCGTTTGAGCCTTTACTGAACCTTCCAACTCCTGCACTATTGTCCCAAACAAAGGCTCGTAACCTGCTGCATTTTAACAAGGAACGGAATGAAACGCTTTGGTTAAATTTTGATAAGGATCTGGATAAAATGGTGCTTACAATATTCAAAGTGAGAGACTTTTAACAGAGTCAAAAACTATAAAGGTTTATTTTTCTAATTTTTAGATTTGATATTAATTTTATATAACTGACAGTAACTTATGTTTAGCTTATACTTGGTCAGTTTATATGTGCACAAGCGACGAAAGTCAAATCCTATCTAATTGTTTTCTATAATGGACAGCCATTTATTACATTCTTAATTTATGGTGATTTTTTAGAAAGATGTTGAACTTATAGAACAATTAGTGTAATCTTTGCACTGAAGTGTATTATTTCTAGAAACTTTTGGGTCAGCTCTTGAAATGTTAAATACCAGATCAAACATAGTTATAGTAACTATTTTTAGTTTTGAATTAGTATTTATAACTGCAGCATTCCGTGCTCTGTGATTTTTTTATTTCAGCCCACGTTGTTTCAGGGTCTTGTAGTATTTGAATGATTGAATCTGAAAAGCTTACGTGATCATATCTACTGTACTTTTTGTGGTGCTTACCATTTTTCTGGCCTGTTAACATTAAATATTGTTTTTATTGACTATGTGTATTTCTGTTGTACTAAATATATTCCAAGAGATCATGAGAGCACTGCCTTGAAGCAAATAAAGTAGGCCCCTAGTGACAAACAAACTTAAAACAATTCATGCGCTTGCTTGGAGCATGATCATAACGGGATCTTGAAGCACCCATGAAACTACTTTACCATTGAGCTTGACAGTAAGATACGGAAATGGGATTCCGGACTACCTGGACTCCGATGACGACAACGACGGCATTCCAGACTCACGTGATTGTGACAGGAATGGAGACGGAATTCCGGATTCCTGCCAGAACGAGGATGGAGATGGGATATGGGATTACCTGGATGTCTATGACGATGGAGATGGAATAGTGGACAAGGATGACAAGAAGGATACAGATGGAGATGGAATTCCGGATGATGTCGCTAAAAAAGATCTCTAGCATTACATTAATTCATACATACACACATGCATACGATTCTGCCACATCTCTACATTCATGGTTGAGCATATTCACTGGCTCCCTCTATCTGCTCAAATACAATACAAGGTTCTTATTTTAGTCCTTAAGTCTCATTTTGGTCTTGCTCCGAATTACCTTTGCGATCTCATGCTTCGCCCACTCTCTGTTACTTCGCTGCGTCCTCTTCGATCCTGTGATCGGCTTGACCTCTTTGTTCCCTCTGGCAGGACTGCCATGGTTCAATGACTTCAATCCAGATCCTTCGCCTGCATAGGTCCTTCTCTGTGGAATGGACTTACTTCACCGGTCATCTCCGCCATTCTTTCTGGTATATAGCCTAGTCTTTCCTCGTCTTTTTTTCTAAACTAGAATCCTGCCTTTTACCTCTGGGTTGCTCGCACTGGGAGCGCTTCTCAAAGGCTTTTGCTGAGAGAAGCGCTTTATACATGGCCAAATACAATACAACGCATACAAGCAAACATACCTGCATATTGATGATCGACAGCTAGAGGAGGGATGACGCGTGTTGACTATAGTAAATAAGAAACCTATATAGCTAAGGAGCCTTTGTTTTTATCGCTATTAATAGTAGGCCCTATTTTGTGTTATATATAATATTACATATTGCAGGCATGTGCAATAGTCGCGCGGTTAGCTTGCTGCACTGTTAACCGAGAGAGGTCGGGGTTTAAATCAGATTTTTTATAGAGATTTCTGCTCCAACTGAGCCCCATTGTCAACTCAGCTATAATGAGTACACCGTCGGTGGGAGGATGAGGCGGCTAGGTAGACGACTGACAACTCGCCCTCTTATTCAGAGGCTAAGAAAATGAAGTCGCTGACACTTCATACCCATGGCTACCTCTCTCAGACTATCTAAATGGACTGTTCTTCTTCTCTTCTTTATTACGAATTAGTGTGTTATTTAGCTCACTGCAACAGACCGTTGCCGCATAATGGTCTACACTGTTCTGCTGTACCGAAGATAGGCTTACCTGTCCAGTGTCCATCTTGCCCAAAGTTGATGGTTTCGTCACCCACTATGTTTCACAAATGATAACCAAAACAGTGCTATTTGCATTAACAGTTAGTTGTTCTTTATCGGGCAGTTCATGCTATGATGCTATGTAGCAGTTTACTGTTCATCTTGACTCCAGGTTTACCACTGCAAAGGGTCATTGTATAGGCCATGTCTGTCTTTGTTTCTTTACGTTTGGCTCTCTGTATCGCCTCTCTGTTTGTAACTCCATGCGTTTCCTCGTCTATACGTCTGCTGTCGGCTTGTGTTTTTATATATCTATCTACCTCTGTCTCACCTCTTCTGTTTCTCATCTTTCTCTCTGGTCGCGGGTCGCCTAGATGTTCTCCTTTCGATGATCGGACGCAGTGCTGACAGACAAGTCCCTATATCACACTTTTATTACCACTTAGCATACTTTCAGTTTGTACTCTGTATTTGCTGTCTTAACCTCTGTCTTCAACTCTCATTAAACGCCAGTATTTGCTGTCTTAACCTCTGTCTTCAACTCTCATTAAACGCCATTACACAAATAATATGGAAATCAAGAATTCAGAACAAAAGAGAAAAACACACTTCTTCCCTGAAAATTGTTTGATTAATAAACTAATTTACATGTGTATACGCTTTTGTCTTTGCCTCTCACTGTAATAAATCTGTCCAGAAGACGCCTTTTAATCTATAAAAGTCGTAGCCCAACAGGCGTCAATACGTTGTTCGAATGCGTCGATCAAGTAGCTTGTTCTACTGAACGGATCAAAATATCGTGTACCTGAAGAAGAAGAATCATAAACTGATGTATTTCTGATCAGTCTTAACACTCTCGCAGTTGCACTGTTACAGTAGACCCAATCAAAACCTTTTATCAACTGTTTTAAAGCCCTAAAAGTGCCAGTAAGCCTTGACGAAAATCAAGAGGTGACATAACTAGCGATGTCTTAGGTGGTGTATGACCCATAGAAGTTTACTCCGTCAACTGTTTGGCTACATGCTCAAGATAGCGTTACTGAATCTAGTGAGAACATTCGGCGTTTTTAGTTAACTTATTTTATTGTCTAAGAGAACTCTGTTCAACAAAGCCGGCATTTTCTTTTAACCTTAAACGAATTTGTTTAGATCTTGGACATGGACAATGGTGCAGCGGTTTTCAGAAGTACTTGAAAGGCGCTATATTAATACATTGATACACCCATACATGCTTACATTCATACATACACATACATGTTACAGTACATGTACATGTACATCATTCATACATAGATATGCA
>JACEVL010000824.1:65000-90000 GCA_020284085.1 Aporrectodea caliginosa
TATATATATATATATATAATCAATGAGGAAACGGTGAAGGTCTATATTGATACCGTCAGCATTTCACTCCAATGCTCCGTGGCTCCTTCCAGGAGAGTTGACGGATACCATATTCCAGCGTTGTTGACACACAGGTCGACGCCGCCATATTGCTTTCTGACGAAATCGAACATGGCCAGGATTTCCTCTTCATTCCTCAGGTCACACTGGAAGGGGATCACTTCCCCTGCAAGTCCAGCGTCTCTCAACTCATCCCTCAATTCCTACATGTACAGGATCAGAACAGAATCAGGTCTCAGCGGGTGTGCAGTCAAAGTTGGTGCGTCAGCAGTTGAAACCTCCAGCTTTGAGCATGGCTATCACTGGCACTATACTTCTCTAAGTGTTGAGGTGCAAACATACATACATACATACATACATACATACATACATACATACATACATACATACATACATACATACATACATACATACATACATACATTACATACATATTATACATATACATAGATACATACATACATACATACATGTATTTACATCATATGTATACATGTATTTATGTATGTATGTACATATATATGTATGTATGTATGTATGTATGCATGTAGGTATGTATGTATGAATGTATGTATGTATGTATGTATGTATGAATGTATGTATGTATGTATGTATGTATCTATGTATCTTTGCATGCATGTTTGCATGTATGCATGTAAGTATTATGTATGTAGGCCTATGTATGTAAAATGAACATATATACATGGTAAACTATCGCTAGAACACCTCGTTCTGCACTCGTCTCCTCATAAACGTATTCTTGACTTTTCATGCAACAACTTCGGGAACGTTTCTACCATTCACTCATTCATTCATTCATTCATTCATTCATTATACATGCATTATAAGGTAATTTATTTTATAGGTCTATCGAGTTCATCCAAAATCGTGATGTCCTACCTCTATTTTGTGAACATTTCGCGCACATCCGACCACTTTCATCCCGTGTTGAACCAATTCCCTGGCGATTCCGGCCCCGATGCCACGAGAGGCACCGGTCACAAGAGCCACCCTTCCATGCCACCTTTCCATCTCTGCTAGATCTCAGTAACCAATCACTTACGACTAAGGGTACCGGTACATAAACAGCTACATCGACTTCGACAAGCTTTCTATGCGTCTTTTAGACTCAAATGGTATGGGTCATTGCCCTTGCTGTCTGTGCCTAGCCATGATGTACGAAAAAGAGTGGGCAAGGTCCATTTAAAACGGGTCCTTAAAGCGGTTAATAACCTATAGTAGGCTCTCTGTTGCCGTTAGAAAGGGGATACGGTATAGACGACTGGTTACAGTGCTCGTCTCGTAACGCGGAGAGTACGGGTTCGAGTCTCGCTCGGAGGCAGTTGCTGTGTACGAACTTTGAGCAAATCCTTCACTCTGAATTGCTCAGTACCATCGATTTATGCTTCGCCATAAGATAGTGGTGCTTAATAAATACATGATGATATAAATAAATATAATTGTAATATTTGAATAGTGCGGGTAGTTGTCGTGCATGTATTATCATTATTACTGTTTTTGTTGCTGCAGCTGTTGTTATAGGGCGCACATGTAGGCCTACATTTGTATATAACATAAATAATATGCGTGTGTGTGCCCCGCGCGCACACACACACATACACATACATGCATACATAGGCATACATTATGTGCATACACTTGCATGTATGCGTATGTACATACATACAGCACACATATATGCAAACATGCATGTAGGTTGTACGGTTTTTGTATTGCTGGATCACTTATTGTCATATTCTTGCTTCAGTCAAACAATAACTCAGAACAACACCTCTGATGACTTACCAGAAATGTAACAAGTAGCAATTTAACTTATCTTTAGTGAAGCACTAAAACACTATTTCCGTATTAAAATTAACTACTAATTTCAAATGTGAAGACAACAATGGATATTATATCAATACCTGAACTGCAGTCTTAATCGCAATCATTATCGTAAACTCCAAGGTTCAAATTTCTAAGGCCCCACTCTAAAGCTTATTCACTAGCGCTGCGTCTTGTCAAAAGGGTTGTCCAGAAAGTTCTGTGGTTTCAGTCTTAACAGAATTACGCTCAATTATTTTCAAAGTGTCGTCCACAGTTTATGGTTTCTTGATACAAAAACTGAAATCATTAACAATCGTTAATTATCAATTATGTAACATTGGAGCAAATTAATTTGCACTGCATTGTGTTGTTGATCTGTTATTCTTTCGTTACTCGGTGAACCAACGCATTAGGGTCTCAGTGAGTAAGCAAGCAAGAGACTTGGGAATTTCCAGAGCCAAGTCAACTCCGTCAAATGCTTTTTCCAGGAATTCCAGTTTCTTCTTTAGATTTCTTGCGCCATCTTTTAGAAAGCTGCAATTTAAATAAACCAAGTAGTTACATATGCCCCTATGTATATACGGTTCCTTTTTTCTCTCTACATTCTTTTTCTGTTTCCTTCTTTCCCTCTCCCTTCCGGTTTCTCAGCTTTTCCTCTGTGGCAGACATATTGTAGTGATGAGTAACTAATTAATTAGAGACTAATTAATTAGCTAATTAAAGTTAATTTTTCCTTAGTCCTTACTTACGTTTGCGGGATGCTTTCATTGTAACTAATAAACAGCAACAAATATTTTTAGCCTATACTTTCTTATGATTATACATAAAACTAAGGCTAATTCTAATTAATTAGCTAAAAATCTTAATTACCAATCACTGATATATTGCAACTTAGCAATAATCTGTAGTTGGGCGGATTAAGCTACGGAATATGATCATATGAAGGCTCTGCTGTACTGAGAAGTGAATTAGGATGGTACTACCGAACTTATAACTCAAGCACAAACTTAAATCTGCAAAAATTAGGGAGATTCTGCGTGTACGCTATCTGTTAAGGCCGCTGCCAGATTCAAAAGTCTGCGCCTGTTTGTTCTTTTGCACTGGAAGCTAGGTAAAATGTATATGTACAGGATTTTCAATAAAGACCGTATGGCGTCGACCCTTCTCATTTTTCAATGAATTGATCGGGTGAGATTATTCACCACCGCTGCCGTTGTTAGATGTTTTGTAAGGCGCCCTCGTAACCGCATGGCCGTGTTATGGCGCAATATAAATTGTCGTTATTATTATTATTTTTTTGCCCTGAGGTACTTCGTTCCCCCAGGGGCTTAGATATTATATAAGGTGAAGCATCTGGAACGGCTACTCATCCATGTCGCTTAAGGGCTTAACAAACGTTCCACTAAAACCTACGGCGTTGATTATTATTATTATTATTATTATTATTATTATTATTATTATTATTATTATTATTATTATTATTATTATTATTATTATTATTATTATTATTATTATTATTAATGGGCGCCACACCCTTTAATGTCCCCGAGTGCGGATCGTGCTATGGCCCAAGATTAAGGTCTCTTGAACAAAGTAGGCTAAATATGGAGGGATCCTTAGCTGGATTGGCACACTAGATTTGTGCCCTTGAATTGAAACAGAGTTTGAGCAATAATGAGCATGTGGGTAATTGGGTTGAGCCTACGTACAACTGATGATGTGTAGTCTTTCGAAACGATGAGGATGTTCTGCTGCTGCTGCTGCTGCTGTTATTGATGCGGCTGCTGGTGGTGGCTGCGAGGCAACAGGTGTGTGTCGTTAGTCTGCGATGCCTCGTCTGCGAGTGATGAAGGTAGATTCCTTGTAGTTCGTCTCCGATGTCGGCCAATCGACGGCCAACAGTTAGAGCAACATCAGCAGTCGACATCAACTCCTCACTGCTGTTAACGTATATTTATACAGTATATAAGTCTATGCACAAAATACTCGTATTTACATGTATACAGGTCTTTATGGGGGCGGGGCGACGACAGCTGAATGGTAACACACTGGCACGAAGAGCAGAAGGAAGAGGTTCGAACCCACTGGCCCCACAAAGGTCGACTCAGTCTTCTACTCTCGAGAGGGCAGCAGTAAAATGAGTAGCAGTTTCACTGCGCAGGTAACCATGGGTTCGGCGGAAAGACCTGGCCACCTACCGCCGATGCATGGCAATGCCACCTAAGGGTTGATGGCCTGACACCGGAGATCAGCACCGGGCCCGACGCTCGCCAAGCGAGTATGGGCAATACCTTTACCTTTAGGTATTTATATTCGTTCAAGACGATTCTGGTGTATAAAGACGGTAGGCCCACTGGATAACCCTCCAAAACAAAAGTTACACCTGACCTAGGAGCCAAACGATCGTTAACCAGACCTGGTCCTTCACACAGTTTCTGAACAACTCCCCGAGATTGGACGCAGCGCTCGTCAATAAACTGGTGTTCTACGCTTAACTTATTTAAAAAAATGCTTTGAAATTTTTGCTTTACGGTTACCTTTCAGACATTTTCAACTGTAATCATCATCATCGTCGTCGTCATCATCATCATCATCATCATCAAAATTTCTCAAAAACATAACCAACTACGTGGTCAAAATTAGTTAAACTATCATTAAATCAGTTAAATCATCATCATCATCATCATCATCATCATCATCATCATCATCATCATCATCATCATCATCATCATCATCATCATCATCATCATCATCATCATCATCATCATCATCATCATCACTATCACATCATCATCATCATATCATCATCATCATCATCGTCGTCATCATCATCATCATCATCATCGTCATCGTCATCGTCATCACCATCATCACAAATATCGTCGTCATCATTATCGTCATCATATGTGGCGTGCGTCTCTCTGGAGTGTTGGCGTTTCCACGGGTCCTGGGTCTGTGTCCTGGGTCCGTCTCCGGGCCGTGTGCAAACCAAAGTTCTGTAACGCAGGTCATCTTCCACCGTTCTTCTCCAATTATGACGAGGCCGTCCAACAGGTCTCTTCCAGCTACTCGGATATAACATTAAAGATTGTTTGAAAATGCAGAATATTGTTCATCTTACTTCCTGCTTTCTTTCCAAGTCCAGGAATTTCTGGGAATCGAATCCGAATCCAGTGCAACTTCCTGACACGTCGTCGATCCATGGCTAACAGGAAACGGATTCCAACTTTCAATGGACTCTTGTTTCCGTCCTGCCTTCCCATGTCCATCCATCCTCTGAAGTTTTCCGGAATTGTTGGCGTCCACTCCGTCTTTCATTCTGTCAACTGAGAACAAATTTAAGTAGAAGCATTCTGCATTCTAGAACCTTATATATATATATATATATAATTATATATATATATATATATATATCTTCATCTGTCTGTATTTCTGTCTATCGATATATATAGCCACGTGACACGTCTACTTTATATATATACGAATTATCTTGGATAGATAGATAGATAGATAGATAGATAGATAGATAGATAGATAGATAGATAGATAGATAGATAGATAGATAGATAGATAGATAGATAGATAGATAGATAGATAGATAGATAGATAGATAGATAGATAGATAGATAGATAGATAGATAGATAGATAGATAGATAGATAGATAGATAGATAGATAGATAGATAGATAGATAGATAGATAGATAGATAGATAGATAGATAGATAGATAGATAGATAGATAGATAGATAGATAGATAGATAGATAGATAGATAGATAGATAGATAGATAGATAGATAGATAGATAGATAGATAGATAGATAGATGGATGGATGGATGGATGGATGGATGGATGGATGGATGGATGGATGGATGGATGGATGGATGGATGGATGGATGGATGGATGGATGGATGGATGGATGGATGGATGGATGGATGGATGGATGGATGGATGGATGGATGGATGGATGGATGGATGGATGGATGGATGGATGGATGGATGGATGGATGGATGGATGGATGGATGGATGGATGGATGGATGGATGGATGGATGGATGGATGGATGGATGGATGGAGACAGATAGCAAGATAGACAGATATATAGACACAACAGACAGACAGACAACGGAGGATGTAATGTATGGGAGTCGTTTATTCCTGTTTTTCAGCCCTTGGCATGGCATAGGACAAATCCGAGGTTCCGGACACGGGCCCATTGAATCGCAGGACTTCCGTAGCAAAACTTTGATGCAAGAAAATGAAAAAGAAAGAAATGCTTCAGACAAAATGTTTCGTCTAACTATTTTGTTATCTTTTGTAGCGCCACATGTATCATGTTCGATTATCACTTCCAAGGCAAAATCGTGTGTGTCGAAAGGCAGGTATACAGTCCAGTCGAAGTCAACAGTTGGTCTAAACAGCACTCTGGACAAATTTATCTAGAACAACTCTTTGAACCTTCTAAGTATATATATTTAGACAGCATCGTGGCCTGTCGATAAGTAAATTTAAAGTCTGTCAGCTGCGCTTATGGGTTCAAATCCTGGCCCGCCAGTTCAAAATGGCAGCTACGAAAGAATTGCTCGCCGACGAAAAAATATTTTCAATACTTTAAGAAAAGTATGATTAAATTGCCTAATTAGATAACCGAAAACTGCCATAAATGATTGCGTAATGAAAAATTTAACTGGAGTAATATCATTTATGATGATAAATGATATCCTTAAAAAAATTTAACTCGAGTCATATCATTTATGATGATGGCAATGATGATAACAGCATCTTAAAGAGGTTGGCATATCACCTGTAATCTAAAGGACCTACCGATGTTAAGGCCTACCTGCGCAATCAGTCTTTAGTTAGGTTACGTAAGTTCCATATGGGCCTCGTTACTCTTCGAAAGCGACTGAAAGCAATTCATCCTCAGCATCGCAATGCTTTGTCATGCAATCCGATGGAAGAGGAGGAGGAGGAGGAGGAGGAGGAGGAGGAGGAGGAGGAGGAGGAGGAGGAGGAGGAGGAGGAGGAGGAGGAGGAGGAGGAGGAAGAGTAGGAGGAGGATGACAAGGAAGAAGAAGAAAAGGACGAGGAGCAAGAGGATGAGGAGGATGAGGAAGAATGGGAAGCAAAAGGAGAAAAAGAAGAACAAAAACAAGCAGCAGGAAAATTAACAGAAGAGGAAGAGGAGAATGAGGAAGAGGACAGAAAACATAGATATATATATATATATATATAATATATATATATATATATATATATATATATATATATATATATGCAAGATAAGATATATATATATATATGATATATATGTGATTTCAATATATTATGCATGTACATAAGTATATAATTTTATTGAACTTATGTAATATATACGCGTACATAGGCGTGTCCATGTCGCGCGCGATTGCGTCCAGGGTCGAGTTATCAGAGGCTGCGCACAAAAACACATCCTTAGATAATAGAGCTAAATAAATTTATCTTGTATAGAGACGCCATCTAGAGTTACGACAGGTGATGACAAATTCATCTATCGGCAGTGGAAGCCAAGTCACGGGGAGGAGGAAGAGGAAAAGGAGGAGCTGTGGCGGAACATTTTTCCGGCAGCTGATGAGCGCTATCAGTCGCACTTCCTGTGCAAGCGACCTACTTAATTAATGTCTGTTGGCACACGAAACTTGTGTCGCTGTAAGCTCATTGTGCATAAATTGTCTTAACGTAGGCTACAGAACAACAGTCAGGGTGGCTTAACATAGAATAACCTCTTCTAAATCACTTTAAATCTTTGACATGTTATTTTATTCTTTTTTTATTAATTAAGATAATTCATGTAGGCCTACCAATCGCTTTTACCAAACAAGCAAAGTACCAGTACGTAGGCCTATGCATTGGGTTTTTATATAGCACTTTTACATTACCTCGCAAAGTTAACAGCTAGGTTAGGCAACTTCCCTAACTCAATCGACTGGACTCCTAAATCAATCCACCTCATTTCCAACTCTTTCGATTTGACACCTAACTGGCTGCTTGACTTCAAACTCTGTCAACTTCACTCCTAACTCGATCGGTTTGCCTATTAATTCCATCGGTTAGACTCTAACTCTATCGGGTTGGCTCTAGCGCTATCGCTTTGCCTCTAACATTATCAGTTTGGCTTTAACTCGACAGTTCGGCAATGACACTGTCGATTTAACTCTAACGCTATCGGTGTGGCTCTAACTCTATCGGTTTGGCTACAAATCAATCGGTTTGGCTGTATCGGTTTGGCTGTAACTCTATCGGTTTGGTCTACTAATCAATTGGTTCGGCCGTAACTCTTATCAGTTTGGCTGTAACTCTAACGGTTTGGCTATAACTCTATCGGTTTGGCTGCAACTCTATCGGTTTTGGCTGTAACTCTATCGGTTTTGGCTGTAACTCTATCGGTTTTGGCTGTGAACTCTACTGCTGTTTCGGTAACTCTATCGGTTTTGGTAATTCTATCTGGTTTTGGCTGTAACTCTATCGGTTTGGCTGTAGCTCTATCGGTTTGGCTGTAACTCTATCGGTGTTTTCTGTAACTCTATCGGTTTTGCTGTAACTCTATCGGTTTGGCTGTAACTCTATCGGCTTGGCTGTAACTCTATCGGTTTGGCTGTAACTGTATCGGTTTGGCTGTAACTCTATCGGTTTGGCTGTAACTCTATCGGTTTGGCTGTAACTCTATCGGTTTGGCTGTAACTCTATCGGTTTGGCTGTAACTCTATCGATTTGAATTGAGTGGTATTTACAGAATTAATAATTAATTTTACAGCGCTTAGACATGTTACCATATCTGAGTTCACGCTGCGGGAGTTATCTCTTGAGAATGCCTTGAGTGGCATTCCTCTTTGACGGTAGTCGAAACCTCCACCAATCGATTGCTGTGTGACCGACAAGTAGGCCTACATGTATGTTCATGGGCTGCCCCTGCCGAGCAAAGCTGCACGGGTTTCAGAATCCACTAAACGGCCATAACGATAGCCGACTTTAGTGTGGGCAACAAATCAGTTTAAGGGCATGGGCTACCTACAGAAAATTATTCTAGGCTGGAGGTCAGAAACGCACTAAACGGTGCGAGTGATAGCCGAATTGAATATGGGCGATAAGTTATCTCAAGGCGGTGCGTGACTTTAGGGTGCCATCGTTTTGGCTCTTAGACACTTAGGCGGCCTCCCGTTTAGGCGCCAGAACTTTTGGGAGCTATTTGAATAAATGCAATATTAGTAATACAGCAGCTACCTGGTTTCGCTCTCTTTGAATGCATTTTCTTGTTGCGTCTTTAAAAGGCATTTTCCGTAACCTTCCTGGACCAGCGTTAGCCAAAGCATTACTAAGAATCTGAGCTGGCGTTTCAGCTCTTCTTTAATATGCGTCTGCAGCGTCTTAGTTCCCTTCCCTCTTGCTTACTTTGACTAATGCTGGATCCGCGTCGTGATTGTGATGCCTCACAGTGTCGACATAAACTTTTCTGGAATTGGTGTGGATTATAGCAAGGCATCCATCTTTTCCTCACACATCTCTAAAACCTTTTCTCGCAATCTTTACTACTCTTATCGAATGCATGCATGCATCATTCATAAACAGTTTTTCTCCTCTTGTTTGCGTGGCCTATATCTTGAATCTAAACGATATAGGAAAATATTCAGAAAATATATGGCTTCTAGCAATACTTATAAGTGTGATTAATATACTGTCCGGCGCCTAATGTCTCTGCGCCGAAACGTTGACGCCAAAAAGTCCTGTTTCGCACTGAAGGACATGGCATACCTAAGCTATTTTCGTCCAGCTCAATGTAATGCAATGCAAAGCAACATTCATATACCGCCTTTTGGGAACATCCAAAAGAATTAGTTTAGTTACATGGCATTTACCGTTCTTGCTCACCGAGATCTCTTACCTATTATAGATCTAACCTTGGGTTTCCCTTAACGCTTGTTATAATACATTAACGCTGTTCTCAGAAGTTGAATTACATTTTCTCATCTATCCAAATATACTGCACTACTCGACGTCATCCAACCTTAGCTTTCATGTGATAGAACACACCCATTGTAGTGTATAGACATAAATGCGTTCATCTAGAAGTGCTTTCACATAGATCCATTTGGGTTCTACGCCGAGTTCGACACCAGATGGACATCGGATTTCAATTCTCGTGTCCATCTGTGGCGAGATAGTCCGACGGATCTCTAGGCTAATCATCTTGGGACTATTTGCTACACTCACAGTTGCAGTCCTATATTCTGGTTTGCTACAAGGCCCTGCGAGTCCAGCCATCACTTAAAGAATTCATTATTCAACAATGTCTACCTCTTGAATAAGGAACGGAAGGCTTACTCCATTGACCGATCCAAATTGCAAACATTAACTAATTTTTCAGCGTAAAATCAAACTATTTTTAGTTTAAAAGGCATACACGTAAGTCTTTCGATTACCAGCTTTCAGGCTTCATCGCAGTTTTATAAGCTGTGAAGAACAGTAGAACAACCCCTTTGGACGATACAAAGTGACCGCATTAAGGGATTGTTTTAAGCGAAAAGACAAATTGTGTATCGCTTAACTAGCTTTATTATTGGAATCACAAACATAAATTATACATTTGCCAGCCTTCTGGCTAAATCACACATTCATAAACTGTGAAATTAAGAATTTAAAGCTCAGGTTAACTGACTTTTTGTATACACTAATATTCATAAATCAGCGGAAGAAGTTTATTACGTATGTTAAGTTGCGACTATGAAATATAATTACCATTAAAACAAATCAGAAAATAGTAGTCCTGTGGCGTATTATAATTACCAACCATAACAAATAGTTCAGAGTGAAATCGGTCTGTTATTTCACGGCGGTAATTTTCATTTCGGTGGCTTTCAACGAATAGAGAGGTCCTTTCGGTTGCCACCAGTAAATTCCCAAATGCATCTGTATTTGGGAACCTCCAGGATAACGACCATTCAGATTGGAATACGAGCAGGCGTTAAACCACCAGCCTCCGGGTGTCTGTTGAGCGCAGTGCCCAATATTGTTATCGTTGTCTGCGTCCTTTGTGCTGAACATCATGTTATTGTGGTAGGCAAGTCTGTCCACTGATCACAAGATGAAACAGTAAGACAAGAAATTAGATCGCATACCATCATTATCTAAGCTTATTTGTTTTTGCTACAGCCTGGGATGTCACAGGCTTAGTGACATTTGGATATGTTGTAGATGGAGTCCTGCAGATTTGATCAAATGCAGAAGATATTATTTTAAGATTCCATGTCACACAAATAATGAAGTTAGTATATGTATGTAGGCCTACGTCCTTAAGAATGGATTTAGGTACATGTATGTATGTGCATGCGCATATACATGTACGTATGAATGTACACAGATAGCATTCGTGTTTGTATGGATTTGTAAATATTTGTAAATAAGTGCCTTTACTACTATGTAAGAATTTTAAATTAATTTTAATTTAAATTTATAGTCAACCACATTGACCCGACATAAATATAACGGTAAAGAAATAAAATATTTAATACAGAGATCTGCATTGAAGGTTTTAAGAACAGTAATTGGCAAAATAAGACTTCATTCATTCATGTATCAGGATTTAAAGGCAAAGGGGTCTGTGAAGAGACAAGGATAAAGTAAGCTAAAGAGAAAAAGAATAGGACGGAGAGAGACTCGAAGATGATGGATGCAGATAGACATGCGAAAAGACATTCACCCATACTGACTTATACACAACGTTACTAAGTTGAGTGAAGTGCAGAATGTTCCCCGTTCATTGACCATTGATCAACCAGTAATGGTTACCTGCATTTCCAGAATATCCTGCAACAGTCAATCGGTATTTATCGGTTGACGGTTTGATGGAAAACGTCTCGTACTCCGCCCAAGTCTTGTTTCCCAAGAAATCTTCCAGTTCGATGCGTAATTTGTACTTTTTGTTCATTGTTAGTGAAGACAGTTTCTCGTTGCCTAAAACGATTTCAGTGTTACTGGCTGTTAGTCGCAATAATTTGCCATAGGGAAATATCTTACAAACCAAATCACGCCATATAGAAACTGGAAACCACGCTCCTGTTCTATTTAGTTGCGATCAAAATACCGGCGGCGGCCTTTCATGGTTCTACGAAATATCTTTTTCAACAAATATACTGGTACAACGTGGTTAGTGCATTGGTATAGGCCTATTTATTTAAATTCGTGAAAAAGTCTTTGGAAGGACTTTAAAAATTTGAATGAAGTTTTAATAAGGAAGACGCGTATCAACAGGTTAAAAGTATTAAGTGATATTTTCGTTTTATCGTCGTATTTTTTTAAATTCCAACTATACACTACGCAACTGGGCGTCTTAGTACGACGTCTTCAATTTGTGGCGTTTATAACATATTTAAGACACGATTATTTTGGTAAAGTTTATTTTTTTACGAAGAAATAAATAACAACTGCTAGTAGGATTTTCTGGAAAGTAGGGTACACTCATTAGCAGAATCAACAGTAACACCTGCACTTCAGTGCCACTCAATTCCCTTGTGTATCTGTCAGTTTGTGTGCATGGCTTAGAGCAATCTTGGCAATACCTTTAATCCACATCTCTCCTTCTATAATCGCATCTCCAAACTCTCGCGCAACTGTTTCATGCATATTCGTGACCTCAGCCTAATTCGACCCATGCTTGACTTCAAAACTACCCATAGTAGATCTATCTCTACCTTCAGTTGTCCACTCCAAGCTTGATTTCTGTAATTCTCTTTTCCTCGTCCTCTAATGCATCCAAATTAGGCTTCTACAACTCATTCAAACTTCACTGGCCCGAGCTGTTGCGAAGACACTTAGGCAGCATTATATCACTCCCGCCCAAACATTACTCCAACGGCTGAAAAAACTTAAGGCCATCCATTTCAGGCATTATCGTTAACCTACAACTCCCTACAGTGCTTTAAGCCAAAGTTCTTGACGAAATCTATTCGATCCTCCGACTTTCAGGTTTATGAGAGTAGAGCTTTATAAATTTGGAGTTTACAATTACTGTTACTAAGAAAGGACTGAATGCTAAACATTTGCTAAAAAAGTAGTCCTCCTGATAATCTCTAAGAAATATCACGACTTTCAATGTAGCATCGTTCGATGAAATCAGTCGAATTTATTTGATAGTTTAAGTTATATAATGACGTGTGTAGTAGGGTTCCACGTCAAATGGTTCACGGACAAAAGGTTGACGACAAATGGTTCTCTGCCAAAAGGTTCACGACACAAGGTTCACGACAAAAGGTCGACGACAATAGGTTGACATAAAATAATTTAGCAACCTAAACTACGGGTTTGCCATTATAAGTAGGCCTATACTACGATTAGATTACTTATTTTAAATGTGCCTCTGATTTGTTGATCAGCTACTTGTTGTGAACCTCTTGTCGTCAACCTTTTGTCCGTGAACCTTTTGTCGGTGAACCATTTGCGGTGAACCATTTGTCGTGACACCGTGTAGTAGGGGCCCTAATTGTCATTATTTCAGATAAAGTAAGTGAATACAATTGCGGTTGTTTCCGGCTACTTACTGGAAAGAAGATACCTTGCAGACTCCAAAGTCAAAATCTGGAGGCGCTAAGAAATGAGCCTTAAATGTTAATATTTTTAAACCCTGGCAGTGGCGTACCGTAGGGGGGCAGGGGGGGCGAGTCGCCCCGGGCGGCACTTGTGGAGGGGCGGCAAAATAGGGTTGAAAAAAAACAAGGAGTGAATGCTGGAAAAATAGAAAAAGTATAAGAGAAAGTAATAAAAGTAGAAAAAGAAGGAAGGAAAGGAAGAAATGGTCACTTTAATACGTGAACTAATAGCGTAATAGCGAGGGGCAAGGGGGCGGCAAAATGGGGGCGCAAAAAATTAGGATTCTGGTTTTTCTGGAAAAGACGGAAAAGCAAAAAAAAGGTAATTAGAAATTTTGACGGAAGTAATAAAGAAAATTTCCGGAAATCCAAGGGCGGGATTTTCGGCCGTCGCCCCGGGCGGCATTTCAGCTCCGTACGCCACTGAACCCTGGTGTGGATATAGGGTCTACTAATAAAATATAATCAGGTCAAAGGCGTTCTCTTGCCAGGACCTAAAAATAGTTTAACATGATGACTGTTTAGTTAAGCGCTCGCCTTATGACGAAGAGTGTGCCGGTTATAGCCTCTTCTGACATTGTTGTTGTAAAAAGGCCATGCATTGAAGAAACGTAACAATTCTTAGCGTAATCAATTGATACATGGCCGCTATGTACATTGCTTATATATAATAGATACCAAATGCCAGTATCATTCATCCACACTTTGTGCAAATATTATGATTGGGACTACTTATTCGTAAGTTTCAAATGACAGGCCCGGACTTCTTTCTGGGTAAACTCAAACAGGCCTTCGAATCAATTTCATTCTAATGAAAAAGCCTTCAGAATTTCGCAGTTATTTAAAGGATAGACTGCTGTACCTAGCCAAAATTCGCCCGTTAGATCTCCAAAGCCATTCGCATAGTCAGACCAGTTTCGATAGAAATCGACGCTGCCATCTTTACGTCGCTGAAACACCTTGACATGAAAAGCAAACAATGATACATGAAAAGCAAACAATGATATTACCCTTTCGACAATTTGGGAAGCATACAACAGGTTTAACCTTTAAAAAATTAAGAAGAAGAAAGAACGGTTCCAGCATGTAATTGGGCGCCATTACAGGCGAAACGTTGCATTGTGACGGTGGTGTCCGGTCACCACTTTAAAAGTGGTATTGACAGTCACCGCCACTGTTTGGCCCTGTGGTGTCTATCGCAATGCTGACAGTTGGTGACGTCGTCTACCTTGTTGGTTAGCAGTATGATATCGAGTTTTGTATAAAATGGAGGACTGTAGATGGGGATTGGTCACCACCACTTTGTGGTGCAAATATTTACGTCGTTGTTGGGCACTGACCTTTGACAGGTCCAAGGATACTCGCCATTGCTTGCTTTTAGACAAGTAAATGCTTACATTGACTATAAGCTTACATTAGAATCAAATCCATTGGAATACACAAAAATTACAAAATCACTTATACCCAAATTGTATGCGCTAGCATATAAATTTGTGCAAAGAAAAATAAATGCAATTGAAGGAAGTCTATTATGCGGACTAACATAAATATGAAGGGTCGCTGAAAACAGTAAGTGGTTAGATAGATTCTTTATTTCGTTCTTACCAGCCAACTTTGTCCCGCACTCTTGAAATCGCAGTAGACGTCCACTTCGATCACCTTATCATCACTGCCAGGATACACTCGATATACACCGCTGGCAGAGTGTCCGCTTTCTCGAATATCGGAGCAGTCCCTTGGTTTAATTGGAGAACTTTGAATACCTGCCAATAAAAAACATCTCTAGACTAGTGATAGATGACAGGGGTTTGATAACATTTTCTAGTAACGATGGCGTCATGGAACTGAAGATTTTTTATGTATAGATACAAAAGTCACTTCTATTCAAATTCACTTTCCAGACTTCATGTGATATTTCTCTTCATTTTATGTGATACTTTGTCTACATGTCTTACCTATCTCTTCCATATGCGCTTTCAGGTTACCTTCCAAAGGTTAACCCTTTAATGACAAGAGTGTACTAAAAGTGACTGGGAACCAATGCAGCTCGTTCTTAAAGGATTAAGTTAAGCAGAAGGATGTCCACTTACTTTTCACAAGTTGATACAGATCCGTCTGCGATACATCGTGTGCCTTGAGACGTTCGTCGTGGCTCAAGAGATCTGCTGAATGTTTTTCCAACTGCGTGGAGATGGCGGCCGTTGAAGCAAGACTTCTATTCAAATTCACTTTCAACTCTTCCAAATCCTTCGCTTGTTTACCGTGTATATCATTCATATTTGCAGCTAGTTCATTGATTGCGGTCATCAGTTTACCCTTTGCCTGGCAGCAGGTATCATATCCGCAACGTACCTCATCGCCTGCTGCCTTCACCAGCACAACAGCTCTGACGGTCAGAAAAACCAGTAGCAGAAAATGGCACAGCGAGTGCGACATTATGCCCTAGTTTTGGATGCGTCAGGGCTTCGACGTGTCTTCCGAGTATCTCAGCAGAATCTTCTTTTCAGCAGCTGTATATATAATAGGCCAACGCAGTTTTGTGTCAATAAATGGCTTACTACTATTACTACTAAAATATACGATACTATAAATTAAAGGGGTCGTATAAGTTAGGATATTTTATGAGTAAGGAACGTGGTGCCGTCGATAGTCTGAAGTTGAACGTGAGTGTTTTCAAACGAAGGCTAAGCATTTACAGGAGTTGATCTGCTATTTGCTATTCAATTACTATTTATCAGGCGCAATGTACCTGAATACTCCAAAATGTTCCTGTGTGCCTTGAGACGTACGCTGTGGCCCTAGAGAGCTGCTCAATGTCTTTCCAACTGCATGGTATTGACGGCTGTTAAACCTTCTCTTAAATAGTCGTATATATTACTTGCATAGGTCTACGCCTTTTGTAAGATTTACGATGCTATAGAGGTCAATGCTGCAAATTACTTAGGCCTATGCCTCACTAGCTATCAAGCCAATCATCCAGGGAATCTATGAGGCCCATATGTTATAAATGGATTCAATTCTGCCAAATGGCCTACGTAAAGATAAGTGAGCAGCTGATTGATAATGCAAGACCTAATGACTGAACGCAAAATATATATTATACAATAAATGAGGATATAAGAGGATATTAAAGCGCTCCCATACTTCAATGTTCCGACAATAATCTATGGCATGCATATGACTTAATTAAGGCCTGTTGACAAATGATATGCCGCTTTTACTATGCCTCCACGTAGTGATAAGAATGTTGGACTGCCAACCCATAGGTCGGATGTTGCCCATGTACTTAAAATAGGGCCTGAAGAAGTGGCTGACATGGTCCGCCGTAGAAGAATCGACGTTGAGGAGTACAGAATGTGTTCTCCGTCTCGGGATAACTTTACAATTTGCTATTATTTTCTCCAGAGGTATACAGGATCCCTTAGGGACTTGAATATTATCTAGTGAAGAGAATAAACTGTCTGGAAGGGCTCTATTCTTCTGTCTGCTGCCTGCTGGAGGGCGAAAGTGCCTCTGAAGGCCACCGCATTAAAACGCTGTATCATCAGCGAAATACGTTGAAATCATTGTTGTTGCCTCCGTCATTAAAGCGTGGCTTTTTCTGAAATTATAGAAGATTTTCGTGCTGTAGTTTTGATATCATGAAATAATAATGTGGCTTCTATAATACTATTTATAAGCGTTATTTGAATACGGATGTGGCGCCCAACTGTCTGGCGCCTAAACCTCTCCGCGCACACAGCGGCGCTCAAAAGTCTTGCTTCGAACTCAAGGACATGGCATACCTATGTTGAAGCTATTTTCGTCGAACCCAATCAAATGCAAATACAACAAAACATGCATAGGCCTACACCGTCTTTTGGTACATCCAAAAAGACTAAGCTAAGTTACATGGCATTTAGGGCCTATTGTTCTTGCTTTCCTTTAAGACTAAGCTAAGTTACATGGCATTTAGGGCCTATTGTTCTTGCTTTCCTTTAAGACTAAGCTAAGTTACATGGCATTTAGGGCCTATTGTTCTTGCTTTCCTTTAAGACTAAGCTAAGTTACATGGCATTTAGGGCCTATTGTTCTTGCTTTCCTTTAAGACTAAGCTAAGTTACATGGCATTTAGGGCCTATTGTTCTTGCTTTCCTTTAAGACTAAGCTAAGTTACATGGCATTTAGGGCCTATTGTTCTTGCTTTCCTTTAAGACTAAGCTAAGTTACATGGCATTTAGGGCCTATTGTTCTTGCTTTCCTTTAAGACTAAGCTAAGTTACATGGCATTTAGGGCCTATTGTTCTTGCTTTCCTTTAAGACTAAGCTAAGTTACATGGCATTTAGGGCCTATTGTTCTTGCTTTCCTTTAAGACTAAGCTAAGTTACATGGCATTTAGGGCCTATTGTTCTTGCTTTCCTTTAAGACTAAGCTAAGTTACATGGCATTTAGGGCCTATTGTTCTTGCTTTCCTTTAAGACTAAGCTAAGTTACATGGCATTTAGGGCCTATTGTTCTTGCTTTCCTTTAAGACTAAGCTAAGTTACATGGCATTTAGGGCCTATTGTTCTTGCTTTCCTTTAAGACTAAGCTAAGTTACATGGCATTTAGGGCCTATTGTTCTTGCTTTCCTTTAAGACTAAGCTAAGTTACATGGCATTTAGGGCCTATTGTTCTTGCTTTCCTTTAAGACTAAGCTAAGTTACATGGCATTTAGGGCCTATTGTTCTTGCTTTCCTTTAAGACTAAGCTAAGTTACATGGCATTTAGGGCCTATTGTTCTTGCTTTCCTTTAAGACTAAGCTAAGTTACATGGCATTTAGGGCCTATTGTTCTTGCTTTCCTTTAAGACTAAGCTAAGTTACATGGCATTTAGGGCCTATTGTTCTTGCTTTCCTTTAAGACTAAGCTAAGTTACATGGCATTTAGGGCCTATTGTTCTTGCTTTCCTTTAAGACTAAGCTAAGTTACATGGCATTTAGGGCCTATTGTTCTTGCTTTCCTTTAAGACTAAGCTAAGTTACATGGCATTTAGGGCCTATTGTTCTTGCTTTCCTTTAAGACTAAGCTAAGTTACATGGCATTTAGGGCCTATTGTTCTTGCTTTCCTTTAAGACTAAGCTAAGTTACATGGCATTTAGGGCCTATTGTTCTTGCTTTCCTTTAAGACTAAGCTAAGTTACATGGCATTTAGGGCCTATTGTTCTTGCTTTCCTTTAAGACTAAGCTAAGTTACATGGCATTTAGGGCCTATTGTTCTTGCTTTCCTTTAAGACTAAGCTAAGTTGCATGGCATTTAGGGCCTATTGTTCTTGCTTTCCTTTAAGACTAAGCTAAGTTACATGGCATTTAGGGCCTATTGTTCTTGCTTTCCTTTAAGACTAAGCTAAGTTACATGGCATTTAGGGCCTATTGTTCTTGCTTTCCTTTAAGACTAAGCTAAGTTACATGGCATTTAGGGCCTATTGTTCTTGCTTTCCTTTAAGACTAAGCTAAGTTACATGGCATTTAGGGCCTATTGTTCTTGCTTTCCTTTAAGACTAAGCTAAGTTACATGGCATTTAGGGCCTATTGTTCTTGCTTTCCTTTAAGACTAAGCTAAGTTACATGGCATTTAGGGCCTATTGTTCTTGCTTTCCTTTACCTCTCAGTGATTAACACTTTTATTTACCGCTACGCTTGTTATAGCCTACAAAGGCCCTACATAAACGTTGTTCTAATAAGTTGCATTCCATTCTCTCACCCTATCCATATACTGAACACTGCACTGAACATTAGTTTTCAAGTGACGAAACAAACCCATTGTAGTCTATAGCCAGAAATCTATTCATCTAAAAGGGCTTTCACATAAATTTATCTGGCTAGGCTACCGGAAGAAACTTGCTAAACTGGACCTCACTGCACTTGCAACTGAATTCCCCGGTTATACTTTCTCAACTAATGTGGTGTAGCGGCATGTTCCGGAGGGTAGCAGGTTCAAATCTACCTCAAACCACTGCGTTGCGACCCAGGACAAGTTATTGTCTGCAAGGCAACGGGAAATCACCTCATGCATCTCATCCCCGTGTGACGTAAAAGCCAATGGACCTGCCTTCGGTCAGAGAACTCATCATCATCATCATCGGTGTCGTCGTCTTCGTCGTCGTCATCATCATCATCATCATCAGCAGCAGCAGCATCAAAATAATCATCATCAGCAGCATCAAAATCATCATCATCATCATCGTCGTCATCGTCATCGTCATCGTCATCATCAAAGGATCTATTTAGCTCTTCAGATATATGCATACACCTAGCTGCAATGCCCAGTGCAACAGGGACGTAATCACACAGTCCTAGAAATCGGTCTCTACTCTTTTTTAACAGCAAGGCCGTATCAATATCATGATAGCTTTGTGTGCATGTATTTTATGATATAAAGAACATTCATTATAGCGCCTTTCGTACCCTTCAAAAGCGTTCTACGCTTGGCATCAAACTAATCTCAACAATTGCCTGCTAAGGCAGTTGAAATTATATGCTCAATTCTTCAGCATCAGTTAATGGTTTCTGATTCCTAGCGAGAAGTAGGCTAAGGTTACCTATTATGATGCAACAAGAGCGGTCGTGTTTTTTTTAAATTTTTGTAAAAAATGATTGTTGACTGCTGAATAAACTTGGTTTTTTGCTATAAAATTCTTTCTTAGACCTGATCCATCTGGATACTGAAGACTAAGGTCTGAGTGTTTGCTCGTGTAACGTCGTTCAAAATTGTATTTTGTCACAACTGACGCACAGAAGTCGCACAATAAGCAAAGCTACATTCTCTCCTAGCACAAACACGCATTTCTCTTTCGTAGTGGATCCGTTCACGCCCCGGGCGTTAGCGGAACCACAGTACTACATTCACGCCCGTCGCGTTATTGGCTAAAGCCTGTCACGTGAACTTGTTGTCTTCCCGTGGAATTTTGATATGGCGGACATCTTGAGAGTCGGTTAGGGCCAGGTTAGTATTTGTGGGGTCGTTTAGGGTCAAATTAGGCGTCGTGAGGGTCGTTTATGGTCAGATTAGGCGTCGTGAGGGTCGGTTATAGGGTCAGGGTTAGGGTTAGTGTCGTCTTTAGAAAACACGGTGAACAACCTTCCGCCGCAATCGGAAATGTTTATCGGTCGGTTCGTTTCAGGTACACACAATCATGTGACATGCAATGACCAATTGCGAGGCGGGCGTGATTCTAGTCCCAGGTATAGGCTCACGTCGGGCGTGACTGTATCCACGAGACCACGACCTTTCTCTTTCCGTTCTGGGTACAATTGGTGACTAGCACTAATCTCACATTTTCGCTTTTTCGCCTCATTTGATAAACTACACTCATAATTGAGGATATTTTTAATTAATGTTTACTGACTGAGTAATATTTAAAGAATCGCCAAAATGATACCACTATTACAAAGCATCTATGGCCGAACTACGTGCGCTAAAGTATATATCTTTTGTCTAATAGGAGGGACCCTTACTTATTCATGAAAAAATTATCCGTAAAGAGATGCTTGGTGCATAGAGTATCGAACTTTAAACTCGGCTGTGAATTAAAATTTGGATAGGCCTGTATAGGCCTAAGGACAACCGGAAGGTAACATGGATAAAAAATAAAAGCTTTACACAAAATGGCCAGAAATGTTACAGCAGTGAGACAGGTTTGGCGGGCCACCTAGAAACAGCTGGCGGGTCACTTTTGACAGGTGGGCCACAGTTTTGGAACCACTACGGTAGACGATTATCCAACGTGGATAGTCCAGCACAGAAGAAGGCGCGATGAGCTCGATTTGATGTACAGAAGGGCGGCACCTATATATCACCCAGGGCAGAAAGCGCAACGACCCGGCTGACTCGAGACTGGATCACTAATACAGCTACATCCAACCTACTTTAATAAATGTTCCATTAAAATGTGCCATCATCGTAACGCATGTGTCGACCAGAAAGAATTTATTGCGCTTTACAAGGCTCTATCTACGGCACTCCTGGCTGGCCTAAGATGTTCAAGTTCTTTCAAACGACAAGTTTCTTCATCGAAGCCGGTATCACGAAATAGGGTATCCGTCCTAAGACTATCCGGGGGATGTATGAATTTATCCCCCCGGATGGAATAAACCGGATTAGAGTATCCGGGGGATAAACCATTCTATCCCCCATCGTCATACGCATCACGATAGCCTCGACGAAAATCCAGTCAAAATCACCAAAAACGAAGTAAATTGATTTCAGGTCGACTTACAAACTAAAGATAAACAATTTAAAAATGTTATGTGTACAATAAATCCAAAAAGTACGACTGAATACACTTAGAAACCACCAAAAATGCAAACTAAACCGAATACTCCATTTCGCTACGGGGGATACTCATGTATGGGGGATACTCTATTTCGTGACACCGGCGTTTTACAAAGTGTATTCCCTAGGATTCCGTGAGAAGTGAAATTGGATTAAAGTGCTATTTAAATGTGTTGTTACATTATGAATCAGACTTCGAGGTGGACAATGGTTTGGTGGGAAGTTTTCATTTAAAATTATTTCTAACCTAATTTTTATGGATTAAATTGTATGTTCCCCATAACTGTCTAAAACATTATACCAGAGTTTGTTTTTGCTTAGGTCGGTGTTCTGTAAGCATGTTTTCAGATCAAAAGGTTCTATAGACCAAAAGGATTGGGAAGCACTGGTCTAAACGATACTTCACATAGAACCATTGCAACTTCTTTATAACTCTAAGATTACAAGCATTGAATGAAACACTTTAGAACGAAATGCGTATAATTGAAGAAACGAACCTTTAATTTACTGTTAAAATTATCTAATTATTTTAAACCTTCAATAGAATAGACAGTTTTTATGACTTTAGCAGCAACTAAAATTTGAATTATAAACAGTTGCTGTTTTAAAATATCACAGCGACGTCATTAATTCGCTTAAAGCTCCCCTTTGCAAACTGGCGATCAAGTGTTAATGGATGCTGCCCTGCATTGTGAAAGGAGAACATTTAGAACATCGCAGAACTAATCTCCTTCAAGTTAGTTTAAATTTGAACAGTAGCCTAATTTCCATTGTTTATTGGAATAATTCTAGGGGTTTGAAATTTCCCCTTAGAAATGGATCCAATTGTTCAGTGTAGATGCTTAAAATTGAACTTTGAATCAACATTACCCTCGCCGAAGAACGGAAATTGCTCATGTACAACCATTATTACTTTCTATATTCTGTTATTCAAAATGAAAATTAATATAGGTGACAAGAAATGTGTACGAAAACAAGATCGTGACAGACTATGAAGATAATAAGAAACATTGGGGTGTTGTTTTTAATTAAGTTCAGGCGTGTTTAAACAAACAGTTCATCAAGATTAAGCCTATTTTCAATAATGTAGACTTAGATATGTCTTGCTTGGCGCTTTCGGCATGACGAACTGAAGAGAAGCCTAATGGTTTCGTTCAAATGAGGTCCACAGTTGGAAATATTGCTATCAAATTAACTATGGTATGAGTGAAACCTAACCGTACACTCAGCAAGGAATCGGACCTCCTCGGACTACTCTTTTGGACAACCCTTCTGACTAGACGCAGCGCTCGTGAATAAGCTGGTGCCCTGCGCTTGGCTTTCGAGTGGCGCTTTAGAAGTTTGGAGATTACGAGTACGATTACGAAGGAAGAGTTGAAAAGAGACACGATATGCAATGTCAAAGTAAACCTGTTTTTGTACAATCTTTACGTGGGTAAGCTGAGAAAAGAACACTAGTACAATCGTTATAACAAACGGAGGCAGTAGTAATTGGACAATGGACATATCTGTCACCATGCATGATGTCCCCTCACAAAGTCAGAAACGTAATTTCTCTATTTTTCTATTTTTGACTATTTGCTCGGAAAGCAATTAGTTATAAAATGGTCAAAATGGGTTCTATTGGCTCTTTATAGACTTTTCCTTGTTGTCTAAACTATAAAACTGGCAGTCCATGTGCTGAGTATCATTGTCTTTATTTAGTGTTCTTATTTCGCTTTCGTTATGATGTCCTGCGACAAAACCTGGCCGGGAAAGTAATATGCAGATGAACAAGTCGAGTAACTATTATATTTGTCTTGAGCAAAAACCCTTCCAAGGGATGCAATCTGGACCTGTGGAAGCCCACAGTAAAGAGATATGGTAACGCTAAACTTAAACTCGTAATATCTTAATGGGTAGCCGCAAAGTTAAATAAGCCTACATTAATTTTATAAAATATTTTAACTCCTGCTATTTTGGCATAAGCATGATGCTTTTCAACTAATTATTCATCAACTCCAGCTTTATCCTTTGCAATATCAAACTAAATCTTGATGTCCCCTTTTGTGGAATCTTTCTCAGGCACGACCACCTGCTTAAAACCCACGGTAGAAATCAATCAGGAATTGGCAGTTTGTCCTTTCAAGTAACTTGTCTAGATTTTATTACATAATTAAATTTAAGAACGCAGATTCACTTCAAATTGACGGCGGCACACGAACAAGTTCTTCGTTCTTTAATCGCCTATAGGCTTTAGTATTTACACGCAACGCTATTAACTCCCGGCGTTTGATTACAGCTTATTCTCGAACTGTCAATAAATAGGCTCTATTTTCCGATAACCTAGTGATTCTTATTTCGAAAAAGTCAGCGCAGTCTGTGGTGGACCAAGTTCAGCCATTATGTCGTGCACAAGACTTCATACGTAGAAGACTTTCCGACGGTAGGCCCTACTGAATCTAAGAAAATTAGTTCCGTAATGCGGTCTCTGGTGAACATAGCTTCAAGTGTACACTTGGAACTGTCAATTCATGCGTCAAATGAGTTCCGATACAACATTGCAGCAAATGTTTAAATTTCAGTTTCTGACTTCCGGTGAATAAATTTCCAACCATGGGCATTCCTCTTTGGCGCACTAAATTGAAGCGTCGAAATGTTTTTCATCAGTCGAAGACTTTTCTGTAACGCCAAAACGTAAAATTCAGTTCCCATAGCACGGCCTCTGGTGAGCTGAGGTGCAACTTCTGTCCCTCTATCGTTCCTGCTTTCTTCTGCAGACGAAACGACAGAGGGCGCAGCGGAAGTTCCTCGAGCATGCGCTGTAGAGAAAGAACCTCGACGAGAAGTTACTGTAATAGAGGAACTGGATGAACTCCTGCCAGATGTAGGCCTGGATCGACAGCGGAAACGACTCCTTCCGGATGCTGATGACGAAGGCGTGGATCCTAAAGGCGTAGCTCGGTAGATTGAGGGCGATGAACACCGTCGATACAACCAGCAGAGCCCTAGTGATGCGCACCTGGGTGTGCTGCTTCCGCGTTAGGACCCTCCACGTCCTGCTGCTTCCGGCCGCTCCGAGGGCGGTGCTCGACAGGAGGTTGTTGACGGCAGTCAGAGAGGGCTTGGCGCCGCTGGACAGGTGGCGAATGTCGATGGTGCCTTTCTGGAGTGTGGAGTAGTTGGAGAACATCTCGTCTGCTGATGAATCGAGCTGGGAGTT